>JAOXYA010000025.1:55201354-55219490 GCA_028565675.1 Sorex palustris
ATTTTGGCTATTGTGAACAGTGCTGCAATGAACATATAGGTACAGATGTCATTTCTACTGTGCTTTTTTGCATTCTCAGGATATATTCTGAGAAGTGGTATTGCAGGGTCAGATGGAAGCCCAATTTCTAATTTTTGAAGGACTGTCCATATTGTTTTCCAGAAAGGCTGGACTAGTGGGCATTCACAGCAACTGTGAAAGAGCATCCCTTTTTACCCACATTCACGCCAGCACTGGTTGTTTTTGTTCTTTAGAATGTGTGCCGGTCTCTATGGTGTGAGATGACATCTCATTATGGTTTTGATTTGCGTCTCTTCTGATGGCTAACGATGTGGAGCATTTTTTCATGTGTCTTTTGTACATTTTTATTTCTTTTTGAGAAAACTTCTGTTCATTTCTTCTCTCCATTTTTTATAGGGTTGGGTTTTTTTTTCTTGTACAATTCTACCAGTATCTTGTATATCCTGGATATTAATACCTTATCAAATAGGTATTGGGTGAATATTCTTTCCCATTCTCTGGGATCTTTCTGTATTTTTGTTACTGTTTCTTGTGAAGTGCAGAAGCTTCTTGGTGTGATGTAGTCCCCTTTGTTTATGTTTGCTTCCACTTGCATGGTCTTTGCTGCTTCATTATTAAAGATGCTTTTAGCTTCAATGTCATGGAGAGTTCTGCCTACATTTTCCCACAGCAAGTATCATTCTCACTGTCACTGTCACTGCCCTGCCACTGTCCTTCCATTGTTCATTTATTTGCTTGAGTGGGCCCAGCAACGTCTTCATTGTGAGACTATGTTGTTTTTGGCATATCGAATACATCACGGGTAGGTTGTCAGGCTTTGCCGTGCAGGCTAGATACTCTTGGTAGCTTGCTTGGCTCTCTGAGAGGGGTGGAGAAAACGAACCCAGGTCGGTCAGGTTGGTCACATGCAAGGCAAATACCCTACCCACGGTGATATTATAGTATCATTCTCAATGGGGGAAAAACTAAAAGCCTTACCTCTAAGATCAGGCACATGACGAGATTGCCCACTTTCATCATTCCTATTCAATATAGTACTGGAAGTCCTGGCCATAGTAGTTAGGCAAGAAAAAGATATCAATGGCATACAGATAGGAAAGGAAGAGGTCAAGCTTTCACTATTTGCAGATTATATGAAACTATACTTAGAAAACCCTAAAGACTCTACAGGAAATCTCCTAGAAACAATAGGCTGATATAGTAAAGTGGCAGGCTACAAAATCAACACCCAGAAGTCCATGGCTTTCTTATATACAAATATCGAAAGTGAAGAAAGAGACATTACAAAAATAATCCCATACACAATAGTACCTCAGAAAATCAAGTACCTTGGAATCAGCTTAACCAAAGAGGTGAAGGACCTATAGAAGGAAAATTACAAAACACTACTTCAAGAAATAAAAGAGGACACCAGGAAATGGAGACACATTCCCTGCTCATGAAAGGAAAGATTAATATTATTGAAATGGTAATACTGCCCAAAGCACTATACAAATTTAATGCAGTCCCTATCAGGATACCCATGACATTTTTCAAAGAAATAGACTTAATACTCCTGAAATTCATATGGAATAATAAATCCCCATGACTAGCTAAAGCAATCCGTGGGAAAAAGAAGATGGGTGGCATCACCTTCCCCAACTTCAAATTGTACTACAAAGCAGTAGTAATTAAGAAAGCATGGTATTGGGCTATATACAGACCTGCAGAACAATGGAACAGAGTTGGATATTGTGTCACAGGCCCCCAAATATATGGCCACTTAATCTTTGACAAAGGAGCAAGATATGTGAAGTGGAACAAAGAAAACCTCTTCAACAAGTGGTGCTGGGAAAACTGGATAGCTACCTGCAAAAATATGAACTCTGACCTCTGCTAATGCCAGGCACAAAAGTCAGATCAAAGTGGATTAAAGACCCCAATATCAAAATTACTTTATTGAACATCCTTTAGTGACTCAGTGTCAAGATAATCATGACCTTACCCCAAAATGCCTTATATTCTCCTTATTCAAAGGTCTATGTGAGGCTCTGAGTTTAAGTTTTCAATCCCAAAAATAAATAAGTAAAGAAAGTTTATATATGTATGTGTAAATGTGTGTATATATATATATATATCTTACAACTGTGGGGACAATAAAGATATTAATGGAGCATTTTAGTGATAGCATTTATAGGAGAATATCAGGGATGGCATTTTATATAGTATAATATATAAAAGTCCATACATAAATAATATATGACATACAAATTTATATTTTTATATATATTATAATATAATATATATAAAACTTATATGTAATATATATAAAACTCCATCCCTGTTACTCTCCTATAACTGCCATCACTAAATGCTCCATTTATATCTTTATTGTTCCCAGAACTTATAAGATTCATTTGAAAAGAGACCATATGTATGTTCTTAGAAAAGTTCCTGATATATAATACTCATTGCAAAATTGTGGTGGAATGAATCAGATAATAATCTAGGGGAAAAGCATTATTATCTTCCTAAACAGACAGGTGCACACCCACACACATATGCACTTGCACATGTGCACAGGCATACACAGTTACTATCTTTTAAATAACACTTCTTATATAGATTGCACATTTTGAGTCACAGTCCAACAACAGATCCTGAAAGAAACTTAATTATGCACAGATTCTGCAGGAAGTACCTGATATTCCTCTAGGAGCCAAACAGGAAGTTCGAGCTAAAATGTAGAAGAGAAGGGTAAATCATGGGGCTTATGAATGGGTACTTTAGGGGCTCCCAGGCTAAGGCTGAATTGATTAGTTCAAACTATGAGGATTTTTTTAGTAAGCTACTAAGGGTTTTTATCTGAGAGGCAGACTGGTGCTGTGAAGCAGATAGTCTTCATCACATGGACTGTTTGATGAAGTCATTCCAGAAACTTAGTGACACTGAGGCTTACCCTGGACTTTCTGCATTTGAAGAGCTAGTGTCATAATAAAGTCATCATGGGCTGTTTGCCCACAAAAAATGCATGACAAGCTAGAAATATTATAAAGTGATAAACTTTAGATATAGACAAAAAGACAAAACACATGGTACTGCCCAGAACATAACATTAAAAGTTATAGTTTATTTTCAGTGTCTGGTGGTCTTGTATGATCTGGTCCAAACTGACCTTTTTAAGTTTCCTTCCAAATTCTTCTGTCTAGACATTCTGTGCTTCAGACATAAGAGAGTATTCTTATTCCCTTAACTTATTTCTTTAAAATGTTAAAACAATTCACAACTCATCATTTGTTCCTACTTCGCCTTGCTGTCTCTCTTTTCTCCATGTCACCAGCAAGATCCCTTTCAATGGCATGCCTTCATAGAAGTTTTAACCCTTCCCTTTAATTAGAATCAGCCTGCCTCCTTTGATCTCCCTTGTCATATTGTTCTGCCAATAACACACTCTTCATTTTAGCCTTTCATTCTTACACTTACTGCCTTACTTCTCCCTCTCTTCCACTTTGGAAACCCATTGCAAACATAGAGATTTTCATATACATCTTCCTCTTTATTTGCCTAAATGTCTCAGTATTTTCTATATGGAGCTGCATGATACACATAAGCTGCACGAAGAACATACTATCTTACACCAGACACCTAGCCCCAACCCCATGCAGCATATCTCATGGAGTCTGATGCATCAAGAACCTGGTAAACATAAAGATTTTAATTATTCTTTCCCAAGGCTATTCATTCTGTTTTTCAAAGAGTCAGTTGTAGGCAATAATGACATGGGGCTTCTTTTCTTACTGCATCTTTTTTATCTCCTTTTGCCTGGGTGGGGATGAGATACAAGAATTCAGAAAATGGGCCCAAGCCCATAAGTACAGCGGGTAAACAGCTTGCTAGGTGCAACTTGGGGAATTCAATTCCCAAAATTCCATATGACCCCCCAAAAAGCCCATAAGTACAGCGGGTAGACTGCTTGCTAGGTGCAACTTGGGGAATTCAATTCCCAAAATTCCATATGACCCTCCAAACACCACCCAGAGTAATTCCTGAGTGGAGAGAGAGAGGAGCAACCTCTGAACATCACTGGGTGTGGCTCACAAAGAGAGAAAGAGAGAGAGAAATAGAGAGAGAGGGAGAGATTAATTTAGGGGAGAAAAATAATTCAGGAAGCTTGGGTCTTGATGTCACATCATAGATTCTTAACTCAACTTTCAGAGACCCCAAATCTCAATACCTCAGTCCTCCCACTATTAACTGGGGTTTCTCAGCAAAATGCCGAGCAGCTGTAACTGTTCAGAGCTCCACGTCAATAGTGTCCCTTTGAGAATGTAGACATCATTCCTCCAACATAAATAAAGCAATTTATCTCGTGACCCAGTGGCAATTGTTGGGCTTGAGGAGGGGAATAGCAAACAGCAAGTGTACTACTTCATGAGCCCCAGGTCCTGGGGAGTTGTGGTGAATGAAATCAATTCAGGGTATGTTGGAACTGAATGTACTAGAATTTTGTTTCCTGAAAATTGCAAACATATATAAGTGTCATGTACATGCATAAATGTATGATTGCATATGCATGTGTATGTGTGTATATATGTATGTTTTATATTATTTTATTTTGGAGCCACACTCAGTGCTTCTCAGGACTTACTCCCACTTTATACTCAGGCATCACTCCTGCTGGTGCTCAAGGGACCAAATGCAGGGCTGGGGATCAAACTGGAGTCCACCACGTGTAAGGCAAAAACCTCTGAACAATATTCCTGGTTCTAATATGTGTATGTTTTAAATAAAATATAAAAGAAAACATGAAAGAAAATAACTGTATCTAATACTTCCAAATTATTCTAAGACTGACTAGTACAATGTTTATTGTAGACTAGTTCTACCAGACATTTATTATTCAACAATCATGTCTTGAATATAAACTATCATACTACTCAGAGATAAATGAGAAAAAGTCAAATACTGAATAAATATAACTCATATTATAAAGAAATAAATGGCTATCATGAGAACATACATAGGAGAACCAACCAGTCTGCTCTGTAAGAGCTGCTTCCCCTAAAGGGTGATGTTCTAGAGGAGAAATTAGAAAACATGCAAAATCTAAGAGAAGGAGCAGTGTAAACAACCAGTAAAATTTCCTGAGCAGTGGGCCAAACAAAATAAAAAGAGTTAAAAGACCAAAACTTTATGTAAGAAGACTAGAAGCTCTTCTAGACCGAATTTGGTGGAGATACTCATGATGAGAGGAAGCCATTAGAATGCTGAGCAAGAGAATACCAGAACAGATTTGCATTTTTAAAGCTCAGTCACTCTAGCAAGGCAAGAGGGCTACATGAAAAATTTGGTTTGAACGTTGAATAGCAAGATAATGGCAGCATCTATGTGAAATGCAGTGCCGACCAAGCCTATTTATTTTATCACGCTGTAACAGTTAAATCCATCCTTGCATGTATCTCAGATTAAAAGTACACTTATTTAACTGTGATGCTAGACCAACAGTGTGCTCAGTCTGCGTCCCTAAAATAGTATAGGATCAATATAATTAGATATAGATTATATTCTTCCCCAACCTTTTCTTTACTTTCTCTCAAGTACATGGTCCTGCTACCCTTATCTGATTTACTTTTTCCATGAAAGCCTATACATTAATTTTTTTAACCTACAACTTCTAATTATGTAAACAAGAATCTTAAAAAGTTCTATTCAGTTTATGGGTCAGAAAGCAACTATGGAAACATTACTGGCTGAAATAAAACATTTTTTCTTTCCCAAATAAAGAGGATGATGGCCCCAATTCAGTCTCATGATAGCTAATAAGAAAAAGAATGACTTTTCTGCTCGATAAATTTCCCATTTCTTTGAAATAGCTTACTATCAATAGCTAACTGTCTGCTTTCTATGGACAAAGTTAATTTTGTCAAAGTTTTCCAATTTGGCAGAAGTTCTGAAGTTCAAGATAATTTTGAACTTCACTAGAAAATTCACCAATCCTCTATTCAATGATAGGGAACATTGAAAATATATTTATAAAAAAGAACAGAATAAATATTGTATCATGAATATCAAAAATTCACGAGATACATGACTTTAAAAATATGTCTAATTTTTACAAATATAAAATCTATCATCAACTCATATTTTGCATACATAATTTTAAAGATTTCTATCATTTTCATAGGTAAAAGTTTAAGAATGAATAACACAAATTATGAATCAGAAATAAATGTTCCGGTGTTTGATATCATCTGATATTTCACTCTTCACCATGCATTTCAATGGTTTAATGGTTTATCTTCTATTTAAACATTTGATGTCTCAAGGGTCCCAGTAATTTTTTTAAAAAGTGGAGGAGAATCCTTGGAAATGACTACTATCTCCTCTTTTACCTTTGGGATCAAGTTGAAAAGTCCATTTCCTCTCCCTGAACTGTAATGTAATAAATGTTACTCAAACTCATTCCTGCCTGGTCTACCTTTGACATGGTTCCTGTGACTTGCTTCGTCCTAACCATGCTCTTTTGAATGAATACTTCATCAGTCCTCTGCTGTTTCCTTGGTTTTGCCAGACTTGCCTTTTAACACTTAATATACAAGCAATTAACAGGATTTTAAAGGTCAGTGGAAAACAGATATCAGAGAGCTCCCACTAAATACCAGCATTCCGTTAAGCCAGGTTTCCAATATGCAGGGTTGTCCCGATGGACGCTCTGACCCCAGTCAAGAATCTGAACAGCATTAATCAAACTGACAGGGGAAAAATACTCTTATATTTGTATACACTATCTATAACAAAAATTATTTTACCATAAGAAATTGTGCTTTAGACAATGCAAAGACCTAAAAGCAAAATTTCCTTTTTCTACTTAGTCAAGAAATGAAACAATAATGGAAATTATAGTTCTTACAGAAGCCTTCTCATTATTATACTCTCTTTTGTGCTTTTTTTTGGTTTAGTTTTTAGGCCATACCTGGCATTGCTCAGGGCTTACTCTTGGCTTTGTGCTCATAGGGATCACTCATGGCGGGACTTGGGGGACCAAAGGGGTCTCTAGGAATTGAACCCAAGTCTATTGTATGCAAGACAAGCATCACATCCACTGTGCTAACTCTCCTGTACATCCTCTTGTTCTTTCATCCTTCTTCCTAATCCGGTCAAAAATCTAAATAGTCCTCTGTGAATGAACAGTCTTGCATATGAAGGAATAGGTTGTAATAAGGTAGAGAAAGATCTGGGTAACACTTTGGGGAGAGAGATGACACATAATTCTGGATGTGCTTTGTACCCTATGACTCCCAAAGGTACCTGGATTTGTCTCTTGGGGCTGAAAAACTACTGTTATAAATTAAATCCATCCATCCTACACCATAGCACACACACACACACACACACACACACACACACATAAATATATAGTTTTAAAAAATGTATTGGGGCTGGAGTGATACTATAGTGGGAAGGGCATTTTGGGCCTTACATATGGCCCAATCAGATTTGATTCCCAGCATCCCATATGGTCACGATCATCTCCAGGAGAAATTCCTGAGCACAGAGCCAGGTGTAACCCCTGAGCATAACCAAGTATGATACAAAAGGCCATAATAAACAAAAAATAAATGTTTCTAAAAATATATAATAAAATGAAACAAAATGATGACAAATATATTTAAGTAATATTTGTTCACAGAGTGTAAATGCTTATGATTTAGGGTACAAAGTTACCACACCACATCCACCACCAAAGTGCCAATTTTCTTCACCATTGTCCATTCAAAGGACTCTTCCTGTCTGTCCCAAGTCTTCCTTCACACCCCAGTTTTGGCAACGTAAATTCAGTGATTAGCTTATGGATCTGTTTTTATCGAACATTGTCTATTCTTTGCTTTAGACTTAGGTTTTTTCATACCTATTTTTAAAACTTGAAAAAATAGTACAAGTTCTATGGAATGTTTTTTTTTTCTTTTTTAGCCTCATCTGATGATTAGTAAGAAGTTCACTGGATTACAAAAGAAATTGAATATATTACTTTCTTCTTTCCCTTTGGTAAAATGATCTCATGAGATTGTTGCTATCATTTTTATATCCTTTGCTGAAACACAGTGTCTTTTCAGTAGTCAGAATAGCTCATTTCAATTTCACATTCTTTTTACTAGTTTTTCACTTATTCTTTTGGGTATCATTCTAATATCCCTTTAAGCTAGCCTAATCCAGTATGAATCTAGTCACTGACTTCACTCATTAACTATGATAAGTTTAATAGAAACAGTGCCTAATCTCAAAAATTATTTAGTATTCCACTGTTCAATATATTATACTACTCATGAGGATACCAAGAAATAAGATCTAAAAATCATTATTAGATGAAAGATAATCATCAAAAACATGATCATTCTTAAGGAAAAACAGGGAATTGATTTTTTCCCATTTGAAAGCATTGACTTTAGGCTCATTTATAATAAAATTATTTATTTATCATTGCTTGGCAGGGGAAATTGCTTTTTTTATAATAATAGCACTCCTTTATTTTCTAAAAATACATCATTAGAGTAGCACACACAATACTAAGAATTTCCATTGCCATCCAGATTCTCCCTCTACATTCTTCAAATCTATTTTCTTGAAAGTTTTAAAATACAGCCAAAATTAATCGACTTTCCCGAGTTGTTTTCTGTCTTTTCGATAATTTCCTGGGGTTACTGTATGCACATCTAAATGCCAATAATTGTCTTGAATAGACTGAAGTAAAATAAATGAGATGGCTAAAATTCATTTTTATCTCATAAATGTTACACCTTGTCAATTAAAACAAATACTCCTTTTCTGTGCCAAGAAAACATTTTCTGTTACTTTCACAATCTGCTTCGACTGCCATCGGGTACAAGAAAAACCTCTAACAGATGGGAATCAGTAAATGGCAATTGCAAGCAGAAGTGACTATCTGAATAACAAATGAGAGACATATTCTGTGAGTTACCTTGACAGGCAGACACATGTATGAGCGCTTTTTGAGAATTGATACTACTAATCTGGAGAGTAAGATTAGGGTCTGGACACCAAATACAAGAAAACATATCGCAGGCACACTTTACTTGGGGCTTTACCCGTTAAGTCACATTTCACAGAGTCAAGGTTATACAGACATTTCAGTTCTTAGAAATACTTATAAGTTTTGAAATGAAGAAAGGAAGAGTGTGAAATAACAGTCAGGAAAAGGTTTGTCCACAGGTCAGAGGGTAATATAACCATCCTAGAGCTAAAGTCACCATGTTCTGATAACTAAACTTTAATGTTACTTTCAATGAAATATAAATAAAAGTGACAATCAAAGAGGAAAATATGGCGACTCCCTTATTTTTCTTGGAGTACATATGGCTATGGGCTGGAGCGATAGCAGAGCGGGTAGGGCATTTGCCATGCACGTGGCCGACTCAGTTGGATTCCTCCGTCTTCTTGGAAAGCTCAGCAAGCTGCCAAGAGTTGCCCTATTTGGCAGAGCCTGACAAGCTCCCCGTGGTGTATTCAATATGCCAAAAACAGTAACAACTAGTCTCACAATGGAGACATTACTGGTGCCCGCTCGAGCAAATCAATGAACAACGGAGGACCGTGCTACAGTGCTACATATGGCTATAAAAGACGGTTCCTGAAGAAAGGCTGAGATCACAGTCAATGATGAAGAGAAGTTGGGTTCTGTGCTGAATTACAAAAAGACCCAATCTAGTGAAGTCTCTTTCCTTGACCAAAACAAATAAAACCGTCCAACTCTACTCTCCCCATTCACTCAATGTTCTTTCTATGTTTTCCTTTGAGATTTTTTATTCAAATCTGCAGAGCACTTGCATAATAATGCCAATGTCAAGAGGGATGCACACACCAGCAAGATCTCAGGGATGGGTGGGATGGTGGGGAAGAGACACAGATGGAATGCCTCTGTGACTTTAAGTACCCCACCCTCCACCCACAACACAACACACACACACACACACACACACACACACACACACTTTTTCCTCAGTTCATGTAATTGAGATCTGCAATTTTAGGCAAAAAAGCAAGCAAGTAATTATGTAATAGACTGATAACAACCTGAATTATCACCTATCTTTTCAATTAGAGAGATAAAGATCTGGAAGAATGGATTTGGCAGGAGAAAGCAAGATTGGAGGAAAAATAGGTGAGGACAGTTAACAAGAAAGAAGATTCCATCTCTGGGTTTCTGGTTGGAATGTCTCTCCATTCTCTTTCCTATAACAGCTCCATGCAACTTCCTTTCATCTTGCCTCTTACAGGGCCTTGGAACAATACAGCACCTCAAAATGCAGGAGCAAGATTACTTTTCTCCTAGGACTTTTTATTTCTTTTTAGAAACATGACTATTAACCACAGTAATATAATATGTATGTGCAAAGTGCATAGTTATTTTCATTAATCTTTGAAAAGCATTTAATACATTCCTGTGAAATGTAATATAACAGGATGAAACCTTCTCCAAGTGATAGTTAAATAGCATTACAACTGTGAAAAACTTATAAATTAGTTTTTACTGATTGTTATTCCATCTTTCAATCAACAGAAAGTGATTCTGAGGAAAATAGTGAGGCTTTTTTAACCTCAAATTGATGAAGAACATCATTGACAACATGATCTTTGAACAGATCATCACGTGTTTATATTCAAATCAGCAGCAGCAGCATCCAATCCATATTACAAAAATACAGAACAAATTTTAGATCTGGAGAGAGTTCAAAGGGCTGCAGCAGATACTTTACATGCAGAAACTCTAGGTTAAATCCCAGCATCTCATGGTCTGCCAATAACTTCTGGGAATAACCACTGAACTCCAAGCTGAACTGAGCCCTGAACGCTGCAAGGTGTGGTTAAAAACAAAACAAAAACAAATTTTGTCATGCTTTTTCCTTAATTCTGTCTATACAAATACTCACACTACAAAGGCTTCTGGATCCTTCCACCCCAGTTCCTTTGTTTTTTATACTATCCTCTTTTTTCTACTTTCTCTTTGACCTCATCAATGATCCATTCTTCTCAGTGCCATTTCCCACTTTTCCAAATGCCCTCTACATGCCTGTTACCATCTCTCTGTGTCCTCAGTCTGCTTTGCTGCAGCAGTTAACAGATAAAGTTAAAGCCTTCTGTACTCAGTTTATCTTAATAAATGTACAGCCATGCTCAGTTGCAGAGAATGTATGACTCAAGCAAACATTTTTAGGAGCCTTCTTACATTTATATCATATACTGCTGCCAGCCCACCTGGAAATGATTTGCTCTACCTCATAGGCAATGTTCTTTACCTACCACCCTCCCTCACAAACAGCTTGCATACTCACGCACACACTTTGCAAGCACGTTGAAGTTTAGGCCCTAGGAAATAATATATATTCTGAAAATATAGACACAAGTTGTGAAATGGCATGTGTTGATTGTATATGGGCTTACAGATCCCCATAAATCAAGCTCAGGTTTAAGGTCCTTACAGTATTTTTCATTGTCAGTGAAGTGAAAGGTTCCCTTCTTTTCGCCCATACACTTCTCCCCTTCCCTTGCCTTCTCTGAGTTTATTACTCAAGACCAGCTGTTCCTCTTCCTAGTGATAATCTATTTTACCTAAAAAATCCTATGTGTAGATTGATAAAGATCAGAGATAGCTCTCAAACAAATTCTTATTATTTTACCATGGACTTCCTTGAAACAAAAAACTTTATACACAAAGGAGTGGTACTGTCTTATCCGCATGGAATCCTTTTCAGAGAGAACGTGCATGAAGAAAACAACACAATGAGACCTAATGTGAAAATGCATAGCAACTTAATCATGTCAATGATATTTATAGTGACTATTCAGAACAAACTGGCATGATAGAAATAGAAACTGACATATTTCACAGTCCAACAGACTCTGGTCCTTGTATATTATCACTTTCCTAGAAACTGCAGAATTCCTGATGAGTAACATAAAACTTTACAATGTTCTTTCTTTGTGGGATGAATTTTTGGAGAAATAGGACATAGGAGTGTTCCAAATTATTCATGTGAATTCATATCCAGCTTAAAGCACTCTTGAAACTACAGTTTAGATTCCCTGCCCTTGGGATAAAGAAGGGCAGGACAAACAAATAACCATCCATGCTTCATGCAGGAGGTACTACAAGAAGACTAAATTGCACATGCACCCCTCTCCTCAGATTTCTACACAGAGTAACCCTCGAGGCCTTTTCAGTCCTTTTTCTTTTTTCTCTTCTCTGTCTCTTTGCCGCTCACATCTGGATTCCACATATGTTCACTGTGTCAGTCTAAGGTAGCTGGAGGACCCAGTGGCTTCTTATCACATTTTCCCTATCTTCTTTATTTAGAAAGAAAGGATTGTAGAAATTATAGGATTTTCTTTTGTTTTGTTTACTTTATAGAACATAAGCAAATCTTATGATTTTTGAAGTTATATGCTTGCATGCTTATATCCACTTTACCACAGTCCTTCACACCCCATCCCCAATTCCTTTGTTGAAACCCTTACCTCTAAACTGGTGTAAGGAGCTAGGACCATTTAGAAAGTGATTACTGTATGATGGGTGGAACCCTAAATATAGGACTACTGCCTGAAAAAAGCAATCCAAAGAACTCTGCTGGCCTTTCTCCACAGGAGAACACAGTGAGAAGCAGCCATAATGAACCAGGAAGTACGCCCTCACTAGAGACCAAATCAGTCAGCACCTTGATCTTAGATTTGAGGGCACCAGAACTGAGAGAAATAATTTTTCTGTTGTTATTTATATGGAATTCTGAATAAGGCACGCTTGTAAAGCAGCCCAAAGTAACAAAGGCACTCTTCTGCAGTGAGAAAACAGAATAGAGATGAGAGACAAACTGTAATCCTTAATCCACTAATTATTAGTAAATAAGAACTTGGGAAAATCTTACTACTTTTTCTGCCTGTATAGTGTCAATAAGCTAAATGCAATATCTGAATTTTTGTTCTACTAAATTTTATGATGTTCTGTTACATTTATATTTAAATGCATGAATATTCTCTCATTAACTTTGAAGGTCTTCTGTCTATAATATCTTAAAAGAAAGTAGAGTTCCATTAAAGGAAATAAAAATATGGACTTCTTAAAACATCAGCCGTATACACAGAATCTGAAAAATAGTTATCTAATACTGACTTCTTGAAAATATCTATGATTCTATAGCAAGCCTACGAATAAGTTTCCACAATCATTTCACCCTATTTTATGATACCTCAACCTCTGTCCTTTGCCCAGATAATATAGATTCCCTTTTCCTCTGTCTTCATCTCAAATAGCCCTACAGTCAATTTCATCTGGGCATTTCTTTAGAGGAGTTAGAAAAACATGGCTTCAGACCTCATGTCATGAGAATTTATCATATATCTTTTTAAAGCTTACAAAAAGAATCTATGGCACAAAGAAGTAAGGCTAAAAATAAATTCAGTTCACTTCATGTCTTGACCTGTTCTTTGCATTCTTTTCTGTTTTGATATTAATGAAATACTTCAATAAAATATATCAAGGAAATTAAAGAAAGGAAATGAAGACTTTTAGAAATTAGTATTAATTTCTAAAGTAATTGCTTGCATTCAATGACAACAAATAATAAGTCTCTATTAAAATTAACTTAAAAATGATATACATAACTGATTTTAACAAAAGCAGCTTATTTTTGAAACAGTACAAGACATTTTCGGTCTTGTCCAGAACTTGTAATATCTGTTTTAAAGGATTAGAAGCAGAGTTTTGATTACTATATAGCTCAACACCTTAAAAATTCTGATTATATTAATAAATTAAATCAAGCAAATGATGTTTTATAAGTTTCCAGAAGTCTTGCACTATTTTAGTAAAAATAGAAAGAATAAAAACTAGAATAAACAACATCAATATGTTCATTTCACATATTTTGAAGTCCAGCTGTTTAAATGTTTCAAAATCATTAAATGCATCTGTTACTTTTTTCTCTAGGATAAATTATGTGGGAAAATAAGTATATGTAAGTATCTAAAACCAAACCAGATGGGATTTAAGATAGAAAATTGAGAAGATTTAGAAGTCACCTGAAATTCAATAGTCCTAGTTTTGGAATTTGGAAGTCCATGGTTTAGCTATGTAAACTTGGGTATGTCACTAGCTATACATTTCATTTCTTATAAAAATTAAATTTTATCATTTACCTATGGAGTTTTGTGATATAATTGCTGAATCTATATAAAACAAGATTAAGATACATGAATAACCCTCAATCAATAATGGTAATTAGCATTAGAGATAGTACAGTGGGTAGGGCATTTTCTTTGCATGCAGCCAACCCAGATCCAATCCCCAGAACCCTATATAGTTCCCCAAAGCTTCTAGGAGTGATCCCTGAGCACAGTTCCAGGAATAAGTCCTCAGTACTGTCATGTGTGGCCCAAAAAACAAACAAAAAATTTATTTAATATACTTTCCTAAATGATTGATTCCACACATATTTTTCTTTTAACATTTGATCTTGCAGAATCTCAGAAGACCACAGGTCCTCTCATTAGCATGTTCAAATCTTCTCTAGCCATCAAAGTGTCTATCAGATGTCAGGTGACAACTAGATTCTAGTTCTATGTAATGACTACACCTTGAATGACCTTGAGCAAGTCAGGCAGCATTTGTCCTTTTCCAGTGTTAATATGAGATGATAGTGGTCATGAATTGATAGGTAGCTTAAATATTCTGTGAATCCTTGAAGTTGAATCCTATATGCTGTTTTTTATTCATACATAATTAGCTAATTTCTGCCTTTCAAGATATCTTACAGTCAGAATCAAAACTCCTAAATGACAAATGAACATCTTCAGCATGATTGAGTCACATCTTGGCAGAGTTTTACTTTCATTAGGAACTTAGTCACTGCTTAAAACATATGATACTGATTCGATGGCTATGGTCCATTTCCATTTTTAACCTGTGACATTCCTGAACAGTCTTCCTCACTTTACTTGATTCTTCACCCTAAAGTCATATTTCAATGAACAACATTAGGGAGAAACTGGTATTTTGCTAAATATCTTTGGAAGAAAGGAAAGAGTAGGTTGCGAACAACACAGTCATTCACCTCTTTTAAAGCACAAATACTTATCTGCATGTATATTAATCTGGTTCGTCTGAGAAGTAGACAAAATAGAGCATTAAACAGATCAGAATTTCATAAGATAAAAAAGCTCTGGGAAAGAAACGGTGAAAGAACTGGAAAACCTGCAAAGTGTTGGAGGATTCATCTTGGTGTGATGAATGTTACCATTAAGGAAAGTTTACCAATGTTCCTAAGTAACCTCTGAACTAAAGCCAATCAAAAAAAAGCATCAGCTACCAGAACACTGTCCAGATCATATCTTAGTACTTCTATATCTCTCATCCATTGGATGGGATGCATCCCATGGAAATAGAGGGATGGAACAAGTGCATGATGGAGTTTCAAACTCATAAACTGGATCCTAAATCAATAATTCTCTCTATAGTCAAGATTGGTCAGGTATATTTTCAGGGCATCATATGGATATCTTTTCAATCACTCTGCCCCAGGGGAAATATAAGTCCTTCAAGTCTCACTAGAAAATTTTCTAACTTCATAGTGTTTCTATGCTTCCTCTTCTCCTGGATCTTGTACAGACTCATCCAAATTTGCAACTTGTCTTTTAGAGGCTTATTCAAATTTACATCATCCATCAGTGTTTTCAAGTATATTAAAATACGTCACTTTATATTCACTCAGGAGATTGAACATCCTCTAGCTTCAGTATTCACAATTCATAGTATCAACAAGAAGATAAAACAGAACACTAATATTCCCTGCTATCGTCCAGCATTGGTTGCCATCAGCTCCTTGTATTTCATTTATTAGGCAGCATTCCATATCTTCCTTCTGCATCCAACAGTATGCTGAAGTTGCTCTCATAAAATTATCAATGTCTTTTTAATTACTAGATCCATTGAACATTACATAGTCATTATTCTTGACTTTTATATGCATCTGACATTATTGATCATCTCTCAAAAATTCCAATTTTCTGGCACCATTGATACAATATTCTACATGCCTTATATCCTTCTGTTCATTTTATTTATCTTATACTTTTATTCTTCCTCATTCATCAAACACTGATATTCTCTAGCCCTGTGGTCTTTTGACTAAACACTTACCCTAGAAATTTTATTCTTTGTTGTGTAATAATGTTTCTATGGAACACTATGCCATGCCCTAAGGATAAAATTATGGGGGAGAAGGAATTTCTGGTTTTAAGGGATGTATTATCCAATGGGGAAAATATAAAAGAAGATAGCTATTAAAAGACAATGTGATAATGCTGGGGATGGGGGTTGTTTATGATTTAAGGTACACAGAGGGGGTGTATATCTTTGACTTGGGAAATTAAAGAAGATTCTCACAGGGAAAAAAATCACCATGTGCATAATAACAATAAAAGGAGCTATAAGATATTCTAAATTTGGAAAGTCTTATATGAGGGGTTGGAATTAGTTCACTTTATCTGGAATATTGCATAAAAGGAAAAGGAAGAGATTGGTTAGGAAATTTCTAAAATAATGCTCTTGAGATAGTGTGCTCTGTGTGCCAAATTGCAATCTTTGAGTCTTATGCTAAGGGCTTGAAATATACATTAATGACTTCCAAATAATTGCAAGACTTAATTTCTTTAAAAGTTTTGGAGGCTCTCTCTACAATGGGTGCATTATAAAAAAAATTCCTAAGGTTTCATCAATGTCTAGGAAGAACTCCATAGTTGAACAAAATACTATTCTCTAACACTACTCTTCCATTTTCTCACTCCTCATATGCAATTATTCTCCATTGATCTAATTTTATAGTAGACTTTGTATAAAACACTTTTCCATCTTGACTGCCACCATCTCAGTCACGTATCTTAACTGCTTACCTAGCTTTTACCAATAGTTTCATTAACTGGCCACAGCTTTCTGCCTCTATTGTGATTTTTACCCCACATAGTAGACAGAATAAACTTGATGCACTGTGTCTTGGATTACATCATTCTATACTTAAAATTCTCCAGTGACTTTGTGTTATATGGTAAATAAAATGGAATTCTTCCCTAAGCCCTGGAAGGCCTACTGTAATCTGACTCTGCATAAATCTTATCACATCTCATGTTGTTCTGTCCCAACTGCCTTACTATGTTCAATCACATTGAAGCTGTAGTTTCTGAAAGTATGGTGATTTCCTCATTTTTTTTTCCTAGCAAGATATATACTCTACCAGCACTTCTTATCTCCTCTATAGTTATTACTCTGTTCCAAAATTCCACTATCTCTTGCCTAAATAGACTGATACCTTTTTCTCTAAGCTTTTTGCTTCTAGTCTTTGCCCCTCAAAGCATCCGAATTAACCCTTTCACTATGGAGGCCACAATATGTTGTTTCTCTGCTGAGAGCATTCAATCATTTCTTGTTACTTTTAAATAATGCCCAACAAGTTGATGACTTGTCCCCTTTAACTTTATCTCCCTTTTACCTTCCTACATCCTTCCTATTCTTCTGTCACTCTGGTCTCTTTCCTTTATTTTCAGTATTCAAACTTACCTGGCATCTGCTATTCCTTTAGTTTAATCTGTTCATCTCTAGATATCTGCCAGCCTCTAGTCTTCACTTTAGTTATGTTTTCAACTAGTGTGCCCTTAGAGAGGGAGGAGTTCCAGACTATATCCCAGACCCTTGAGCCATCTTCCATCTCTTTCTATCCCCAAAAGTAGCCTTTTGTCTCTTTTTTCATTATTTAACTTTCTGTTTATTGCCTATGTTCTTCATTACAACACAGTGAGATCTCTAACCCTGACTTATTTTTCTAACCCCAGAGTCTAATTTTATAAGTAAAAAGAATTCAATAAAGGTGTGACAATTTTGACAAGAAAAAAAACAGATGTCTCTTTGTAGAGTTATTTTCTATGTTTATTTTTGGTTATTGACTATACTCTGTAGAGTTATAGTCATAAAAAATAAATGCTGAGTGGATAAGCTATCTCAAAGTCATATTAAAATAGGCTATATTGTGACTTAAGAGACCATATTTCAGGTTCAAGAAGCTCAAAAGGATTTATTTTG
>JAOXYA010000025.1:55417698-55428069 GCA_028565675.1 Sorex palustris
CACTATGATTTGTTGTCTACTGTCTGAACCCCATCAAATATGATGTGGTAATTATGGAAAAAGGGTAGGGGATGTCTTATGATGTGCCATATATTCTGTGTATATTCCCTGTGCATCCTCTGTATATTCTGTGTATATTCCCTGTATATTCTTCATATATCCCGTGTATATTCCCTGTGTATTTTTATTATGAATAATTTGCTAAAATGATCAAAAATATTTTATGGAAAGATAATGTTGTGAAGATTGTTGTATTTCATATTGGAACAATTAAACCCTTGTATAAAAGATTAAAAGCATATTGTTACAGGTTAAGTCTGGTGTGTTAATATTTTCTTAATCAAGATTGGTTGTCTTCTACTTTACCTCCCATCCAATGTTGTGTACTACTCTTCCTATATCAGTGGTGTAGAATATGAGATATTGTGGCTTGTGTGCTCCAGGATTTCTAAAACTTTGAATGGGGTGATACAGCTGGAATTAAACTTTTAACTGGATGGTGACTTTGGAGTCTGAAGTATCTCTTCAGCTTGTTGATCTCTTTTGAGATTTATTTATAAGTCTCTGGATTATGACCAGTTAATGAGTTTATATGGTGCAAGAGGCACTTCATGGGTGTGACCATAAGGCTCTGGGAAGAATAGGGAGATGGGTAAGGTTGTCCATCCCTGACTCCATGAGAGATAGGAAATTTTGATCACAAAATGCACATACCTGAGTTTTTCAACAGATTAATTCCTGGATGAGGCTTGTCATAAACCTGTGGAGTCCAGCCATGAGCATGGCTGTGATTGGATTATGGAGGTTTTGGGCTGTTGGTGCTCTGTTGGGGTGAGAAGAACAGGGAAATAAGAATAGGTAGCCCAAGAACAGGGAGATGGGGGGAGGTAGTCCAGGAACAGGGAGATGGGGGGAGGTAGCCATCAGGGTTTACTTCTTACCGTAGGCTCAGGGATTACTACTGGTGGTACTTAGGACTTAAGTGCTACTGGGCATCACAGCCAGGTTGGCCATGTGAAAGGCCAGGACCCAATCTTCTGTACTATTTGTGGTCCTAGGGGATAATTTTGAGACAAATTTTGGGGACAATTTAACATTATCAAGGACATTTGAAATTTGCTTCTTGTTTAACTTTTGCACAATACTGTTTTATACATTATGTAAGTGAAATGCATGTGGAGAGAAAGGACGTTGAAACATTGCATAGTAGTAGACTTGGGGTAAGAGGAGATGCATACTATGCATACTATGGGTTGGGGTAAAGCAAAGCAATAATATGAGAGCAGCATAAGGACTAGATAGGGGGTAAAGTGCATGGCTTACTGTGGCTGACTTCAGTTTGTCCCTAGCTTGGTACCACATGGTCCCCAAGCATCGCTGAACTGCACTGTATCCTAGGACTCTGGCAGTTAACCACCAGCAGATTAGCCAAGAATCACCAGGAAAAGGTGATGGTACTGGGCCACATGAACAACACCTGGGAGCCCCCCTTCCAAGAGAAAGATGGTATCTTTGGAGACTCAGTTGCAGACTGACTTTACCTTGCCAGTAGCAAAATTGTGAAGGGAAAATTGACCTACTTTCTGGTGTCCACAAGATAACGAGGTCTATTGTTCATGAGAAGTGTCACTTTTTTTAAATGTAGAATTAGGAGAAATTACTCCTAGAAATATACTACAAAGAGAAAATTGTGACATGATATCTTCAAAAACACCTTACAATTGGTGAAAGAGCCTATTAGAAAGATAACTTTCACAGAATGACTTTTTTTTCTTTTTCTTTTCTCTATTTGGGTTTGAAGTCTCAACTGGCAGTGATCAGAGCTTACTCCAGACTTTGTGTCCAGGCATTGCTCCTGATTGAGGCCTGGGGACCATTTGGGATACTAGGGTTTGAACTGCATCCACTGCATGCAAGGAGGTTGGCAGTGGTTCAAGACAAGAACCCAGCTCACTGGAGTAGCTCTCTGGCCCGCAAAGGGTTATTTCTTTAACGAATCAATATAGGCTGATGGCGGGCTGCCCCAGCATAGATGGATGGTGGCATATCATAAGTTACTCTGCAGAAGGCTGCTGCGGTACATTTCACTTGCTGCCTCTCAGAGAATTGAGATTCAACTCGGCACAGAGGTCAGGAAAGGCCACAATAATATAAGGATCACTTCATGAATGTGGCATTTTAGTGAAGCCTGGAGAGACAAAGTAGGCATTTTCTGATAGCAGAAAATCGAGGGAGTCCTATGAACAAAAGGCAGGGAGAGGTCCTTTGAGGAAAAAGTTAGTAACTCAGTGAGGTATGAGCGGAATCTCTCAACACAGCCGACACACTAGCCTGGCCTGAAAAACTCTGCTCCAAAAGTAGATTTCCTCATCTGGGCTGGTCCTGGACATCATTCTTTAAAACTCCCCAGGTGACCCTCAAGTGCATCAGGGACTGGGAATACCAAACTAATAGCATGTTCTCAAGTGAGGATCGTCGTGGACTGGCTGGGGCTGCCCACTCTGGCACTGAAGGTTATGAGGCGTGAAAAGGTAAGCTGGGCCAGGTGTGGAAGGTTCCGAATCCTGATCTGAGGAAATTAGCTTCTCAAGGCCCCTCAAGGGCAGGGATGGGCCATTGAGCCTAGCACCACAGCCTAACGGTTCTGTTAATTGCTTTTATAAATTATAATGTTTGCTCCTTTAGTGCTGCTAGATTGTCTTAAAATTTTACAACTTGGTTTTCAGGCAACAACTGTTTTTCGGTTTTTCTTGTTATGAAGGATTGTCCTTTTGAAATGTGCACTTTCTCCTCTCCTCACCTTCACAGATTCTAACCATGGTACACTGGCGCAACTCTGGGTCTTGCCTTTCACTCCGGCCATAAAAAGGCTTTTTTGTTGTTCTATCAATATTCTAGTCAGCAACTTTAGTGCCCAGGTGATAAAATTACAAAATATTTCAGGTAAAGCAATCACATGATTTCCTTGAGTTCTTTTAACCATATTTTGAAAAGAAATATGATGTCTAATAATAAATCATCCAGACACAGCAGGAGCACTCTTGGCAATTTTAGTGAAATTTGTGTCTCCCGAGTTTACTAATGAAAATGAATGGGGCAACTTCTCAGTTCCCACAAACTTTCCCAAACCTTTGCTACTCCTCAACAGACAGCAGCTGTAATTGAATAGAATGCTGAGATTGATGCTGAGATGAAAGGTTGTGAGCTCTGAAGGCAGCTGAAAACTTAGATCCTTAAAGACTGTGAAAGGAAGGCTATTGAAGTAGACTATTGTGAACATTTTTTTTTTGTTGGTTGCTTTGTTTATTGTCTGTCTGAGGCTAATGATGCTAATTAGATCAGAAGGCATGAATGGAAATAAAAAAATCCATTCAAGTAAAAATAATAAAAGTATCAGGAATGGCTTTGTTAGGTGATAACTAAGGGATTTCATCATCTACCAAACCCTGTACACATACAGTGTAGACATGGAATTCTTCTAAGAGGAGGTTATATTTTGTGCTCATACCATTGTGTTATGTTGGTCCTGAAATTGGAGGATTAATATATAGTAGAAGACTAATATCCATGGCCAGGGAATAAGAGCTAAGAGGATTTATCAATGATTGGAATGAACCATAAGTGTGTGTGGGGCTGAAGGTAGATAAGATAAAGAAGAGACAATATAGTTGGATATGATCATGCTGGACAAGATCTGAGTGTTAAAAGTAGGTAAAAGAATATTCTTGATAACCTTTCATTATCAATGTTGCAAACCACAATGCCCAAAATGGGAGAGAGAGAGAAAGAGAGAGAGAGAGAGAGACAGACAGACAGACAGACAGACAGAGACACAGAGACACACAGAGACAGAGACACAAAGAGACAGAGACAGAGAGAGACAGAGACAGAGACAGACAGAGATAGAGATAGAGACATAGAGAGAAGAAAAGTGCCTACCATAAAGGCAGGCTGCGGGGTGGAGGGTGGGCATGATAGGAACCCGGGGACACTGATGCTGGGAACTGTATGTTGATGGAAGGATGAGTGTTGGAACACTGTATGGCTGAAATCTAATCATGAGTAGCTTTGTAAGGGTCCATCTCACAGTGATTCAATAAACTAAACAAACTTTAAAAAACTAAAAAAAAAGGAAATTGGAGCAGTAGAGATGAAGTACCAAGAACTTATAAAAATATGTAGTGTGCAAAGGATCATATGATATTTAAAATAGAAGTGATCTGAGTTGAATATTTGTGAAATATGTGTATACAGTAGTGCAAAAGTAACAAACTTATTGACCAAAATATCTTCAAGAGCAACGATAAAAATATCAAGATACACATGAAAGGGATGTGTACTCCAGTTATTTCTTTCCTATGGGCAAGGAAGGTGCCATCCCATTGCTGTAACACAATGACAGTTTAGCTTAGTTTTGGGGCAAAGCAAAAGAATGTTGAGGAGAGAAAAATTGAGATCATTTTTACTGGCTTCTTTTTTCTGAGAAACCATTTTCTCAGTAAATGTTTGTTTAGTATTGCACATGTCCCAGCCCTCAGATCTCAGCTGAAGAGTGCCGTGCTAGTTGAAGAAGTTATGAGAACTCTTTTCCAGTTCAAGGACGAGTCTTTCAGAAGAGAGGCCAAAACCAGTACGAATGATTGGTTTGAGTAGGTCTTACTAGGTGAATGATGTAGGCAAAGAGTAACATATTTATAAATCTAAAATCAAGAAAAAATAATGACAAATTCAGTAAGTTTTTGGATTCTACCGAGAGGCAGTTGTGTCAAGTTGTCTAGAAAATAAATGGAAATGTGCTTTGGAAGAATGTTGATAGCTTCTTTAGGGAGAATGACTTCATCCTTAGACAGGATCCAGGACAGGTTATAAGTTTCAAAAGGATATGGCAGGCTCAGAGTTTATCCTAACTGCAAAGGGGAAACAGAACAGAGATTGAAAAAAAAAAGAAAGAAAGAAAAAGCTCTCTAGTCTTAAAGGGATGACAACACTGCTATAGGACAACATTCTTCAACCTTTTACATCAATAGAGTAAACAAGCAGATTTTCATCTTTTCTACACTTGTGTACCAGTATTGGCCCATGGACTGGAGGTTGAAGGTCGTACAATTTTGTTTAAGCATTTCATCTTTCAAAGGCAATATACATGATGGTGTGTGTGTGTGTGTGTGTGTGTGTGTGTGTGCATGCATATAGTGATATAGTGGTATAGGGGCCACACTGTCTCTCTCACTACCCACATCCAATCCATCAGGGGATCATGTTTCACTCTAATCACTCAAGTATCAAATGTATTCAGAACCGGAGATAAGTGGAGAGATAGGTGGTCAGGGCTTATCCCTGGTTCCTGGCTCTTCACTCAGAGATGGTAGTACAAGGGATAAGACAATTTCCTTGCACATTCAATTCTCAGCACCACGTATGGTCCTTGAGCTTCACCAAGAGAAATCCCTGAGCACAGAACTAGGAATAAGTCTTCAGCAATGCCAGGTATGGTTCAGCCCCCCACCTCAAGCACCAAGAAAATACCCTCCACAAACAAAACAAATTTGAATATCTATATATCTCTCTATATATGTGGTGGGGGCACAAAGAGCAATGCCTGGGGTCTACGCCTAGCTCTGTGTTCAGGGTTGCTAGTGGTGATGTTTGGGGAGCCATGTGATCAAAGGATTGAAGCACACATTCAGTACTATCTTTCTATACCTGAATTTATTTTAACATTGAAAGATATTGTGGCCTTGGTGGAGAAGAGGGGAATTCTGTGTTCTCGGACTATCACTCAGGTGGTAATTTATGAGATCTCAAATTTTTTTTGAGTTTTACTCAAAGTACAGGTCATCAGTAATAAATACTTATCAAGTGATCACTATATGTCAGGTACTTATGTAGGCAAATATCAGCAATTATTCCTATCCTTATGGTTTTATCAAGATGGTATTTGAGCAAATCTTTGAAGAAAGTGAAGGATTTTGCAAAGCAGATACTGGGGCAAGAGAGTTCTAGGCAGTGAAAAGAGCCAGAGCTAAGTCAAAAAATGCGAGAAAGTGTTGCAGCATTTGAAGAGATGGAGTAGCAGAGCAGGAGATTATATCAAACAGATAATCACAGAAGGGGAGTTTTTGAACGCTTCTCTGAATATAGACGTTTATTCTGAGTGAGCTACAATATCTGACTTGGGTCCTGATCAGATTTACTGAGGCTTTTCTGTTAAGAGTAGACTGTAGGGTGCAGTAAGTTTGTATATTTATTTCATAAACTTGAACACTATCATACAAACTAAAATGCAATTTTGAAAATTAAAAAAAAGAAAATAGGTGGTAGGCAGAGAAGAAGAGAAGCATAAAGGCAGACGTTACAGTGGTGGAAGTAAATGAGGTCTGATTGATGTAGGCAGGTAAGGCAGGGAAGGGCCCATAGCAATGGAATTCCTAAGAAGAAAACCAATAGTGCCAAGGCCTGAAACACAGGAACCGAAGCCTCTTTAGGACTCTCACCTAGCACCAACAAACCCAAAAAAGGCTGTATTCCTAGAGAAAAGGCTGTGAGAGAGAAGCTCCAGCAGAAACAAGGCCAGGAAAGGAATTTCAAAGAAGACCATCAGCCACTCTCACCTGTACTCCCTTGGTAACCACCCTAACAACAGACTCTTACCTAGGAAGAAGCCCTACATAGGGACAGGTTGGAGAAATATTTTATTTATTTTTTAATTTTTTTTGCTTTTTTTAGTCACACCTGGCGATGCACAGGGGTTACTCCTGGCTCATACACGCAGGAATTACTCCTGGCAGTGCTCAGGGGACCCTATAGGATGCTGGGAATTGAACCCCAGTTGGCTGCGTGCAAGGCAAATGCTCTTCCCACTGTTCTATCACTCCAATCCCTGGATAAATTTTTCAAAGGCCACCTTGAACAAAGGAAGGGTGTCCATATACTCCTGGGCCCATGTGCTGCTTGTGCCTCTGTGGCTGAGCACATGAGGTGTCCGAACACATGTGTTGCCACATCTCCCCTCTTGTATACTGGGGCTCTCTCTGTCTTTGGAGAAGCCATGTTCTTTCTTGAGAATATGACTCCCATTTTTCTCTCTCCAACTCCTTCCTCAAAACCTCCAAATATTTCATTGTTGTCTACTCCCAAAATTCCTTTCTTTGAGTTAGGACAAAGACTTGCAAACCCTGGTTAAGATCTCCGTCTGGCTTTCCTTTCCTGCAAAGAACAGTTTCTCACTCTAGCCTGAGTCTGTGGCTCCCTGAGAGATCAGAGGGTGAGGATCAAATCCTGTGCCGAGAAGATCAAGTGGATATCAGGCATGGCTTGACCTGGTGGAGCCGGTGGGACGCTGGCACATACTGCGCAGAATTTTATCAGTCTTTTTTTTGGGGGGGTCACACCCGGCAATGCACAGGGTTTATTCCTGGCTCTGCACTCAGTAATTACCCCTGGCGGTGCTCAGGGGATCATATGGGATGCTGGGAATCAAAGCCGGGTTGGCCTCGTTCAAGGCAAACACTCCGTCCGCTGTGCTATCACTCTAGCCCCTTTTATCAGTCTTCTGTCAGTCCTCACCTTTCCAGCCAGTCCCCAGGGTGGCAGAGGCAGATCAGGAGAAAGTGACTGTTTCTCTTCTCTCCACCTCTCCACCTCACATAGGTCACGCATGCCCCCTCCCCCAACTTCAAGATATTTGGCATGCATTTTATTTTGAATTGACACTGTCACTGTCACTGTCTTCCCATTGTTCATCAATTTGCTCGAGCGGGCCCAGTAACGTCTCCATTGCAACAATTGTTACTGTGTTTGGCATATCGAATATGTCACGGGTAGCTTGCCAGGCTTTGCCCTGTGGGCGAGATACTCTCGGTTGCTTACTGGGCTCTCCGAGAGGGTCAGAGGAATCAAACTCGGGTTGGCCATGTTGGCTGCGTGCAAGGCAAATGCCCTACCCGCTGTGCTATCACTCAGCCCTGGAACTGGATCTATGGAAGAATAAACAAGATTGACAAACCCTTAGCTAGTCTCTTAAAGAGAGAGGCCAAAATAAATAAGATCAGAGACAAAAGAGAAATAAAGAAGTTATCTCAGAAATATAAAAGATTTTAAGATTTTTAAGAGGTTATTGTGAACAACTCTATGCCACCAAACTTGAGAGCCTAAAAGAAATGAATTCTTATAATCCTACAGACTGCCAACATGGAAGCCAGAGGAAGTAGAAGGAAACAAAGTAGCCACTTTACCCACAGTACTCTCTCTGGCTCTGAATCTAATTTTTAAAAGCATTCCACTAAAAAGACTTAATAGTATAATCAAAGAATTAACCATGTATTATTAAAAGAAATTTTATGTTATCATTTATAGTATATCTTTAAAACTCTAGGCAAAATTTTCATCTTTTTTTCCCCCAGAAACCTCTGTGTCTTATCACTCAGAGCAATGAAGATAATTTTTACTCCATTCTGAAGTATACCATACTAATATTGTATTTTTGCTTTTTTTTTAAGCAAGGAAAGTGAGTGAACCATATGATTAATGATCCTTATTAAGGAAACAGATTACCTCTTCAGTTATAGTTAGATATAGAGAATCATCTTTGTATTAAGGTTATAAGAAAAGATAATTCACGATTTCTTGCTGAAAACCATAATGAAGATCTTTATAGCTGGCCTTTGAATAAAAGTGGGCATTTCACTGACTTTTTCTTCATTTCAGAGGATGCTAAAGGCACACTTTCACTGATGCCTGAATCCAGAGGCCGGGAGAGAGCCTTGCTGGAGTCACTGCATCGCTTTGGCCTGACTGAGGAGGGCTGTGTCCAGGCATGGTTCTCTTTTCCTCATGGTATGCGCATATTCTACATCCATGCTTATAGCAGCAAAATTTGGAACGAGGCGGTATCTTATAGACTTGCCACATATGGATCAAGAGTAGTGGAGGGTGATTTGGTCTGTTTGGATGAAGATACTGATGATGAGAATTTCACAAAAGTAAGTACATGCCATCACAGTTTTCCAAGAGTAGTTAAGATACTAAAAACATAATTGTTCAAAAGTCCTTATAAAGCATGCCTTTTAATTTTTGCTTATAGTTACCCATCAGTTGTTTCTGGTCCTGCTGTCATACCAAATTTGGTGCATGTCCGTAAATTAAACCATTAAAAATAGGCAGTGTAAAAGTAGGCAATAAAAATCTAATGTAAAGGGCATTGGATAGTAGACATTGCTTTTTTTTTTAAAATGCACAAGAACCCTGGAGGATGGCTTAGGAGACTTTGCCTGTGGGGCCCAATTCAGGCCCTGGAACTTCATTGTCCCCTTAGTACCACCACTGAGAAGAGTCACTGAAGGCCACTAAGTGTTGTTCCCCTGCAAAAATTCACAAATAATGCATGAAATTTTCCTTAGAAATGGAAATTGAAATATTGTAGACATAGCTAATTCCTAGTACCACTTTATTATCATTTCTTCCTCTTTCTCCTGCACTTTGATCTCTTTGTTTTGTTTTGTTTGTGATCATTCCTCATGCAAACGTGAGGCCATGAGTTCTATCCCTGGTGGTGACCACAAGTGCCAAGTACAGTTCTTATTGCTGTTCTGTCTGGGACCCCTGGCAAAGTAACAAAGTGTGTTATCTGGGAAGTACCCCAAGCAGGTGTTGTAAGCATTGCAACTAAAATGTATGGGGAGAAGGAAAGGGCAATTCAATAGTATAGGCAAGGGGAGTTGCTGATTGGGTGACAATATCACCCCAGGGTGTTAAACTGCTTACTATTCTCTATGTGTTAAAGCTTCAGTGATCAGTGTTTGTATGTGGAAGAATCATTCTAATTTCTATGCAGTTTACTCCTTCAGAAACAAAATTGTAACTCATTTCACCTAGCATGATACTTTCCATGTAGTAACACCTACATGAAAATTTGATGACTTCATCTTTTCTAACAGCTGCATAATATTCCATCGTGTAGATGTACTAAAGTTTCTTTAATCAATCATCTGTTCTTGGGCACTCGGGTTTTTTCCAGATTTTGGCTATTTTGAACAGTGCAGCAATGAATAAAGAAGTGCAGATGTCATTTCGACTGTACTTTTTTTGCCTCTCTGGGATATATTCCCAGGAGTGGTATTGCTGGGCCAAATGGGAGTTCAAATTCTAATTTTTTGAGAATTGTCCACACTGTTTTCCAAAAGGGCTGAACCAGTCGGCATTCCCACCAGCAGTGAAGAGGAGTCCCTTTCTCTCCACATCCATGCCGACACTGATTGCTTTTGTTCTTGTGGATGTGGGCCAGTCTCTGTGGTGTGAGATAATATCTAATTGTTGTTTTGATCTGCATCTCCCAGATGATTAGTGATGTAGAGCATTTTCTCATGTGCCTTT
>JAOXYA010000025.1:55428169-55438664 GCA_028565675.1 Sorex palustris
CTCGAGTGGGCACCAGTAACATCTCACAACAAATTGTGAGACTTGTTGTTACTGTTTTTGGCATATTGAATACGTCACAGGGAGCTTGGCAGGCTTTGCCGTGTGGTAGCTTGCCGGGTTCTCCGAGAGGGGCAGAGGAATCAAACCCGGGTCAGCCATATTGGCCGTGTGCAAGGCAAACGCCTTACCTGCTGTGCTATTGCTCCAGCCCAAGGATAGTAGTGGTCTGAACGATTGAGGAGGAATGGATTTGCTTTAAAATGAAAAGAGCAAGGTTTGGGGTGGAACATTAAAAAGTATATTTTGAATTCTGAGTGGAAATGTCAAGTGGATAGACATTGTTTTAGTATATGTGTTATAGAAGTTTGGGGAGACTGTGACATACATGTAAATATCTTTTGTAGAAAATTTTAAAGATGCTTTAACTTCTCTTTTTTTTAATGTAGGAGGCCAAATTTTTATGGCTATTTAAAATAAGATTGCTAAGTAAACAGTGGAGGTTCTTCTGGTTTTTCATGTGTTCAGTTGCAGATTCTTATTCTTTGGGGAGGGGTAAGAAGGGAAGGGGTGAGGGCAGAGGGAGAGGAGGAGAGAGAAAGGGAGAATAAAAACATACAATTATATTGAACACAAATGAGAATGATCAAAGGGGCCGGGACGCTAGTGGAGTGCTACTTGAGCTAGTTGAGTGCTATATAGGGTACTGGTTTTGCATATACATGATCTGTTTGAATTCTCGCATTCATATAGGGAACAATCCCTGATTCCAGAGTCAGGAGTAAGCCCTGAGCACAGACTGGGGTGGCCCCTAAATCAAATTTTTGTTCTTGTTTTAGGCTCTTCCAATTGATCCAGTTAAGCTGTGTTCTGGGCCCACTAACAGTTCTGTAATTGATAACACCATCATCAACAACACCATCATTAACTGCTTATAGTCCCTCAGACTTTTTCAAAAGCATGTGACGATATTGAATATCTTTAAGCTCGGTAAATTTTTTCCATTTAATGGTAGATCTTGTACTTTTTACAAATTAAAACACTAGTCTTTTGTGACCTGAAAAATTCAAATTTTCTTTCTAAAAATATATTCATCTTATTACAGTTGAGCTTTAGCTTGGAAACTGCCCCACCTATTGTGATGGTTGGAGCAAAGTGGGGACAGGAACTGGCTTATCTGTAGATTTCTCTTGAGGTTGAACGCACTGTCTTTGTGTGTTTCCTTCTGTTCCTTCCTCTCTGCCTCTGCCTGTCTCTCTGTGCACCCACCCATGCAGAGACACATCCTGCTCCCTGAGTATGACTCAGACAATTGAACCCTTTGTTCTCAATTGACTGACGATAGCTATTAAACACAATTCTGGGAGGAGAGGGACAGTACACGTGTCAAGGCAGCAACTGTTGGTGCTTGGTGCCACATAGTCATCCAAGCACCTGGATACATGTGGAGGCTCCTGAGCACTCCTGGTGTTGGCCTAAATAATCCCCATGCTCCTGAGCACTTGAGCACTGCGGGTGTGGGTCTGAACAATCCCCTGTGCTCCTGAGCACTCCTGGTGTCAGCCTGAACAATCCCTCATGCTTCTTAGCACTCCTTGAGTTGACCTGAACAATCCTGTATGCTCCTGAGCACTCCCAGTGTTGGTCTACACAGTCTCCTGTGCTCCTGAGCACTTGAGCACTCCCTGTGTGGTCCTGAACAATCCCCTGTGCTACTGAGCACTCCTAGTGTGGGTCTGAACAATTCTCCCTGCTCGTGAGCACTCCCAGTGTTGACTTGAACAATCCCCTATGCTCCTGAGCACTCCTGGTGTGGGCCTGAACAATCCCCTGTGCTCCTGAGCACTCCCGGTATCATCCTAAACAGTCCCCCATGCTCCTGAGCACTTGAGCGCTCTTGGTGTGGGCCTGAATAATCCCCTGTGCTCCTGAGCACTCCCATTATTGGCCTGAACAATTCCCTGTGCTACAGGGTCCTGGAAGCACTGCAGTCCCAGTCCCTCGCCTTGAAATGCCAGCTTGTTGGCTAAGAATTACTGAGAGGGGCCTCTTGGTCCCCTGACCATGACTTGGAGGAGGCCCCTCCAAGGTGGAGTGACCATATAATTTATCAACCAATCGAGAAATAGTTCTCAGACTAAAATGGCTGTTCCCTGGGGGCGGGCCTGGGGTGGGGTGCATATTTTCCAAAGCTGTTGGAATTGGCTGACCTGAATCAATCAACTTTTCAGTCCCTCAATTCTAGATGGTACTTTTAGGTGGCAGTTTATTTTTGCTCCCAAATGCCTTTCCTAGTTTCCTCCATGATTTTTTTTGTTACCTATAGAAAATAATGAGAAAAAGAGGGATTTTATTTTACAAATGGCCCTCAGCAGACAGGTCTGATTGGAGTCATAGAGACCTATCAATCGACTCTTTCATATCCCATTTCTGCAGAATTGATCTATTTGGACCTGTCTCATGCTGTATCTTTTGGTTCCGTTTAGTATCTATACCTCATTACACACTTGAATAGCTATTTAATCTTGCACAAACACCCATATGGGGAGGTTTGAAACCTGGCACAAGAGATAAAGGCAAGTAATTACTATCCACACTTAACATTTTATCTTCTTGCCACTTAAAAGCTTTTTATAGAAGTGCTGATAATCTGGGTGATTAAATAGCTGGATTCTCCATTCTTCTGATGTATTTTTATGGCCTGAACTCAACAAAAACTTAGGTTTTAAAAAGTTATAGCTACAATTTTATCTAAATTTTATGAGATGCTTTATCATATCTGTGGAAAAAGATGGATCCATATAAAATGAAAAATATAAACATTGTGGACTACACACTTTACTCTGCTCATGAGTGGGACAGGACAGGTAAAATGTGAACTATTTTTTTTAAGTAGCTAAGAATGCCACAGTAATGCCTCGTTTTTTTCTAATAAGCATCATGGTACACAGTAGCATTAAGTATATTTAAAATATTCTATCTAGTAATCATTTCAGAATGCTGTTGATCATGCATCAGAAGTTCAGTATTGGGGTGGAAAGTATAGTTACCATGGAGATAAGGTACCTTGTTGCAGTACTGGTTATGACGTTGGTTAAATTTATGTTCTTTGTTTGTTTGTTTTTGCTTTTTGGATCACACCTGGCGATGCACGGGAGTTACTCCTGGCTCTGCATTCAGGAATTACTCCTGGGGGTGCTCAGGGTACCATAGGGGATACTGGGAATTGAACCCGGGTCGACCATGTGGAAGACAAACGCTCTACCTGTTGGCTATCACTCCAGCCCCAGATTTATGCTCTTGAAAGTAAAAAAAAAAATCATTTTTTAGAATACCTCCTGTTTGCCTTTTTATGTATTCCATTAATACTCAAATGGCACATTGGTAGGAGTTAGTGATAATGGAAGCGGCTCTGGTGACAGATACTCTAACCCAGTAGCATGCATTTCCCCCCTTTGATTATTTTAGTTTACTTTATACCAACCTCCACCCTGGGCTTTCACTGAGACAAGCCATCTCATTTCTGGCATTATATTGCCCACTGGGAACCAGAATCTGCATGTGGAAGAGGACTTCTATCTACCCTGTTGGAGGCAGGGACCGGCTCACCTGTGACCCGAGATTGTGGCATTCATTAGGGTTCACTGGCAAGCAGCTGGCAGGGGGGAGTTGGGAGGGCAGCACCTTGACTTTATGCCATGTCAGAAATTCTACCTCTTCTAGACCTCCTACCCCCTAGACCCTGAAGACTGAGAAATTACAACTGGATCAGCCTCCTTTGAAGACTGAAAGCTAAACCAGGGAATGTGCTTCTCACATTTGGCATGTGTAGTTTGTCTTTAGTGCCTTTGCTGAACAACAACAAAAAAAGATACACATCTAGAAAATTAAATATGCTGTTTGTATGCTAGAGAAATAGCATTTTCTCTAATACTCATTTTCTCTAATACTCGTTATTAGTCATATTTTTATAGCCATCCCAGTGCATGTGAACTGGTATGCTTCTGTGGATTGCTTTACATCTCTCTGACAATTAATGATCCTGTTTTAATTGCAATCAAGTGGCTATAATATTCAACAGTATGTAAAATTCCTGTAAATTTCTAAGGTGAAAGCATTTTATATTTGCGATGGCATGCTTCAGGCAATACTAGGTCCTCTGTGGGCATGCATTTATTGTGTCGCACCACTGGAATCACGGCAGTGAAAAATGTGAGAAACATTCAATACATGAATACCAGTGGCACAATGTGACATACTTTTTCTTTTAATTAAGGCATCATGACTTGCAAAGTTTTCATAATAGAATTTCAGGCATACACTGGCATACACCAGTCATACAACCTTCCACCAATGTCCCTAGACTCTTCTCCACCCCCTAACTTGCCTACATTTTTGAACCACTGAATACTTTTTCAGTTGAAGTAATGTTGAATATTATGTGAATTTTAGGTATACAGCTTTAAAAATAAACATGATATACCACCAAAATATTTATTTTGTACTATTTACTTCCCAGTAATTAATTCCTGCAGCATTTTTCTCTTGTATTCAAGAAACATTTTGCCCCCCTCTTTCTTCAAATTGGAATGTTCTTACAGCATTTCCAAAGAGCTGGTTGTTTTTAAGGCATCTGTGAACACTTACAGCAAATGCTAAATTCCACTGTACTTCAACCTGAACTTTTTTCTCTGACTCTGAGAGTAACCTCTCTAAATGGCACTTAATCACCTTTTATCTTGAATCACAGCTTAGTTTTTTTTCTTTTGTGTTTCTGATCATGCTTAATTGCTCATGAGAACATTTATCTTTGGAAATTTGAGGACAGGAAGGACTCTTTTTTTTTAATTGTTATATTCTCTGCTGCAACTAGCCAGTATAGGAGTTGAAAATATGAGTATAAGAAATATAATTGCTCTATTTTCAGGTTTCTGGTAAATATTACTTATGGCATGAATAATCTAACATATACACTAAAATAGATGCTAAGGTGATAAATTTTCCTCCCCAAATCACCTGGGAAAGATGTTCATATTTTAAATCATAACTGCCACTTTAATTAATAAAAACCTTCACATATTATGTATGTAACTTTATTTCATTTTATCTTATTTTTTGGTTTTGGGGTCACACCTGATGATGCTCAGGGATTTCTTCTGTCCCTGCTCTCAGGAATTACTCCTGTCCATGCTTGGGGTACTATATTGAATGCCGAGGATCAAACCTGGTGCAAGGGAAATGCTCTACCTACTATATTATCTCTCAAGCTCCTGTATGTAGCTTTAATAAATACTTACATTAATACCTGGAGTATACGCTGCTGCTACTTACTTGTGCTGCTATCAAGAAGCAAACAAGGACACGTTGATGTGATCTCTCCAGGATAGCCATCGCAGGAAGGCTGTTCTTAGAAGAACAAAGAACAAAGCAGCCCTGAGTCACTTGGTGTTACAATTTCTTCATTCTCTTCAGATAACAACCAGATTTTATCCATTGTGCCAGAAACTGCTTTCCACATCCAACAGACAATTTCCTAAACCCAAAGATTTTTGTTTGTGTCCTTTCCTTTATGAGAAAGTTTATTTTTTTTTTTTGTATTTTCCATGTCTTCCTCTTCTTCCTTTAGTGAGTCCTGAAGCCACACTGATTTTCTAGACTCTCGTGGCATAGTCTGTGTTGTGCTCACCAATATTAACAGATGGATTAGTGATCTCGGCATTTCTCATGCTTAGAATGGAAAATGATCCAAAATTATTTCTTCTGATAAAGGTGGGGTGTGTGTATGGGGGTGTTGGCCACACCCAATTGTGCTCTGGGCTTATGCTTGGTTTTTGCTGGGGGATCACTCTTGTCAGTACAGGGGAACCATGTACTGTGCTGGGGATAGAACCTGAGTTGGCCACATTTAAGGCATCACCTGAACCCCTGTTCCATCTCTCTGACCCAGTGTCCTAAATATGCATACTCAGAAGCTATTTTTGATGGTTGCCAAACTCCTCTAGGATATCTTGTGTTTTCCTTGACATGTCATTTCTATTGACTTAAATTGACTTAACCATTACATTGTAGGCTATGAATGGAAATTTTACTTTAGCTTCCTTATTTTAACTGTGCCTTTGCTATTAACACAGAAGCTCAAAATGTTCCTTTTATTTTTTTCAGTTTTGTTTCACACCTGGCAATGCACAGGGGTTACTCCTGGCTCATGCACTCAGGAATTACTCCTGGTGGTGCTCAGGGGATCATATGGGATGCTGGGAATTGAAACCGGGTCGGCTGCATGCAAGACAAATGCCCTACCCACTGTGCTATCTCTCCAGCTCCTTTTTTCTTTCTTTCTTGTGGACATGACTCTTTTCTAACCAAAGGCCCCACTCCTGACCTCTAAGAATTGTTAATGCTAAAGGCAATGGTCCAGTACCATCTGTGGAACACTTAGCTCTTCTTGCCATGCTGAAATTGGTGTGCATATGATATGACGTGTCTCTTACCAGGGAGTGGGGACTAACAGTGTCTTCATCCTTCAGCTACCCCCAGAAGCAGCAGTAACATGCTTCAAAATATTTGTGAAATTGAATCTCCATAAAGGTAGACTCCAAATTAAATGGAAAGAATGCGAGCCAGAAAGGTATTACAGGGAGGGAGGCACTTGCTTTGCATGGGGCCAACTTTGGTTTGATCTCTGGCACCTTATGATCTTCTGAGATCTACTAGGAGTGATCCTTAAGCACGGAGCCCAGGATAGCCCTTGAATACTGGAAGGTGTGGTCCCAACATTCTTTCTAATAGGTAAAAATTAAAATTGTTTCAAAACTCCTAACTTAAAAAGCAACAGAGGAAAAAAATCAAAGTCTCATTTTATCTGGCCACACTACATCAACATACTGTATTCCTAGTCAGAGAAAGAGAGCATTTGTGTTTTAATGCTCACGTTTAAAACCAGGCTAGGAGGGAGACCTCAGAACCAGAACCCAGAGTCTGGAGAGAGATGGATCCCTTACAAATTGGTAGTGGAGGTTCACCTCCCGAGTTCCTGCTTCTTTGTCTTCCCATCCTCCCTAGGCATCTTGGAAGTCTTTCCACACAGCCCTCTCTAATGAGCTTTGCAAACCTGCAGCAATTCAAGAAAACCTAATAGCAATTGCTTTCCTGTTCTCTTTCTCTTCTTTCTCTTTTATTAGTCATTAGCGATGAAGAAAGAAAACACCCCAAGGCAACAGAAAGACAGAGAAATCTGCATGTGCTGTCTGCAGACTGGCTTGTGAGGAGCACTGACCATTTCCTTTTACGCCCCAGCTCTTCAGTTCTGACAGATGTGACCTCAGCGCTGGTCAAAGAAGACCCAACCTGTGAGTTCTTGCTTGTGCACAGACAACCCATGTAGAGTTTATAAAGGGTGCACTGGCAGGCTGGAAAACATTTTTTGAGAATAGGTGCTCACCCAGGGATTCTTGGCCAGCCAAGAAAAGTGGTTCGATATGAGGGTTCCAATGTAGGCCTTCTAGTATGAGGGATCATCTGGGTCACCTTGGTGGTGCTCAGGGATCTCCACCTGGTTTTCAGGGTTTTTCAGGGTCGTCCACGTGGTACCATGGATGAGCTTGAATTGAGGGTTGGATGCCTGCAATGCATGCTTCTCAATCTCTGTGATCTCTCTCTAGTTCCTTTAGACTGCCCCTCCCCCCAACACTTTTTGTTTGTTTGTTTCTGGCCACACTCAAAGATGCTCAGGGCTTACTCCTGGTGATGCACTCAGGGATCAGGGGAACATATATGGTGCTGGGATGGAACCCAGATGGACCACGCACAATCAAGTGGCCAACTTGCTGTACTTTCACTCCAGCCCCCACTGTAAACCATTCTGAAGTAGAGTTAGAGCAGGTAGACTCCTTATATATCTATTGATATCTAGGATTTAAAAGTGCTGAGTAAAATGAAAATTTAATTCACCAACACCATTTTAAGTTCCTTCAAAATATGACACAAAAATGTCACTATGTCCACTGAGTCCTTGCACCTAGCATCTAACCACATATTGGGCTGTCACACATTCCTGCCAGGCACCAGCTTGTCCACGATGACCCTAAACACGTGCATGGGGAATGCACCTCAAATTCCTGCTTCTAGTAGCTGAGTGAACTCATTCATTTCAGAGTCTCAGTATCTATTTGTGAATGTCACATCATAATAGCCTCTATTTTTACAAACTTCTTTTTGAGAATCCAAAGAGTTAATTGGACATAAAGAGCTAGGTGTGCATTTAAATAGCAGAGGTCACAGATATTGTGATGTCCTTTGAACGGCCAGAGGGGTTGGCTTCAAGCTTCAAGTCTCATCTCTGCCTTTTGAAGTTTGGGTAAGTTGCCACATCTTACTAAGCTTCAGTCTCTTCATTTGCAATCACGATCACAATCATCCTGTTGTTCGTCCATTGCCTCGAGCTGGCCCCAGTAATGTCTCCTTCATCTTAGCCCTGATTTTTTTTAAAAAGTGCCATATTCAAGGCTCTTTCAGGGTTAGGAGAATAAGATCCAGGAGAATGAGTCTCCTGCCCCCGTGCCTGGCTGGCCTTGCTGGGGCCCCTTGGAGGGGGGTGGGTTGAGTTTCCCTCCCCATCCCGACCAGAGCTCTGGCAGCCAAAGACCTCCAGAACCAGCCACCACCATGCTGAGACCACTCTCCACACGCATGAAGGTACTGGCAGAGGAACAAAGGCATGCGGGTCCTGGGGCTGAGATCTCCAAGCCTGCTTGGATTGGGGCTGAGCATCCTCCACCCAGATCCTCCATATTCCAGTAGGCAGGGTTCACACCCACCAACTGGCTCCCTGGCGCCGTGTAATCCCATCAACGGCCAAGACCCAGAGATTATAAAACCCAGCTCCCGGAAGTGCACGGCCGCATTTGCGGCCACACGACATCTTATTATCTCATTCCTACTATGGACAACCTGGCAGGCTACCGAATGTAACCTGCCCACACAACAGAGTCTGGCAAACTCCCCGTGGCATACCCAATATGCCAAATACCAGTAACAATGAGGGGTCTCATTCTCCTAACCCTGAAAGAGCCTTAAATATGGCACTTTTTAAAAAATCTCAGTACTAGGACGAAGGAGATGTTACTGGGGCCTGCTTGAGGCAATTGACAAACAACAGGATGGTCATGACTGTGATCGTGAAACCTTTCTTAAAACATTTTTAAGGGGCTGGAGAGATAGCACAGGGGTAGGGCATTTGCCTTGCATGTGGCCGACCTGGTTTGATTCCCAGCATTCCAAGTACTTTACTTCACTTGATCTCTTGACATTGCGTTACTCATTGATTCGCTGAGTGGGTGCTAGTAACATCTCCATTCATCCCTGTTGCATGCAAATGTAGCCCAATGGCATCTGCTCATTCTAGGAACACAAAGAGCCTCAAAACGATTGTTCAGGGTCTTGATGAAGAAGTATGACCATCTCATTGGTGGGCGGCCATGAGATCTTTTGATGTCCCGTGGAATCCAGTAGGTAATGGCTCTAGTCCAGCAGTTGTCTCCAAATTGCATTACGTGTCTGGCCCATCTGATTTCCGACAACTTGTCAATGAGACTACGTCATAGATACACATAACTGCTGCATTCAAAATATAAAAGCATACAAAAATATAAAAGAGATCACTCAGCTTACTATGACCCATACACAGATTTTTGACCCACTCTTACAATTTTGGGGTGGGGCAGTGCATAGGAAAGGAAAATGTAAGGCTCTAACTTGGGACCTTACACATTCAAGCACGTATTCCAGTTCTTCTCTCTGGACCCAGGAAATAAGGGTCTTCATCTTCTATTTCCGGTGAGATCAAAAAGGTCAAAGAATTATCCACATTCACCTATCAAAGGAAGTTGGATAATAAGTTAGTTCATGCATTCATGTTAGTGACACTGATTTCAATATGCATGTTAAATGAATAATCTCTCCTTTTTTGCTTTAAGCATACCTTGTCATACCTCTCAAAAGCAAACTATAGCAACAATTAGCAGCAGCAAGGTCAGAATCTACCAGAATAAATACGAGGTATCTCAGAGTTAGGAGGTTTGTAGCTCCATCTCACTGTAGGGATTAATTTTCTCACCTTTTATGTTGAACTATAGTTTAAATTATTTTTATTATTATAGTTTAGGATGTTAAAATAGTGTTAAAATTTACCTTAGCGACAAACAAAAATTCTATATTCTACCACCACCATCACCACCACCACCACGAACCTCCATTCAAAGTCTCTAAGTCACCTTCCAGTGTGATCATCTTCCCCAGTTTTTGTTAATAAGGTTTGTAGCATGGGAGCACGGTAGCACGGTGCTCCCATTGTTCATCAATTTGCTCAAGCGGGCCCAGTAACGTCTCCATTGTGAGACTCGTTGTTACTGTGTTTGGCATGGGTAACTTGCCAGGCTTTGCCGAGCGGGCAAGATACTCTCAGTAGCTTGCCGGGCTCTCCGAGAGGGGTGGAGGAATC
>JAOXYA010000025.1:55440327-55451714 GCA_028565675.1 Sorex palustris
CTTCATTCCCAAGGACAATTGCTGAAAATACTGAGTTTGGGATATTTTGGCATTCAACTGTCTTAATGATCAGCATCTATACGAATGCTAACAGGGAGGATATGGTAGGCATCTTCCTGGTATTCTTGGCATAATTTGCATTTTTTTTGGCTCGCAGGTAGTTCTCAGTGGGTCCTGTGGACCCCTCCTACAAAGACCAGCAGCTGATCAGCTAGTTCTTGCTTGGGCCCAGCGATAACCACAGGCATCAGGGCCATACCAGGGTGCTAGGGATCCAACTCAGGGCATTTGGCCTGCAAAGCATGGCTGCCCATCCTTTGAGTTATCTTACAAGTATAATTCGCATTATTTTTAGATTGCACTATCTGGGCTGGAGCGATAGCACAGTGGGTAGAGCATTTGCCTTGCATGTGGCCGACCCGGGTTCAATTTCCTCTGTCCCTCTCAGAGAGCCCGGCAAGCTACCGAGAGTATCCCGTCCGCATGGCAGAGCCTGGCAAGTTTCCCGTGGCATATTTGATATGCCAAAAACAGTAACAACAAGTCTCACAATGGAGACATTACTGGGGCCCACTCGAGCAAATTGATGAACAACAGGAGGACAGTGCTGTAGTGCTACAGTGCACTTTCTAAGGAGGGGTGAAATAAGCCTGTCACACTTGGAAACTTCAGAGTAGCCAATGCCATAGCATTTCTCAGTTCTTATCACTGGAACTCTTAGACCTGTTACTCAATAAGTGACTTAGTACCTTCATTACGATAGCTAATGATAATTATTTAATGTTTTGCCCAATCACACGTTCATAGAGGCATATTAGGTTAGGGTAGGCAATCGTTCAGCTACAAACAAATCTTGCTGTTGTCTTCTTATGTGAAGTCCAACATAATTCCAAGTAGCCAGGTGCCACCTTGTAGCTTGGCCAGCAAAAGAGTACCTTGGCCATGGCAGTGGGAGATGGGAACATTCCAGATCTCAACTTTTTAAGCTAGAGAGGGGCACAGCCACACCCCCTGACTGGCCATTGGCCAGAATTGGTCACATGATCCTAACTGGCCTGCAGAGGAAGCTGGGAAAGTGAGAAGACTACATGTGTCATTGGGTGGTGCCATCACTATTGGTCCTTGATTCGACTTCCTGTGGCTTCTTGCTATGAAAGAGGAAGCAAGTGAAAGTAGAAATAAAAATAAAATTAAGATGATCCATAACAAAAACAACAGGCCTGCCTTCCGTCTTCACAACTCAATTGCTGATCAAGCATTTTTGCAGCTCTGGAATTTTCTTGAAGTTGGCTCACTCTCTTTTTAAGACAGAGGCTCTCAGGTTGCCTGAACTCGCTAATTTTCATGAAAGCTGTGGCATTTTTCAGAAGCTGGCGCTCTTGAAGCCTTCCTCTGAAGGATTTACCTGTAGATGGCCAATAAGGTTGGCGCATTCAGAGCTGACACTCCACAAAAGAGCCGCGCTAATGCTTTTATCAATATAATCCGTACAGTTGACTCCAATAGACATCTCAGGCTCCCAAACACCTTTGGGCTGCCTCTTCAAAACAAACCTCCCCTGAGAGCAATGAAGTAAACACTCTACCACCTTAGAGAGCCTTGGGGGTATTTGAAATCACACAGCCAGATTGGGAAATCCCAACTCTCCAAGGAAAGATTCCCTGCTGTTCTGTTGAGCCTTTCAAGCTTCCAATCTTTGCATCCCCGTGTGCCAGGCGGGAGCCTAGGCCCTGATTTTCTTTCCTACACCAGGAGGGCTTGGGTGAAAGAAGCAAGAGTGGCCACTTTCAGAAACTGCATTGCTCATGCACCCCTTAGCCAACATACTGTCTTGTGCAGCCTACCCCATGGCAGTTCCTGGTGGTTGCCCCCTGGGTCTGTCTGTCTGTCTTTCTGTTTCTCCCTCTCCCTCTCCCTCTCCCTCTCCCTTTCCCTCTCCCTCGCCCTCTCTCTCTCCCTCCACCCACCATCCCGATTTCCAATTTCTGGCTGGGTGCTGAGTCTAACTTGCTTCTTACTCCTGCTCTGTGCTGGGCCGTGGCAACCTTTGGATGACACTGGTCTGACCCCTGCTTCTACTTCACCCTGTCAGAGAGGTGGTGGTCCCATAAAAAAACTGGCAGAGGAACCCAGGTGTGTGGAACCCGGGGCTGAGATCTCCAAGCCTGCATGGTTTGGGACTGGACTTGCCAATAGCTAGACAGTTATACCCACCAACTGCCGTGTAACCCCAACAATGGCCAGGATGCAGAGATTATCACACCAAGCTCCCGGGAGCATGCGGCCACAAATGCAGCTGCTCAACTTTTTATTTACATTTATTTAATTTTTCAGGGTACCTTAAATATCCCACTCACATGGCAGAGCCTGGCAAGCTATTCGTGGTCTATATGATATGCCAAATCCAGTAAAAAAAATGGATCTCATTCCCCGACCCTGAATACGGCAAAGTCGAGAAGGATGTGGAAGGAGAGGCTGATAAAATCCCAAGGAAGAAATAGGCAGCCAAAACGAAGAAAGACAAAAATGATTGTCTGTACTTTCAATGCACGTATGCTGGCATCTGATGCATCTATCGAGGATCTGATGGTACAAGCGCGAAAGATCAGGTATGACATCATTGGTCTAACTGAAATGAGAAGACATCAATCACATCACACCATTTTCAACACTGGAGAAGAAGTGTTCCTTGGAACATGTGAAAAAAGAGGCGTCAGTGGTGTCGGTATCCTTGTCAACCAGAACTTAGTCATGAGTATTGATTCATTCGAATGCCTAACAACTCAAATCGGACGATTAATTTGAATAGATGTGGCTCACAGTTGGCAGTTTCTATCTTTGTTGTCTATGCACCAACATCCAATTATGGTGAAAGAGAAATTGAGAATGGAGATGTCACTGGCACCCGCTCAAGTCAATTGATGAATAACGGGGGATCAAGTGATCACTCATTGCCAATCATTATATCAAAATTTTATCCTTCTGTTTTTGGGACACACCCAGTGATGAATAACCCAGGTTACTCCTGACTCATGCTCAGGAATTTCTTATGGTGCTCAGGGTATTATACGGGATGCTGGGGATTGAACCTAGGTTGACCGCAGAGGAAGCACCCTCCCCACTATCTCAGAGGATACTCCTCTTGTGTACAAACAAGCCACTATTCTGCGATAACAACTAATCCTAAAAATAATATTTCTATTTAACAGTTGGTCAGTATTTATTTCAAGTCATTGATTCCTATTCAAAAACTCTTGGAGTCTTTGTCAAGCAAAGACAAGAGCGGTTTAGCTGTGGGTAGAAGAGAGAGAGGGCTGGGAACAGACCATCTTTACAGCCTGACAAAAACTCCATGCACCCCTCCCCAGAATCTGTTTGATTTTCTCCCCCTTTCTTACTGAAACTTAAATATTTAATATGTGATTTCACTCAGAGAGAGGTTGCTGAGCACCAGCTCTGGGTGAGCACTTTGCCTGGGGACTGAACAATTACAAACTATGGAGAGTTATGTGCATGCAGTGTTGTCAGTATTAGCTGTAATAATCAATGGACTTTTTGTTTTATTCTCCTACTTAAGCCAGCATCTGCTTTCTCCTCATAATAAAATGAATGTTTTTTTTCAAGCTATATTTTATTATCTGTTCAGCTTTGTGTTTGAAAATCAATATTGTTGCACACTTGATTGCATTTCTTCGTTACTAGTCCATTTTCCGAGTCATTTTTCCCTGTAGGCTCTTTTTAATTTGCTGAAATTAACTGCAATCAAGGTTTCTTATTCTTGTCTATAAAGCCTGCATTTCAGTTAAAAATGAGTTCTCTAAATGTAGTTTTACCACTTCTGGCTATATTTTGCTCAACACCAATGCACCCACAAACACAAAGATGTACCCATGCACAGAATTAAGAAGCAAAAAAAAAATCCAGGGCAAACAAACAAAAACAAACAAACAAACAAACAAACTGGGAGCAATCATAGTATAATTTATAAACAAGCATTTCTCAAATTTACGATTATTTTACATTGGAATGTGTGAAAGCTGGGTAAGATTTAATCTTCATTGAACTAATGAAGTTGTATTTTAATGTTGCTGCATGAGGAATCTGTCATATTTGTTGGCACCAGCTTGTTGTACTTGGATCTTACTTAAAAGTAAATGCGGAGGCTGGAGGTATTTAGTACAGCGGGTAGTGCGTTTACCTTGCACGCAGCCCACTGGGTTCAATTCCCAGCATCCCACATGGTCCCCCAAGCACTGCCAGGAGTAATTCCTGAGTGCATGAGCCAGGAGTAACCCCTGTGCATCGGCGGGTGTGACCCAAAAAAAGCCAATAAATAAATAAATAAATAAAAAACAATATCCAGAGGTTAGACGACAATAAAATCATGTGTGATAGCACAGCGCGTAGGGCGTTTGCCTTGCACACAGCCAACCTGGGTTCGATTCCCAGCATCCCATATGGTCCCCCGAGCACCGCCAGGGGTAATTCCTGAGTGCATGAGCCAGGAGTGCATGAGCCATGAGCCTGTGCATTGCCGGTGTGACCCAAAAAGCCAAAAAAAAAAAATCATGATCTTCCAGTTGTGAAGGAATAATGTTGAAAGTTACAACCTGCTGAGGTTGGTGCGATAGCACAGCAGGTAGGGCGTTTGCCTTGCATGCGGCCAACCCGAATTCGATTCCCAGCATCCCATGTGGTCCCCTGAGCACCGCCAGGAGTGGTTCCTGAGTGCAGAGTAAGGAGTAACCACTGTGCATCGCCAGGTGTGAACCAAAAAACAAGAAAAAAAAAAGTTACAACCTGCAGCTTCGGTGGGGTGGGGGAAATTCAGCCCAGCACCAGCGTGACTCAACTCAGTGCGCCCCAGCCCGCCCCAGTGCGGGAAGAGGAAACCCAGCAGCCCCACACACTGCCTGCGGCCTCAACCTGCAGCCCTCTTTTGCTGACAGAAAACGTGGTGTAGACTTCGAGATCAGCTCACCTGCCTTGCCCCTGGGGGAAGAGGAGGGGCCTCGGCACCCCCTTTTCAATAAAGTTGTGAATTGTCACTGTCACTGTCCTCCTGTTGTTCATCGATTTGCTCAAGTGGGCCCAGTAACATCTCCATCGTGAGACTTGTTGTTACTTGTGCTTGGCATATTGAATATGTCACAGGTAGCTTGCCAGGCTTTGCCGTGCAGGCAAGATACTCTCAGTAGCTTGCCGGGCTCTCTGAAAGGGGCGGAGGAATTGAACCCAGCTCAGATGGGCCAGCTGAACACAAGGCAAATGTCCTACTGCTGTGCTATCGTTTCAGCCCACTAGGAGGATCATGGTTGCCAATATATTAAAAAATTTAGGAGCCAATTACATAAGGATGAAACAGACATCTGACCGCCAAAAGCATCCTTCTGGCATTGATGGACATCTGATCAATAATTAAAGGAATGACTTATGACTTAAAGGAAAGAGTAGCTGCATATCCCAAGAGCACTTACACATCTGTACTTATGAAACATATCTTTGCAAAAATCTCTGAATCAAACAAAATAACTTTGGATTTCTTCATTCTTCCTGCACACATCAGGGAATCAATGATGTGTCAGGTAATAAATAAAGAACCTAAACACACCAGTGGTGGTTTGATCTCTGGTATGACACACACACACACACACACACACACACACACACATACACACTTCAGAAAATAAAAAGGACATAAGTATTAGAATAATCAATGTCTAATCAAAATAAATGCATAGAGTCTGAAAATAGAACTGAGGTAACCTAAGCAGCCGTGCCCACATTCTATTGCTACCACCATCTTGACTCACCTACTAGCTCTGATCTAATGATTCATGAATAAATCTCAGAAGAGATTCAAGTTAAGCAGCTAAAATTTATGGACACACCAATCCCCTAGGAGAAAACTCTGGGGCACCCTCGGGAAGGGGGTAAGCTGAGACCTCACTCTGAAAAAGCCCTGGCAGACACACCCATACCCCACTGCTACAGCAATACCAATGGCTCAACTCCATTGCCAAACAGAGAAAAATTTCAGGGTACCCCCATACCCAGGCTGAGATATCTTTGATCTTCTAGGAGTCGGGTGGGTGGCCTTCCTATGCATCTAGTAACCTGGTAGCTATGCACATCTCCCACAGCCAGTGCCATGTAAATTCATTGGCCCAGATCATAAATCCTGAAGTTTCTAGACTTCATGGCCAACTCCAAATTCCTCAATACTAAAATTCAAGTATGAGACCAAATTATTTGGAAAGTAACATAGAAGCCGATTGAACTCAACAAACAAAAACAATGCCACAGAAGACTCAACTAGCAACAAATATTGTAGTAAGTCATTAGGTAAGGACTTAATAAACCCAGTGAGTATAACAATTTTCATATAAAAATTTATTTTTGAAGAACAAAAACTAAAAAACCCTGAGGAAACCTAAGGGAGAGGTATGATTAGAACAGAAGGGTTTTATGGACTGTAGTAGAGAGTTATTGGCACTTCAATGGTCATATAGTAACAGTTTACCCCTTAAACATATAAATATTCACACTTTTGTAAATTAATTTTACCTCAAACAGTAATCAAAAGTGTTAAGAATATAGTAAAGAGATAGGATTCATGCATTGAATCCCAGTTGGATTCTCAGAACTATGTGAACCATCCCCAAGCATCAAGCACTACAAGGACTAGTCCTAATCATCCTCTTCACCACTAGACCTAAGTAGCATAATATTCTTTGGCTTTAACATTCAATTATCCAGTATAGTAAGCTGAATATTACAAGGAGTGGCCCTAATTCCCAAAACACTGCTTATAATGCCAATAAATTATATAAATTCAGAATACTGGGTTTTGTGATATTTATTGCTTTTATCAGGGCATATGTTGACTTTCTAGCTTGAGGAGTTTAAATTGAAAGTGTAAGTGTTGACTTAATTCCCAAAGTTCTCAATGGTACAAATGTCTTTACAGTCTTCTTTCATCTATATCCCAATATAAAATGACTGTTTCTAAGGCAACCTCCACTGTATCCAATTCCTTCCTCTTATTTGCCTTTAGAACATTGCAATAACTGATTGCAGGAATTATTACAGCCTATAGACTTATAATTCTGACTGTGATTGTTTGGCCTCCCAACTCTGAGTGGAAGGAACCAAAGTTATCCAAGAATATTGAATATGAGGGATCAGAATGTGGTACTTTTTATCTCTAACCAATATTTCTTATACTGTCCAGTTTCTCCAGAAGTTCTGATCCTGGCGGAATATGTTATATGTGGATTCAGTTACTAAGAAAAATACTAACAGTAAGTGACTGTTACTTGCCTAAAAATAATTGAACCAAAGGTAATAAGTAGAATTGAATGGAAATAAATTCTCCTTACGTAAACATTTAAAGTGTTTCCTCTACCAAGTTGTGAAAGGTATTTCTGCTAGATTGGTCAAATGGAATACATTGAACAAATAAACTCTTTCCACAACACAAAATCAAGTTTTACTTGTATCTGAGAAATGCCTTTTCAGTTGGTTTTGTCATAGTAACTGTATTCTTGGTGAGGCTCTTTGTTTTAAGATCTCTTTGTCCCTGCCTTCGTAAACTCTAGCTAGGCCATGTTTAATCTGCACTTTATTTCTTTTCTTTAACCTATTATATACCTGACAATGTTAAAATAGCACTAGCAAACTTTGATCTGCATTATTTTATTTCAAACTTATACAGGGAGGTAAACATTAAATAAGTATGACAATTCCAACCTAGGCTATCCTTACTTTGGGTTCAGGCGTTTGTTTGATTATTGGGATCATATATTACCCATTGTTTTTAGGTGACTTTACTGAGTCAATGATCTATATCTGTTATTATTTACCTGTATTTTCTTTGTGAAGTCATATTTTCAGTGTGAAGAGTCATCACAGATTTTCTAATTCACAGAACTCAGATTCTTACAATTTAGAATCTTCCAACCTCTCTTTCCAGAAATCTTTATAATTTGACGCATCAGTTGATATATATTGTTCCAACAAAGACATGTTATGGGGTTCATGTCATCACTCTTATGTGGATTGCTTTCCTTCTATTCTTTTTTGCTTACCACATCATGACTCTCACTTTATTTTTGCTTCTTTCACAATTTACTATTACATATAAACACAAAATATATAAAACGTAAGTGTGTTATGAATGTGCTTGAAGATTTGGGGTTAGTTAGTTACAATATATGTGATGGCTGATGTTATCTGAATATTCTTCTTAGCCCATGGAAATTTAGACTTGTCAGTGGGCTAGCGCATGGTTTTTCCTGAAAATGACAAGATCCACAGGACCAACATACAAGGGGAGGGGATATGCCAAAGCAAATAAGACACAGACTTTTTGTTTTCACTATGGTAAAACATTTATTATATACTTTTTTAAAATGTAGGAGTACTGCTATTTATTCAGCCACTGATTAGACTGATTGAATTGTGCATGAACTCCACCTTACTTTTTTTTTCCATTTTTTATCATTTTATTTATTGAATCACCGTGAGAGCAGTTACGAAGCTTTGGGGTTTAAGTCTCGGTCATACAATGAAACATCCATACCTTGCCCATTACCCACTACCAAAATCTCCAGTATACCCCCATCCCACGCCCTCCCCCTACCTGTGGGGCAGATGATTTCCAAATTATTCTCTCTATACTTTGATTACATTCAACATTTCGACACCAGACCCACCATAATTATTTGAGGTTTTACTCCAACACTCAGATCTGCCGAAAAGGCAACAGTAGACAATTTGTTTTCTACTGCTGGTTATGAATAACATATGATGTTGCATGGCTGCAGTAATGGCAGCACGATTTTGAAATTCCAAAATTTTAACAATTAAATTTGGAGGGATTTCTTGCCAAAACCTGCTGGGTTCCGAGATTTGTTCCTAAGTCTCTGGAATCATGGCCATTAAGCAGCTGATCAGGAGCCAGAGAGGCCGTTCATGGGCAACAACTCATGATCTTGTTGGGGTGGGGAGAAAAGGGCCGGCTCCACCCCCATCTCATGAGGCATCGCCTGTCTCGTCACTGCAGGCCCAATCCTAACTGCCCAATGGCCTCTGGAATATGGCAGCCACTGAGCTACCTAGAGGGAGCAGGAGGAGGGAGAACACCCTTTTCCCCCTGTGGTGGCCCGGGCAACAGGAACCCTACTGCGTGGTCCAGATGCATTTCTGCCAAAAGCCCCTGGGTTTCAATATTTGTTTCTCCATCTCTGGGATCATGGCCGTTAAGCAGCTTGATCAAGAGCCAGAGAGGCCGTTTGTAGGCAGCGACTCAGGAAGACATAGACTTTTATCAAAGTAGTTGCAAACATGGTCTCTAAACAGAAGCCCTGAGAGCCTCTTGCCATATGCCTTACCTAAGCAAGTCCTTTTATCATCTTAAACCCTTTTTTGGTACTGTTGTCATTTTTTTTTTTGAGACCACATCTGGCAGCGATCAAGGCTTACTTTGTTATCATTCTGGTGGCACTCAAGGAATAATATGTGGAGCAGAGGATCCAGAGAGTGTCATGCTGAGTGAAGTTACTCAGAAAAACAGGAGAAAAAACACATAGAATGTTCTCTTTCATATGTGGCATATAAAGAAAGATGGTTGAGATACAACAAATGCTCAAAGACAACAGAAATTGATAACCTGTCTTCAATAAGAAGCTTTGAACAAGAGGACAGTGGGGGATATTGGAGGAGAATACTGGAACCATGAATAAGTGAGCACTGTTGTGGGGGGATTGGTGCTGGGTTGTTTTCTGCATAAAACTTTATCATTAACAGTTATGAAAAACACATGGTGAATAAAAATATTTTATAATTCAATAGGCTATCACTGTCACTGTCACTGTCCTCCCATTGTTCATAGATTTTCTTGAGCGGGCCCAGTAATGTCTCCATCATGGGACTTTGTTGTTACTGTGTCTGGCATATCAAATACGTCAAGGGTAGCTTGCCAGGCTCTGCTATGCGGGCGAGATACTCTCAGTAGCTTGCCGGGCTTTCCGAGAGGGGTGGAGAAATCAAACTCGGGTCGGCCATGTTGGCTGCATGCAAGGCAAATGCCCTGCCGCTGTGCTATCACTCCAGCCCTCAATGGGCTATATTATAAAAAAAATTTGTATGTTTGTCAGGCACTTGTAAGCCCTTAATGTCATTGATGTGATAATTATGAGCCAGTGGAAAAACCAGGGTCTAGAACCAAGGACTAGATATCTGAAGATTTAAATTGTGAAGAAATGGACTGAATATATAAGTGAGATACACAGGAATACTTTCAACCCATCATGCACTCTCTGTGCAATTCTACCAAACTGACTTGATTTAAAAAGCTAGAGGCAAGGTACTTATTTGTGGCTCCAATTTATACTGATTAAAAAAAAACAAAAACAGAAGGGGAAAACACTTCTCTAGCATAACCTAGAATATTAAAATAAGAAAGGGTCAATAAAAAGAAATATAGTTTGCTCCATCACTTGTTTATTGCTTAGGAAAAATTCATTTCCTAAAATTAACATTTTTAGGAAAGCAGATTTATTATTAATGCAATATTTACATTATATAGAGGAATGAAATTTTCATGTAAATTGTGAAATATGGTAATAAAAATGAACACTGTTTCTATCCTTCTTAAGACCCAGATAGCATCTGCAATATCATTCGAGTGTCTGAATGTATTCTATTAGGATATTTTTTTCTGTCTCCTACCCAGATGTGATTTCAGCCTTGGGGATACTTTTTTAAATTAAAAGAATTTGGAAATTTTACTACTTGTATACTTATTCCCAAACTTGTCGTTTAGTTTATTTACTTTTGAGTTTTTTTTTTAAAAAATGACAGTCAATTGTAGATTATCTCCTGCTACTTGCTTTATTTTGATTTAACTTGCAAATTTTCAGTACTCTATGATATTCAAGTGCAGAGTAATATAAAAATATCCAGAGCAACATAGACTTGAGCAGCCAAAATTATTTCTTCATTTCACCTATTTATAAATTCTGAAAATGTGGCTACTCTTTTTGCTTCTAGACTCTTCTTGTCCAAATATGTGAGACTAAGAATATAGTTCAACTGGTAGAACACATGCCCAGCATATGTAAGGCTCTGAGTTTGAGTCTCAGCCTTGCATGATCCCACTTCAGTACTTCCAGTAGGTTCCTCTTAAAATAACCTTTCCTGCTTAGCACCAAAATTCTATCCCTAAAGACAAATTATAAAAACATTAATGTTTGCCCATTTTACTCTATGTGCTTTTCTTCCTGCTACCAGAATAATGTTCAAGTTTCTGATCTTGCCATTATGGCCCATATCAACTCTATTGCAGTATTCTATTTTATCTCGTCTCCTACTAAAAATTGTTC
>JAOXYA010000025.1:55454691-55476205 GCA_028565675.1 Sorex palustris
TTTTCCTCTTATTGTTGTTGTTGTTCTCCTCCTCCTTCTCCTCCTCCTCCGCCTCCTACTCTTCCTCCTTCTCCTCCTCCTCCCTCCCTCCCTTCCTTTCTTTTTTTCCTTCCTTTTTTTGGTCACCGTGAATTACAAAGATGTTTGTATTTGGGTTTCAGGTGTACAATGTTCTAGCACAAATTTCTTCACCAGAGTCTGCTCCACCAATATCTTCAATTCCCCTCTTGTCCCCAACCTGCCTCTACAGCAAGCACTTTAATTATAAGTTTTAGGTACAGTGGTTTACAGTAGTCTTACTGATAGGATTTTTTGCATTACCACCATTTAGCACCCCCTCCACCTCAGAGTGACCACCTGCGTCACCTTTGTCCAATGTAAATTTTTAACAGCATAAACTTTTAGAATCCTGCTAAGTGAAAGATAATTCATATGCCAACCCAACCTTTTCTAATTCATCTTCCCTGATTTTCACAGTGATTGTCATCTCATGATAATATTTCTTCAAATTTAGTAATAGAAAAATGAGAAGATTATAGGTTATGAGAACTGCTACTTGGGTCAAGATCTAGAATATTATGGCACTTGCACAACTCCTTCCAGGAAGGGGGAACCCTCTTCGTTTTCTCTTTTGGTGAAACAAATACTATAATAATCATAATTATACAGGTACTATAATATTCATAATTTCTGCTTTGGCATCTATTACTCAGCAAAACTTATGAAAGTTTTTTATGTATTTCTGTGTAGCCACATTTATTTGGTAAAATTGAATGTTTTGGTTTTTATCTAACAAGGAGCCCATTGGTCAGCATTTGTTTGAGGTCCTGGTACTTTTCTTGGCTATTGTCAGCAAGATTTTCAAAGTTGTTTACTATTTTCCACTCTCACTTGCAATATGTATTTAATTTTTTTAACTTTTAATCATTATGTATGATTCTTCCCATTAGAATGTGACTTTCCTGAAAGCAGGAATTTCATCACTTAATTACCATGTCCGCAAGTGCTTGAAACTCGAGTATTCAACTAGCGTGGCACAGGTGAATGCTTGACTGGTACAAGTATAGGAAGAGGACAAAATCATTCTAGGCTTGAAGGACTTTTATCTGCTGGTAAAAAAGTTACTTATTTTAAATGGCCATAACATTTATCTGTATCTTCACAATGACATTTAAATATTTGTACAATCATTTACACGGTCTATATTATGTGCATTTCTTATTCTTCTTGCTAGAATTGGGGTTTTTCAAGCTTGAAACAATTGACATTTAGGGCTAGGCAATTCTTGGTTCTGAAGCAGTGTCCCGCGCATTGTGAAGTGTTTAACTATTTAGCCTCACCCCACTGTCTGCTTAAGCCACCCTGTACCACCTTACTCCCTCTAGTCATGGAGAAAATGTTCCCTGGGAGGTAAATTTGTTCCTGATTTGGATTAACTGTGCTAGAAAATGAGTACATACTAATAAATATTGTATCAACTTGCCCTCCGCCCTCCCCTTAACTGAAGCAGTACTGTTTACAGCAGTAAATGCTTTGACTATCAATGCTTTATTTCCTGACTTAGAACAGGACTCTGACTTAGTACCATGGAAACATGAAGGAAATACGGGTTCCCAGAACCCACCCATACTCTCTTGAATCTAAGACTATGGGATGGAACTCAAGAAATCTGTAAGTGTGATATTTTACCACATCATTCCTGGGAGCTGCTCACTCTGAAAATAGCTACTTCTCAGGTGCCATTTTCATGAGAGGCAAATAATTTAAACTAAGTAATTATGCCGCACATCTACTCTAGATACAAAATTTTCCCCTCTAACAAATGCAGAAACATGTTTCTACCTACATTTATCTAAAAAGCACTTTCAAAATAGTAGTTTTGTGTTGATCTAGGCAATACATAGTACTTATCTTTAAGAGTTCTTATTATTAACAAGGTCTTTGCTTTACTTTGAAACATATCTGCCATTCCAACTGTTTTTCAGGCTTCTAGCTTTCTGGGAGAAATACAATGAGAAGAAAATTTTGTTAATTATGCTATCTTTACGTTGTTATACTCACTCCGGTGGGTAAAACTTGTAATCGTAATCAGGGTAGAAGGCAATGAAAAAGAAATAGAGACTTCTTGAGAAATAAAAGAAGGAACCAATTTATATTTCTCCCTTCTTCTTGATTTTGAATTGTAAAGATCAACAATATAAAGTATAAAAGAGATTGTATTTTGCAACAATAATTTTTCAAGTGATATATACATTGGACTGGAGAAATTACATTTTTATGCCAAGGAAAGGCAATTTTTATATTTAACTCTTAGCTTTTATTGATTCTGGGATAGTTTATTGTCTGGCTTCTGAATATTTCCTCAGATTTACCAAGTAAAAAGAAATATATTTTGACTTACTGTCACAAACAACAATATTAATAGTATAATGCAAATCTTATTTTATAAAAATTTCAGGTGTCTGAAAGCAGTAATCTGAAGAGCAAAGAACGAGAGCTGTTCATTTTCTTTTTCATTTTTTCTACCACTTCATTGCAATTTCTTTGGTTTGTTTCTGTTTTTTTAGGAGTCATTGCCATGTAGCACAAAATAACCAAGAAAGGTTATTAAAGTTTGGAACACTTTCACTGTGCTAATTTAATGTACTGTACCAAGAATTGAATTACCTTTACCAAGAATTGAATATTAACAATTTTTTTGGAAATAATTTCAATGTTTAAGACACCATCTGTACCATAGGCTACTTGTTCTTTGCCTGATATACATTATTTTCTTTTGAAAATATTTATTTATTTATTTATTTTTGGGTTGGGCCACACCTGGCAGTGCTCAGGAGGTTACTCCTGGCTCTGTCTTCAGGAATTATTCCTGGCAGAATGGGGGATCATATTGGGTGTCAGGGATTGAACTCTGGGTCAGCTGCATGCAAGGCAAGTGCCCTACCCTCTGTACTATCTCTCTGGCTCCCATTCTCTCCTTCCTTAAACTATATATTTTAACCATAACATTTATTAAAGCACCATAATTTTAAAAATTATTAATAGTTGAGTTTTAGGCATAAGTATCCCAGCACCGATCCCATCACCAGTGCCAGCTTGCTTCCACCAGTGTCCTGTGTTCTGCGTTCCCTTCCAGACCTCCCCCCTCCCCAGCCCCCCCACCGCTCCCGTCGGATTCTTTACAAATGTCAGGTTCATTTTTCAGGTTGGTTATTGTAGTTTGGATCTCATGTTTACAGTGATGTTGGATTTAATTTTCTTTAATTCCCCAGGAAGATCCCTCCTATTTTTCTGCATGGAAGGTATTTTTGTGCATTTGGTACTTCAGGATAAACTTGCATGATCTTATGATTCATTTTTACTCCTTTTTTTCCTTTCTCTCCTTTACTATACATAGCCCTTCTCTTCGTTTCTCTCATTGCAAACCCTTGGATTCTCCTTTTCCAGGGACTCAACTCCAGTCTTTCTTAGGGTGGAGAGAAGCTTTATGCCTGGAAGGATATAGTTGTGGGAGTGAAGATTGTAGGAGGCAGGGGAAGAACTATTTCTTAAACAGACATTCATTCTTATTACAACTAGTCTTAAAGATTTCTGAGGGTTGTTGTTGCTTTTTCACAAAAGGAAAAATTACTTTGCTAACTGGTTTTACAATAGGAAGTAATTGTAAAATAATTGTGGAATAATTGAAGAAAACTCTACACTCAACATAGTTTCTTTATTTTTAAGACTAAAAGTTTAATATTATTACATTAGTTTACCTTATTGTTTTGTTTATTTATGTACCACTATGAGTGAAGTCATATAGTATTTATAATTGTCTGACTGACTTTTTTTCTAAGCGTAACATCTTTTAGAGACATCTACGTTGTTCCAAATAACAAGGTTTAATCTTTTTTATTTTCCTGAATGCTAAGTAGTATTCCATTGTGTGTGTGTGTGTGTGTGTGTGTGTGTGTATTTGTGGAGTTTCTTTAAATTTTTTAAATGAAAAAGTGTTTTACGATAATACCATGATTTATCAAGTTATTCATAATGCAGCTATTTCTGGCATTCAGTGTTCCAACACCAATCCCATTGCTAAGTGGTCTTCTATGCAACTTTTCCCAACAGATTTGCTGTGGTTCTCCTGGGCTGACTGTACTATGAAATTTGGAGTTGTGTCCAAGAGCTGGAACTATTTGTTGGCTTAGCAACTGGGTGAGTGGGTGAGGTTCAGTTGTGGAGCTCAAACACACTCCACGACAAATTCAGAGGATGTGGAGGTGACCTGTATGACTGGGTGGTGCTGGCCCTTACAGCAGATAGGGGAATCTATCTCCATTCCAGAAACGTCCCCTAGTTTTCAGCCTGGACAGGTCTGCCTGGGGAGATTCAGTGGCAACAGATTCTTTTAGAGATTTGTTTTCTGATGTAAACCAAATGACTCTTTGCTTTCCCCATTGCCGACTTTTGATTTAATAGTCATATATCTCTTAATTTGCTGCCACTCATGTTTGCATCCTGCTACTATGCTCTTGTCTCTTCTCTCAACAGTTATTGGAGAGGGCACTCCTAGAAGTGCTTGGTTTGTGCCCTATTCTGGGTGGAGTGTTTGGGAAATACTCCCACTAGTGCTTGGGGGACTATGTAGGGCTTTCATTTGAACCCAAGTAGGGCCATCATTTAACCCAAGTCCTGAGTACAAGCCTTTGGAGCTATTCCCTGATTTTATTGATAGTTTTTTTTTCCTGCTAGATTTATAACTTAAAACAACAAAACTGCACACCTCTCTTCATTCTTCATGCTGTTTTTTTGAGTGCACTTGAGAGCAAGAAATGCATGCTTCTAATCTAATCTCCCACCATTAACTAGGAATCTATACTTTTTTTTTTGTTTTTTTCTTGTTTGTTTTTGGGCCACACCCGGCTGTGCTCGTGGTTTATTCCTGGCTCTCTACTAAGGGTTCATTCCTGACTGTGCTCACGGAATCAGATGCAGAAGATTGAACGGGGTTGATTGCATGCAAAGCAGGGTACCCTACCCACTGAACTATTTCTCTAGTCCCTAGGAATAAATACTTTTAGTTCACATTTTTATTATTAACATAATAGAAGTATTCATTGTACTAAATGGTAAAATATTTAAGGATGGATGACTGAGGGCCAGAAAGATAGTATAGCAGGTAAGTCTTGCATTCTACCAATCCTCATTTGATCCTGGAAACCGTATTAAGTCCTTGGGCACTGCCAAGAGTAATCCCTAACCACATAGACAGATATAACCCCTGAGAACTGTGCTGGATGTGATTTAAGTCCTCCAGCCCCCTCACTGAAAATAAAAGGATGGATGGATTAACGTATATATATTTATTCTTCTCCTTCTGCTTCTTCCACTTCCTGTTCATCTTCTCCTTCTCCCTCTCCTCCTGTTCCTTCCCCTTCTCCTTCCATTTCTCCATCTCTATCTTCTCCTTCCCCTCCCGTTTCCCCTTCCCCTTTCCCTCTCCCTTCTCTTTGTCCTTTTCCTTCTCTTCCCCCCTCTTCCTTCACTTCCTTTTCCCTTTCCTTTATCTTTATTTGATTTTTAGGCCACACCCATCAGGGTTCACTCCAGGCATGGGCAGGAAACCAAATGAGATTCTGGGGCTAGAATTAGGGTCAGCCACGTGCAAGGCAAGCAACTTACCCAAATGTATTATTTCTCTGGCTTCTATACATTTCAATGTTAGTTTATTTTCCCCATACATACATTAGGTACTAATTTAAATGTACCTGATAGCACCGCAGGTAGGGTGTCTGCCTTGCACCCTGCTGACCCAGGTTCGATTCCTCCACCCTTCTTGGAGAGTCTGACAAGCTACTGAGAGTATCTCATCTGCACGGCAAAGCCTGGCAAGCTACCCGTGACGTATTGAGTATGCCAAAAAGTCTCACAATTTGTTGCAAGACGTTACTGGTGCCTGCTCGAGCAAATCGATGAACAATGGGAGGGCAGTGACAGTGACAGTGAATATTTAACTTAATGATGTATAACATATAACTACCTAAACTGATATTCTATATAAGCATGTTGAGAACATGTGTATCTAAATAATCATCTGTTTTGCAGCCTTTAAAAAATTTCTTATTATGAGTTTTGAATCACAAAAATATTAATTGTGACATTATTTTAATAGCTTGCAATATTGAATATTGTAAATGAACATAATATAAAGTATTTTGTTATTGCTGGACAGGAAGATTGGCTTTCAGAGTTTAATTTGTTTCCTAATGAACATTCTGTTCTTATTGCTGTCCTGTGCACTTGAATCAAATCCTTGCAATGAAGAGGAGTTTTTCTTCTGTGTTTTGGCAGAGAATCACTAAATCAGCTCTGGAAGTTCTTCAAAAATACTCAAAGAAAATCCTTCTTGAGTTGCTAAGCCGTGTTGCTGGAATATCTTACTATGAGTTGTTTATGCTGCTGAAGCTCTGTTTGTGTGTGTGTATGTGTGTGTGTAGTGTATGTGTGTGTGTATATGTGTGTGTGTGTAGTATGGTTGTGAGAGGCAGTAAGAAGCTCTTTTTTTTAAACTCAAAGGAAACCATTCATCAGTTTCTTGACATTCTATGCCCTAAAATTTGAGATTTATCCTTCTAGAACAGCTATTGGATTGGAGACTGGACAGTCTATTAATTAAGACATTTACATAAACTTATTTTTCTTTGTTTTATCTCAGTTTGACTCTAAATATGCAACAATGACACCTGACATCTGATTTTCTGAGAAACAAGAATCTTTTTATTTTAACCAAAACACATATCTAGTATGCAAAGCTTTATTTCCAGTGATACCTCATACTTCATTTACATGACTGCAAATATCAAATAAATTGTATCCTTGAGTGGAAAGCACGTATTCAGTCTGATCACCAGTTTTGCTGCTTTGGAATTTCCTTATGGGCTGAATATTGACATTTAACCAGAATAAACTTTTATTTTGTATTTTTAAACCTCATTTTTCTCATGTAAAAGTTGTGTGTGTGTGTGTGCGCTCTCTCTCTCTCTGTCTCTCTCTTTCTCTGTTTCTCTCTCTCCATGCCCTCCCCGCCCCCCATTAGAAAATTGAGGTCAAAGAGGGACTTTCATGTGTTTCATTAAGTACTTAGGGAAGGTTTGCCGGAAGTCTGATTCCTGCAAAAAAGGCTTCCTTCTCATTTCTCAAGTTTAAATGCTAATTCCTTTTGTGACAATCTCCTCCACTCTGAGCTTCACACTTTCCTCAGGCACAGTCAAGATTATTTTATGATATGTTTGTCTTTCCCTCTAGAGTCTGAACTGTTGGATCCTTCAGGGTGGGGATTTGATGTCTCAAATCCCTAGCAAGTAGTAAAATTCCTGATACACCACAGGGCTCAGTTAATGACTGTGAATTGAATTGGGTAGGGAGTGTTTTGGAAAGAGCTTTATAAATATCAGGCACTTTGTAACGCTGTCTGTGTCAGGCTCGCCTTGTACATAGTTCTCTCTCACATTTATTATTCACTCTCTCTTATTTGATCTTTCCAGCAGTCCTATGAAGGAAGATACTAATATCATCATTTTGCAGAAAGGACTTAGCACAAGTTAGGTTTTGGGGGTAAGAAATGAAAGAATTATTAAGTACTCCTTTCAGTTTATGTGAGCTTCTGAACAGAAGTCCTTGGGTTATTGAATGTCTCTGTCACTTTGACAAAGTAATGCACATTCAGGGCTCGTTTCTTCAGCCCCATTGAAAATTTAATAATCATCCTATATCTACTCATCTTTAAACATTTGAGTGAACTAATCAGAGATATGAATTAAATAATTCAGTGCTGTTCTTTTAGCAGAATGAAAGCCATATTCTCATTATAATAAATGTTTAATGTTTCATTCTTGTTTACAAGTTTCTCTCTTTGCACTAAGTTTAATTTTGTAATTTTTTTAAACCATAATCTCTTTACCTTTAAATGATCTTTTATCTTTCCTGGAAACAGCTGACACCAGTATTTTTCAGTTCTGGATGTTTTTATAATTACACTTTTAGCCTTGAGGGAAAAATTGTATACCTCATCAAATCCTCTGGCTCTACAACTGAGTAACTTTAATGGCCCTGAATACTACTTACTGCTATTATAACTTAATTGTGAATTAGGAAAAGTAAAACTGCTTTATGACTTTTGACAATGTTAGATGCTGTTTTGGTTGAAGCGTGTTATATAGTGTTTTGATGGAACCTCTGAGTCTATAGTACGAACTCTTGCAGGTGTTTATCCCCAAAAAGAGGCCTTTGACCCACCCATGGTTGGTGGGGGTCACAATATCAGTCGCACCAAATTTATCCATTCTGCAAAGTGTAAACTATATCCCACTGTTACTCTGTTTGATAACATTCTTTTGTTTGTAACTTCAGGACTCTTAGTGATGCATTTTAGCTATTTTGAAAGCTGGCTTTGGGAAGAGGTGCAAATGGAACTGCATTGCTACTTGATTCCTTTGACAAACTACTCCAACTGAGAGGTATGGAAAAGCCTTCGTAGACTTCTTAGTCTTTTGCAGTAGTTGTATATCGGCCAATTGTTGCATTAGTCTCAGTCATTTTTTTTTCTTTCAGAGCAGCAAAAGTACGATGCTGTTGAATGTGTTAACAGAAGGAATTAGGCCTTGAATACTATTTATATGTAAACATGAGCATGAGATGTTCTTCATTTGATACATGCCCAACTGATGTTCTTAATCCCCGTTTCTTTTTCCTATAAGTTATCCCTTAGGAAAACTGGGATAAAATCACTCTGTCAACATTTCAAGTACTATTTCCTCCTCTTTAGTCCCTCTTTTGTTTCTGAATTTATTTATTTATTTCTCTTTGTGAGGTCTAGCTTTGTGTTAGTCCATCTTGTTAATCCTTTCAAAGAAACAGTTCTTGGTTTTGTTGATCATTTGTATTCTCTTTTAATTTTTATTTTGTTGCCTTCTAGTATTTTTATTATTAAAGTAACTTATTAATAATTTATTGGCAATTATATGTGATAATATGTAATAGTATGTAATATGTAATAGAGTCAAGATGTGTAGGTATAGAGAACTGAAGAAAAATATCCTCACTAAACTCATAAAAAAAAGGTCCTAAACACACATTTTCCAGAATTATGGATGCTACGAACAATAACAAACAGTAGTCATTTAAAATAAACATCAGTTAATCTAGAAGAAGCCAGAAAAGCATAATAATTTAAAATGGGTTTCTAGATCTGATGCAGTTAGAAATTTGCTTCCTTGGTCTTCCATTCTTACCTTGAGTTTTCTGACTTAATCTTCACATATTTTGTTCCAAAGCATATTATGGAGCATTGTTTTATATACGCATATGTGTGTAATCACCATGTGGATAGGGAACCCCATGTCTCTCGCCGCCTGCGTTTGGTTGTCTTGGGCCACTTTTCCACCAGGGATGACCAATTCCATGGGCAAACAAAGGAGGAAACAAGGCCATGCTGGTTGGTGATCAGTTGCCATTTATTCCATTATCCCCACACGCTTGTTCCAATCTCACTAAGAACCTTATTCCTGTCTCCTCCTGTCCCCCTTACTACTCTATCTGCACTCTGACTCACCACCAGTCTGTCTGTCTGTCTGTCTGTCTGTCTCTCTCTCTCTTCTCCTTCAACTCCCCTGCATTGGGGGTAGCACAATCAGCATATCAAAGTCCTTCCTGATCTCCAATCAGGCTCAAGGGCAGAAATACCAGACCATCCAGTCCCTCACAGGGACCCTGCTTTTAGGGTGCTAGGAAGTAAAGGCAACTGAGGCTTAAGTCGAGAAAACAGATTTTTCTCCTTTTCTTAGTCCAATAACTTAACATCTTAATTCTACTTCTTAATATTAGTTATTTTGTATGGACACAGTAAGAGATACATTAAGCTTGTAGGGTGGCTCTCCTGGGGACATCTCACTATAGATCTCATACTACAGTGCTCAGGCCAGATTAATCTTTCCTTTTTTTTTCTTTTTGGGTCACATCTGGTGATGCACAGGGGTTACTTCTGAATCTGCACTCAGGAGTTACTCCTGGCGGTGCTCAGGGGACCATATGGGATGCTGGGAATTGAACACCAGTCGGCCATGCCCTACCCGCTGTACCTGCTGTGCTATCTCTCCAGCCCCCCAGATTAATCTTTCCTAACACTAGCAGGGTCCTAATCCAACTGTTACTTTTTGGATCATGACAAAATTTGTCCATGACCATGCACTTAACTTATAGTTAAGTATTATGGCACTTTGGCCTGGCCCATTTTGATGCTAGGGTAGCTCACAGCTTGCCCTGGGTCCATCCAGTCCCTCATCGGGACCCTGCTTTTGGGGTGCTAGGAAGTAAATTGAGAGAACAGATGTCCCAGGAATGAATATCATTCAGAGTCAATTAACTTCTAAGTTACAAAAGCATAGCATTAACTGTCTTCCTGTGTCTATACATAACTATGCAAAGGACTTAAGGAGAAGAGAAAAGCAATATTTACAAGTTAACAGAGTCTGATTAGAAGATAAAGGTAATTGACCAGTTGGGGAAGCAGAGAACAAAGAAAGAGTTTACAAATAAACACAGAGGACTGGGAGCACTGTGATGGGAGTAACCCAATAAACCTAAACTCCATGTGGCAAGGCAGAAGGGAAAAACCAATGTTATCCTACAGTTCTCCGCACACCACCAGGAGTAATTCCTGAGAGCAGACCAGGAGCAACCCTTGAACAATGTTAGGTGTGCTCCCCTCCCCCCAAAAAGAATCTATATACACTATATTAATTTGAGTATTCTCCTTTTTAAAAATGTGGGTGTAGGGGCTGGAGCAATAGCACAGCGGGTAGGGCATTTGCCTTGCACGCAGCCAACATGGCTGACACAGGTTCGATTCCCAGCATCCCATATGGTCCCCCGAGCACCGCCAGGAGCAATTCCTGAGTGCATGAGCCAGGAATAACCCCTGAGCATCACAGGGTGTGACCCAAAAAGCAAAAAAAAATGTGGGTGTAATATGAACACCTACCTACCTCAGGAAGCCCACATAATTATTAGGTCATCAGGGCATGCATGGACCAGAAGTATTGAAAGAAAACAAGCTTCTTTAAAATAAAATTAAATGGAATTATTGGAAAAATTTTAAGAGAAATGTGAGAGGAAAGAAAGAATTATATGTTCAAGAGAGGACATGGGCTTTTCCAGAGTGGAAAAAAAAAGTAACAAGTAACAAGTTTCTTAGCCATGGAATACTTCCTCTGAAACTGCCAGAAACTCTGAATATCACCCCAGTCTTCTGAGACACCTGGAGAGTAATAAGCGCCATTTGAATAAGAATCCATCTTCTAGGGAATGCCAAAACTCTCAAAGCCTAACTAGTTCATGCATAAAATATGCCTCTGTGCTTCCAATAGCATCAGGATAAATTTCCTGCCAAAGAAATAAAGAGACAGCCAACTACTTTGGGAAGCCTGGAAGACAGGAAAACTGAAGTTCTTAGTACAAAGGACTCAAATATAAAATTTTATTCTTTTTTTAAAATTTTAAGTCTGAAATTTTCATTAGAAAAAGTTGTAGCAGAAATGGTGTTCCAGTCACCTTGTGATACATGTTGTAAATAAAAAAAATTATTCTTGCTGCCAGGTACCTCCTCATCTCCTGAATTTCTGCTTGCTCTTCCATATCCCCAGGTGAGGTCAACCTCTTAGCTGACTGTTCAGGATCTCTTAGATCTGGAAGCAAATTCCCCTAGGAATTTGGGTTTTGGCAGCCTCCCTGTCGCACTCCTTCTGCCATCCTCAAGTGGCCATCTCCCTACCTCCACATCACAACCAGAGGAAATTAACTACAAAGACTCATCTACAACAGCAGGAACACAGCAAACACAGTGGAAAAGACACATAGAACTTTACCAAGTTAAATGCTGAAAATAAAAACACAGAAGGCTCTACTAGTACCAACCAGTTCTATAAACTCTAAAAGAATGACTGTAGTGCCACCACATTAAGAATGTTTAATGAGCTCAAAGAAACAATGACACAGGTAGTCAGCAAAGAAAGTATGAAAGCAAAAATGACACTACCATGATCAAAAGTGACAGAAATGAAGATTATGGTAGGTGATATGGAAAAAACACAGTAATAGTGGGTCTGAGCAGCAGAATAACAAAGCTAAGGAAAATATCAAGGCGTTCCAAGATGAGATGCCAGAAACCTCTAGAAAGCATGAGAAGATACAGGAAAAGTTTGAAAGGAAATGAAGAGCACATCAGAGAACTATGGAATAAGTTCAAGAGGAACAAAATAAGAATCATCAGAGTCACTGAAGAACAGGAAGGCAAATTTGATAAAGAACTGCTAATTAAAGAAACCATAAGTAAAAAATTCCCAAGAACTGGAAAGCACAGGATTCATGAGCACAGGATCATTAAGATCCAAGAGGCAAGAAGGGTTCCAATGAAAATGGACCCAAATAGGAAACTACAAGACACATTCTAATCACAAAGACAAAAACCAAAAATAGAGACAAACTATTAAAAGCATCAAGATCAAAAAGGAACTTATATATAAAGGAAAGCCCACAAGATACACAGCAGATCTATCAACTGAGATTCTCTTTAACACCTGTATCTTTCTCCTTTTGTAGCCAGAAGAGAACGGTTGGATATAGAAAAAACCAAACAGGGGCCAGAAAAATGTACAGAAAAAATGTTTGCCTTCTACATGGTGACCTGGGTTTAATCCCTGACATCCCATATTGTCCTTCAAGCAACGCCAGGACTGATTCCTGAGTGCACAGACAGGAGTAACCCCCGAGCATTGCTGGGTGTGGCCCCAAAGAATAAAACAAATAAAAATCTCAATGAAATAAACACTTCACATAAGGAATACTCTATTCAGATAAATTATCATTCATAATTGAAGAAACAATCTCACAGAATTCACAGTCTTGAAATCAGATTTACAAGAAATGTTTAAAGAGTTTCTTTTAAAGACAAGATAGAGGCTAGAGAGATGGTACAGCAGGTGAGGCACTTGTCTTGCATGCAACTGACTGGGATCCAATACCTGCATACCACATGGTCCCTCAATCACCAAGAATGATCCCTAAATGCAGAATCAGGAATAAGCCCAGAGCACCACCAGGTGTGGCCCCAAAACAAGAAACAAAATCAAAACTATCTTTCTCTTTTTGCAGTTATTTTTTAAAATTTGCAGGCATTTTAATATAAAATTAATAGTGTGAATATATTTTTATTTATTAGTGTGAATATTTTAAGTGCACTATGCTTATACACTTAAAATTAAGATGAAATATTTTACATAAAAATTTATATGAAATAAATAAATCTTACAAATACACAAGAGTGAGGAGAGGAGAATTAAGAAAATTCAAAGGAAATCTTAATATGCCTACAAAAGTATAAAATTATGTTTGGGGGCCACACCCAGATGAGCTCAGGGCTTATTCTGACTTTGCACTCACAGATCACTCCTGGTAGGGCTCAGGGGACCGTTTATGGTACTGGGAATTGAATCAGGTCAGCTGTGAGCAAGTTAAGTGCCTGGTTTATGTAGGCATTAATGTTATTTCATTTTATTGAAACAAAAAGGTTAAGAAAGTGTCTACGGTCGCAGTGGAAGATTAGTACTAAGCAAACCGAGACAGTTAGGCTCCGGATACAGCAGATGACCGGCTTCATGTGACTCAGGCTGCTAAGCCTGGCTCATGACCTGCCTGACGTGTGGGGTTTCTCAAAATTGATTCCCAGGCGCCAGCCCCAGGATTCAGGTTCAATTGATCTGGAGTCTGCACTGCTTTAGTCTGTTTCTCAGGTGGCTCTGCACATTAATTGTTACCTACATCCATCTAGTTTCCTCACAAGTGACTTAACAATACATTTTAGTTGGTTCCGGACCACCTGAGAAAGCACTGATTTTCCAAGGGTGGTTATTAAGCTCTTTCTCATGGAAATGAAGTGTTAAGACAACATATATTCAGATCTTAGACATGTAATTTTTTGGAAATAGGATACTACTTTTTAAAAATAGTTTCAATTGCAAAATGGAAAAGTGAGGTTTTGTATTTTACTGACATATCATTATTCTCATTCTTGAGTTCATCTCCCATTAGCATCCATTTCAGTTGTCATCTTATATTCCTATGGTGAGACTTACTATCACTACTTATTCTCATGGTTTCCTCCAAATGCCTGTGATAAACTAATTTTATATTTTAGCCCCCTAGACCTTGAACTGGTCTGCTTATCAGATTGCATTCTGGGCTTTTCTTTCTAGAAGAGCCTTTGATCAAACACGTCTGAAATTGATCTCTACATACCAGCCACACCCTGACCAAACCTGTTGCTTCTCCTGCATTCCCATGCTTGGCCATTGGCCTTACCGCCTACTCAATCATACAAGCCAGATGCTTTGAGTCATCAGGATTCTACTAGTTAAACTTGGGTCCAAAAGTGTATGCATTATCTTCAACAAAAATAAGGAAAAGAAAGAGAAAGCAGCACCTTGTAACCTCGAAAGAGAGAGGGCCAGGAGAGCACCAATTTCTCTGGAGCTTTTCCCACCCTCCGGTGGGGGGTGGGAGAGATGGCAGTGATTCAGAGAAGGGAGGTATAAAAGCTGATTCTTTGATGGTTTGGGTTTGGAGGTTTTTGTTTCTTTTATTTGTCTGGCTTTGGTGGGGGGAGGGGGGAGGCACACCCAGAGATGCTCAGGGGTTACTTCTGGCTCTATATTCAGAAACTAATCCTGGCAGTGCTTGGGGAACAATATGAGATGCTGGGGATTGAACCTGGCTGAACTACATGCCAGACAAGCTCCATACCTGCTGTGTTATCTCTCTGGCTTGGTTTTCTGGGTTTTTTTCCCCAGGTGTTTGGGTTTTTCCTCTGGTTTTTGGCCTATAGGCTACACCTGACTGTACTCAGGATTTACTCCTTGCTCTGTGCTCAGGAATTTCTCCTGGCAGTGCTCAAGGAGCCATATATTGTGGTGTGGGGGACTGAACCCAGGTCAACTATATGCAAGGCAAGCACCTTAACCCCTGTACTGTCTCTCTTCAGTCCCTTGTTTGCTGTGTATTTGTTGTTTTTGGTTTGTTTAGTGCCAGGAACAGAACCTAGGATTTCATACATGTGAAACTGAGTTACATCCCTCCCCGCCAAATAAATAAGTTTTTTTCAATGTCATGTGCGAAATACACAGCTGAATATAGAGAATTATATAACAACTATTTTATCAGTCTTATTAAAATCTTGAATCAAATACCTGCCACTTGATTTAAAGAAATGAAGCTATTAGCTATGGAACTAGATATGAAAATACAGATAAAAGTGTGGGTATGGATGTAATGATATTAGCCCAACTGACTTACAGGACCCCTTATCAAATTCCTTCTCCAGCAAACTTTGGAACATTTGCTATCATCAATCTGTGCATGTGTTATACTCTATCTGTTGATAAACACCTATAATGTAAAACACCTACAGATGTTCCTGGACATATGGATCACAACCAGAATGCTCAAAGATTAGTAAAAGGGCTCGAAGGACCATATGGAGTGTCAGGGATCAAACCCATGTTAGTTGCATGCAGAGCAAGCACTTTGCTTACTATTCTATAACTCAGGCCCCTTTTTTCATATCTATGAATTAATAAAGAAATGATTACTTTGTGGGGCTGGAGTGATAGCACAGTGGATAGTGCATTTGCCTTGCACACGGCCAACCCCGGTTCAATTCCCAGTATCCCATATGGTCCCCTGAGCACTGCCAGGAGTAATTCCTGAGTGCAGAACCAGGAGTAACCCCTGTGCATTGCTGGGTGTGACCAAAAAAGAAATTATTACTTTGTGCTTTTTTCTTTAATTTTCTAAAAATGACATCAGACTATACATTATTTGATTTTTTGTTTGTTTTATTTTGGGGCCACACCCAGCAGTGCTCAGGGCTTACTCCTGGATCTGCACTTAGGGATAACTCCTGGTGGACTAGGGGGCCATATGTGGTGCCGGGGATTGAACCCAGATTGGCCACATGCAAGACAAACCCTACCTGTGTCACCTGCCATTTGCTTTCTTGATTCACTTTATTTTAATTTTTCTTCCTGTTGATACGTGTTGCTTTAATTCATTCACTTTAACTACCATATGTTAGTCAAATGATCTCACTATTCACAGTTGAAGGAACTTTTGAGGTGTTTGGCTTGTCTGGGGGATTTGTTGCTGTATTTGTTCTGCTGATGCAAGCAGGAGGTATCATTCTTTGAACAGATGTTTGGGAGTTTCTCTAGGCTATATTCACAGGAGTGGCATTACTTTTTTGGTTGCCAGAGCCAGGAGACAAATTGTTTCCTGCCTCATTTTCTTTCATCCATGCTGCTGCCAGAGTCACTTTTCTAAAACACAGTACTGCTTTGCACTCTGTTGCCTAAATCCCTTTGCTAGAACAAGCCCGCTATTTCTCAGCAAGATGTTCTGTGCTCTTGGCCACTCCCCACACCGATTCCCTCCAGGATTTTGCCCCATCAAAAACTGTTCCCTGCTTCCCCACTGGAGGGGGGTTTCCTGTCTATCCATCCTCTTTCTGAGTCTGACTTATCCACACTCGATCCACTCCAAGCTCCTTAGCAGGAAACATGGAGTTCCTCTCTGTCTTTCCTCACCTGTCAGAGGTCACAGGTTCAAATCCCACGTTCATCACCTAGGAGCTCTTGAAACTTTTCTGAACTCAGTTTCTCATCTATAAAATCAAAATAGCAACAAATGGCCAAAGGCATATTTTATCTACAGAACTGAGTGCATGGGATTGGGGTTGGGGGGAGGGGGAACAAGAGGGGTCCTTGAGACACTGTTGAAATAAAACAAGTAATCTGGGGCAGGGGGTGGAAGTGGGGGAGTGGTGCTGAAACTATGGTATTATGAAACAATCATGAAGAGTACTATAAATCATGGTAACTCAGTCGAAAATGGGAAAGGGGAAAACTGAAGATAATATTAACATCTACCCCTGTACCTTTGATAAGGTTAACATTGAATTTATTGATACTTAATTTGATGACTGAATTTATATTTGACATAAATATAATTTATATTATATTTAAATTTGTATAATTTAAATTCAGAACTTGACATAGACATTGGCTTGTCTTGGCTGTGTTAATTCATCTAGTCAAGTATCTTATTAGAAAAATGGTTGTTGCTGCTGTTAGTTTTATGTTTATATTTCTCTTCCTCTAACGTAAGTCTGAAACTATGTCTAAGTCATCTTTATATATCAAAAGCACAAGGCCAGAGGCCGGAGCGATAGCACAGTGGGTAGGGTGTTTGCCTTGCACGTGGCCGACCTGGGTTCAATTCCCAGCATCTCATATAGTCCCCCAAGCACCACCAGGAGTAATCCCTGAGTGCAGAGCCAGGAAAAACCCCTGAGCATCGCTGGGTGTGACCCAAAAACCAAAAAAAAAAAAAAAAAAAGCACAAGGCCTAAACTAGAAAACACACATAATCAATATTGAGTGAAGGGAGAGGAGGGAGAACACAGGAGTTAAGGCCTTGCATGTGGCTCAACCTGGTTTGATCCCTGGCACTGCACAGTCCCCTGAACACAGTGGTGAGGACCCCCAGCACAGAGCTGAGAATAGCACCTGAATCCCACCAGAAGTAGCTTCTCCATCCCTGCACCCCTCCCCCCATGAACTGTATGTTGCATGATAGCATAGATGATGTTTGGGGCTCTCATGGCTGCCAGTTAAAACAACAGCAGAAAGATTTACTACTTTGTCACAGATGGCGTCCTATTTCCACAGGAAAATGCAACCTCTTATGACATTATTTTTCCCCCTTTTACTATCAAAATTTCCTCACAATAATTTTCTGCCTCATGTCTTTAGGTTGGTAATGATTTGAGCAAGGTGATCAGTAAATAATATGTAAAAATGTATTTTTTCATTTTGTTGTTGCCTAGAGAAAAGGTTTACAAAATGAAACAAAACACGATGCATCCTGTTTCATTCAGCTGTGTTGCTAATTTCCAAATTTCTAGAAGCATGCACTGGTACCAAGAGTCTCAGAGAAAAGGCAAGGAGCACTTCTGAAGATAAATGCATGTGAGTTCCCAGGGAGAAATCACACATCTGACCTGGAAAAAAGCACGATTGGAAAGGAAGGATAGAAGACAACATTCCCTCTTTCTCTTTTTCTGGAGCCTCATTTTATTCCCACCTCCCTTCCCTTTGTTATTATTGTCATTGTTATGTTTATGGGATGTGTGGTGGGGGGCGGGAGGTGTCACACACTTGACTGTAGGATTCATACACTTTTTCATTTATTTAGGATTTGCAGACACACCTGTTGGTGTTCAGGGTCTATTCCTGGTTTTGTGCTCAGGGATTATTCCTGGCATTGCTCAGGGACCATGGGGTACTGGGGATCAAACCTGGGTCAGCATGTGTAAGTTAAGAGCCTTCCTGTGTTCTCTCTCTCTCTGGTCTCCAGACACTTTAGTTATGGGTGCTCACACACACACTTTGTTCTGCCACCAGGACTACACTCAACATGTGAGGCCGGTTGCGAGGAAGAGGTATATTGAACTCAGTGTTTCAAGCTTGCAAGGCAGAAGGACTATCCCAGAGCTATATATCATAGAGAGTCTCCAGACACAGCTCCTCCAGCTCATCCTACCTATCCCAGTATTCAGTATTTGAAGCCCAAGGACCCAACTTCAGAGGGACTGGGTACCTCACACATGAGGGGCTGTCAAGGCTTCTCCTCCAGGTCTCTGTTTCCGTTACCCTAACTGAGCAAGGGTGTGCCTTCCTGCTAGGCAGGCCCTCTCTGCACCCCTGACAGTCCAGAAACTGCTCTGAGGTGCCTTCCTCAAGCTGGTTTCTACTCTCTGCAGCCCCCAACCCCACCCCAAGCAGCTATGCTATGTCATTGGGATCACCTGAGTGGGCCCTCTTGCATAAGCCAAATGACATTGGGCCCCTGGGATCATATGGCTAAATCTGACACCCTGAACTGATTCTCTTCAATTTGGGGATGGGACATCCTAGCCTGATCTCCAGCTTCAAATTAGTCATGGCCTTCTTACTTGGTTGATGGGTTTGATGTGGGCTGTTCTTCTTTTTTTTTCTTTCCATACTACTTGATTACATTTAATATTTGAACACCAATCCCACCACCATTACACCTTCCCACTACCATATTTCGAATGTTTCCATCCCCAACCCCAACCCCTGCTCCAAAGAAGAATCAAAATAATTTATTTTGTATTGTTTGTTATTAATAATCCACTGAAAATAATCCAAAAAAGGCTTCTTAGAGGAAAGTATGTGAAGATTGTTGTATTTCACCCAGGAGCCATTAATCCCTTCTATAAGAGATTACTAACATGTTGTTAAAGTTTGAGCCTTGTGTATTCAAATATATATATGTAAAAATAAATTTCCCTCTAATATTGGTTGCCTTCTACTTTAAACCTCATCAAATGTGGTGCGCTACTCTTGGAATATGAGTGCTGTGAGGTGTGAGATGTCCAGGAATAGGTTCACTCACGGGTGAGTCTTGACCTAAGCGTGTGGAGAGCGGCCGTGAGCATGGTGGTTGAGTTATGGAGGTTTTTGGCTTGCGGAGGGGGGGGAACGCATGATTCCATTGGGATGGGTAGGGGCTTCACCCACCCAAGGGATGTTCTTTATATTATTTTTCCCCAGTTGTGATTAATGACATTATGTGGAAATCTATTGAGAACCTATTAAAAAGCCGATGCTCAAGGCCTACACTTTCCCCACTTCTTTCTGCTCTGAAAATAATCATCAGCTACTATCATCATCTTCATCTAAGAGGTAGCAAACACGAGGACAAAGAATGATCTACACCTAATCTTTGATAAAGGAGCAAGAAATATGAAGTGGAGCAAGGAAAGCCTCTTCAACAAGTGTTGCTAGGAAAAGTGGGCAGCAGCATGCAAAAAAAAAAAATCAGAGCTTTCAGACCTATTTCTAACACCAGGCACAAAAGTCAGATCAAAATGGATAATAGACCTCATTATCAAACCTGAATCCCCAAGGTACATGGAGGAAAATGTGGGATGAACCCTCCATGACATTGAAGCTAAAGGCATCTTCAAGGATGAAACATCATTGCCCAAGCAAGTGTAAGCAAAGATAAGCAAATGGGACTACAATAAACTAAGAAGCTTCTGCACCTCAAAAGAAATGGTGATTAAGATAAAAAGACAGCCCACAGATTGGGAAAAATTATTCATCCACTACCCATCTGATAAGGGGTTAGTATCTGAGATATATAATGCACCAGTAAAACTTCACAAGAAAAAAATCCAACCTCATCAAAAGACAGGGAAAAAAAATCCAACCCCATCAAAAGGTGGGCAGAAGAAATGAACAGAAACTTCCTCAAAGAAGAAAACAAATGGTCAAATGACACATGAAAATAAGTTTTATATAACTAATAATCAGGGATGTACAAATCAAAACAACAATGAGATATGAGATATCATCTCACACCATAGAGTCTGGCAGACATCAAAAAGAACAAGAGCAAACAGTGCTGGTAGAGGTATAGGGAGAAAGGGACTCTCCTTCATTGTTGGTGGGAGTGCCAACTGGTCCAGCCTCTTTGGAAAGCAATATAGATATACCCCAAAAAACTAGAAATTGAGCTTCCATATTATCCAACAATACCACTTCTGGGAATATATCCCAAGGGTGCAAAAACACTCAGCAGAAATGCCATCTGCACTTCTATGTTCATTGCAGCTTTATTCATAAGAGTCAGAATTTGGAAACATGAGTGCCCAAGAACAGATGATTGATTAAAGAAACTACGACATGTCTACACAATGGAATTCTATGTAGCTGTCAGAAAAAAGGAAATCATGAAATTTGCTTATACATGGATGGATATGGAAAGTATCATTCTGAGTGAAATGAGTCAGAAGGAGAGGGACATAGAATGATTGCACTCATTTGTGGAACATGAAAAACATAATATGAGACTAATACCTAAGAACATGGGCCAGGAGGACTGGTCCATGTTTGGAACCCTACTGCAAGTGCTTGGGAAGAGGGCAGTTGGGATAAAGAAGGGAGCACTATGACAACAATGGTTGAAAGGGACCGCTCTGGATGGGAGATGTATGCTGAAAGTGGGTAAAGGACCAAACATGATGGTCTCTCAGTGTCTGTATTATGCAAATCATAATGCCTAAAAGGAGAGAGAGAGACAGAGACAGAGAGAGAGAGACAGAGAGAGGGAGAAAGAAAGTGCCTGCCATAGAGACAGGCTGAGGGTGCAGAGGGAAACTGGGGACACTAGTGGTGGGAAATGTACACTGGTGGAGGGATGGGTGTTGGAATGTTGAATCACAGAAACCCAACCATGAATAGTTTTGTAACTGTGACTAATGGTGATTCAATAAAAATAAATAAATAATTATATATATGCATAGCACTGTAGCATTGTCCTCCTGTTATTCAGCGAT
>JAOXYA010000025.1:55476305-55489772 GCA_028565675.1 Sorex palustris
CCGAGAGGGGCAGAGGAATCGAACTCGCGTCGGCCATGTTGGCTGCGTGCAAGGCAAACGCCCTACCGCTGTGCTATGGCAGCCGGCCGTGAAATAGTATGCTAAGGAAAAATTTTTTCATCAAATTTAAATGTCACATAGAGCCCAGGAAGCTACCGAGGGTATCTCGCCCTCGCTGCAAAGCCTGGCAAGCTACCTGTGACGTATTCAATATGCCAGACACAGTAACAACAAGTCTCAAAAATGGAGACGTTCCTGGGCACACTCGAGCAAATCAAGGTACAATGGGAGGACAGTGACAGTGACAGTGACAAATAGTATAAATGAAAATCAAATGGTCGTCAATGATATACTTTTTGAGTCATTTTCACCAGAGTGTACTCAAGTGAGTGAAGTGAAGTGTCATTAACTTGCTTTAAAAGTGCATAAAAAATAAAGTAGGTTGATGCAAACCTGATGATGATGACCACAGAAGGGTATTGGTGACATCATAAATGTTAATAATAGGAAAATTTGTGTGTAGGCTATATAATTTAAAATTATTCCTGACCCCAAAACATGAAAACAAAGGCCAGAAGGACTGTCCCATTGTAGAAAACATGCCATGAAGGGGAAGGGGGAGTGCAGTTAGGACACCAAACGTTCAAAATCACAGGTGTTTCGGTGCCCTGGTGCTAAACAAAGTAATAAGAAAGATGAATGGCGTTATGCACGGTTAAAAAACTAGTAAAACAGAAAGCCCTACTGCCCATCAATAGAGGGGCACTAAATGAAGGGGCAGCAAAGTTAGTGCTTAGAGAACTAAAAAAGCACCTGGATCCTGACACAACAACAGGGGGAGACTTCCTACACCCCACTTTCACCATTGGACAGATCAACCAGACAGAGTGTCTGTAAAGAAACAAGAACCCCGGAACAAGGAACCTCAAGAGCTGGGATTCATGGACATAGACAGCAAAAGGAACATATTCAAGCTTCACAAAGCTGAAAGCATATTCTTTTCTAGCACACATGGAACATTTTTCAGAGCAGTCTAAGGACTGCTATAGAAGGGCTCGTAATGTCAAAAACTTAGAAATTTATCAAACATCTTTTCAGACCACAGTGCTATAAATGTTGAAATTAACCATAGTAAGAACATGGGGGAAAGCTGTAATACTTAGATGCTGAACAAAATTTTAACTGAGTCACAGGGAGAAATCATAACAGGCTTCTTAGAAATACAAAAGATCATCTGTAAAAGATTATGAACAGCTCTAAATTGTCAAGCTGGAATATGGATAAACTCATTGAATGCTATACCCTTAGAACTTGCTCAATTCTCTTCACTCTTTTACATTTGAAGTGTTCACATATTTTATGTAAAATTTTAAATAGATTCGTACTGAATTATTCTTAATATCAATTTTGAATTGGCATACTTGTAAAAATGATATAAAATTTGAAAAATATTTTCTCTGAACTTTGCTTCAACATGGATGTACAATTTTGTGAGTGTGTGCAGCTGTTATCACCTCCACAATGAAAAAAAGAAAGTGATCTCCCCCAGTATGTGGATTAAAAAGGAGATGTAATAAAGGAAAAACAAATGCTTAATGTTATCCGAACTAGGGGTTGGAGCGACATTGAAGGTGTAGGGTGAAAGGAAAAGTTATATAGATGGAACATGATGGCCACTTAACACTGCTTTTCAGACCACAACACCCTAAAGGAGAGAGAGAGTAAAAAGGGAATCCACCTGATACAGAGCCTGGGGTGGGGAGTGGGTGCGAGGGAGGGGGGAGGGGGAATGTGAGAGGGATACTGGGAACATTGGTGGTGGAGAATGGGCACTGGTGGAGGGATGGGTACTCGATCACTCTATGACTGAAACGTAAGCACAAAAGTTTGTAAATCTGTAACTGTACCTCACGGTGATTCATTATAAATAAATAAATAAATAAATAAAAAATGATCCGAACTAAAGATTTTGCCTATAGAACTGGCCTTACATGGAGGGCAGGAAGGGCTTTCCGGAAGGGGTTCTTTTCCAGTGGTGGTGGATGTGGTGTTGAATGACGTATTCATGAAAAGTATGCTGAACAGTGTTGTAGATACGAGCACCCAATAAAATGGTAAACAATCTAATAAAGAAAAAAAAATCCAGACTGCTTTATTAGTGTAAAGAGTGTCTCTGGGATTTGACTGTTTCCAGTGAAATTTTAATGTTTGGCCAGAAGATGGCAGCATTGGCAAATAGTATGATCTTGGTCTGTCACTTGCTTTATTGGTTTGGGGACCCGCCTAATTAAAAAGGCAGCCTCCTCTTACTTGACTCAGTCCCCCACTCTCCCCTTTCTCCCCTAATCTAGTCCTTCCTGCTAGGTTAATGGAATGGGCTGGGAGAAATGGGGCAGTGAGACAGCGGGTTAACAACTGAATTCTTTTTAGCCTCATACTACTGTGTTCCTCTTAAATACGACATTAATATTATTAAAAGATTCCTTTAAAAATCTCAGGGAGGCAAGACCTGAATCATGAAGAACTTAGAACCATTTTTTAATGTTTCAGAAGAGTTATGACTTGGAGAAATACCAACTGCTTATGCTAAGATCCTCATGGATTTTTTTAGATCTGATGGTTTCAGGCTGAGATAAAGTCTTGCTAGCCAGGTTTAAATGTCTTTCAGGAAGCTAGAAATAAAGAGAAATAAATAGGAAGCTAGGAAATATTATTCCTAAGTAAATTCAGGCAAGCAACTAAATGTTTCCAAAATAGTGGCATTTTGGTCAGCACATATGAAAACAGAGGTGAGGAAAGTGTTGAGATTCTTTGTATTGGTGGAAATAAAGATTGTCTTCAAGTCCTTAAAAGACTCATGTAACGAAGACAGAGGCTGGACCTGGGGTTCAGAGTTGGGCAGCTGAGTGACCTCTCGTATGTAGCTTTAAATCTCTGAACTTTATTTCTCTCACTTTATTTCTTTATTTCTTCATTTCTCTCACTTTATCAGGTCATTAGATCAAATTAAATCATGTTTATAATGATATTATCATAGCATCTAGCCCACAACTGATGGTCAACATGCTTTCCTTGAATGAATTGAATTTCAGGTCAGAATGAATAGATCTTAGGATACTCTGGTATCCAAGAGTTGAAGAATACTCAAAAGTAGTAGGGGAAAAATGGAAGGCCAGAGAGACAGCACAGTATAGAGGATATATTCTATGAAACCTCTCAAGCCAGTGCAACGCAGCTAAGGTCACACTGACCCATAGGAACTAAGGCATTCCGTTCTTTGCTTGCTCTTTGAAAACACACATTTTGGCATGATTTGTCATGTAGCCATAAAAAATAATCTTTTGTTCACCATCTTTGACGTGACCATTGTATTAAAATACAAAGTGCTCAAGAGTGAAACCTTTGTCTAGGTCATTCCTGTATCTCAACATCTGGTATCTGGGGCCTGTGGCTCCTTGCCTGCAACCACCCTGCTTCTATCATCCTAAAGTTCCCCTGACTATTGCTGAGTGTGGTTCCGGGATCCCTTGAGTATTGCTTGGAAGTCCCCTCTGCTCACCACCCCCCCCAGAAAATATTTTGCTCTTCTGGTGTAATGCATTTAAGTGACTATTTAAAGTTTGTATGTAGTATTGGGCCACTGAATGTATTTCAAAATGTCCCTCCCTCTGACTGGGGCAGCCAGAATGGGATTCAGGGTCTAGGTTCTCCTTGTGGACAGTGTGTGGTAGATCACACAAGGTCAGTGGAGAAAAACAAAATCGAGCATCACTGTGTATGTTTTCATTTGAGCAGTGGTCTGTGGACATTAGAGGTTGGTAGGCTGAAGTCTCGTGTTCCATCCGCATCACCCTCCTTGTTCCACAGGAAGCCTACTGTGATTTACTGCCATTATTTGCCACCACTCACTGCCACCTCTTACTGCGAACAATTTGTCCTCCATCTCATAGTTCCATAATTCCTTGGAGGCAGGGTACTGAGCCTGAGTGCAGCTGCCCTCAGCACCCCTGTCTTCTTTGTGAACTTTCTTTGGGCCAGTAGAGAGCAGCAGTGACTACTGACCACAGTATATTGACCACCTGCCTCCCGTGCAAGCAGGGAACTTCCACTCACTGTAGCACAGAGAGTAAATCCTCCAGCCATCTTGTCTATCTGCTCTTGGGTGTGGATTTGTCATGTGACATTATTTCAGGACAAGTCAGATAAATGCTTAATGGACCTGGCACCTCAGTTCCTCTGCCATCATATGACAAGATTGGACTTCCCAGAAGGCGCCTTTGTGAATGGCCCCACCTTCCTATATACATGAGTTTTATTTTCCTTTTAGATGTAATGCCCCCCCCACCCTAATAAGGGAGAGGATCATCCTCTTTTGGATTAGTATCTAATAGTTTCTTTTTGATATAACTGTGTCTGGATAACAGCTTTTGTTAGATTTTTCTCTACCACCTTTTAATTTATGAGTAAAAGCCAGATCCAGAGGCACTCAGGGACACACTTGGTGGTGCTTAGAAGGTGGCATAGACTGTTGAGATATAACTCAGGGCCTGGCATATGCTAGGCACGTGAGCTGTTCCTCAGTCTCACCTCACCAAAGTCTCTTTAGGATTGGCGAATTATACTTCCGTTTCTGTGTGTGTGTCTGTCTGTTTGGGTTTCCAGGAAAGATGAAAGACAAGGTCATCATTCAGTGACCTGTTGCATACAGATGCCAGGTGCTGGGATACAGGAATGACCAAGACAGAGGTTTCATTCTTGAACATGTATCTTAATACACAGTCATCTCAAAGATGGTTAAAAGAAAGTTATAGTTTTATGGCTGCATGACAAATCACACCAAAACATGATGGTTTCGAACAGCAAACAAATATTTGATTGCCTGTTTCCCGTAGGTCAGTGTGGCCTTAGCTGGGTTGTTCTGGCTTGAGGTCTTTCATATAACTGAAGTTTGTTGTTGGCAGAGACCGCCACTTGGTCTGAACGCCCACTTGGGGGTGGTGAATCTGTTTCCAAGAAGGCTGTCTCAGAGGCCTATTGGCAGAGGTCCTCAGTTCCTTAAAACAAAGTCTCTCCATGGATAGTTTGAGATACCTCATGACATGAGAAATCAGAGAGATGAGAGAGAGAGAGAATGATGAATTTGTACATTTTCAGTTCTACCATCTTATTTATTAGAAGTTAGATCCAAGTCAACTCTCACTCATTCTTTGTCTCTCAAAAGGAATACCAGAGCTTGGAGTAAGCCCTGAGCATCAATTGCCTGCCCCCCAATTAAAAATGCCAAAGAAATAGTAGATGTATTTCAAAACCACTTATACATCTATACATAGTGGTACAAGTATGTTTTCGTACATCTTCCAAGGTCATGCTTTCCTCAGGATGCAAAAACAGGTCTTCTACCCATGTGTTTATTGTTCATTCATTCAACAATATTTACTGAGCTTCCACTATTTGACAGCAATTGCAGCTTTGAAATATTCTTTTTTGTTTCTTCATTGGGACTTTGAAAAATGTATACAAAAAGACTTTCAGCTTAGAAATGCATTTGAAGAGGTATTTTCTAGTGTAACCAAGTGTAGAACATCTAACTAAAGGTAAGTGTACAACCCAACCAATTGCAAATTACAAACGCTATTGTACTTGATTTAAGTGTATTCTGGGTCTCTTTATTTTGGAAATCTTTCAGCTTTTGTAATGGTTGCTTAGCAATAGGAACTTTGCTCAGTTCACATCAGGAGTGTTCGAGCTGAGTTGTTCAATAGCATAAGCATTCAATGAACTTGCCAACAAGTGGAGAAACTGCTGGATACTGAGCCTGGATGCCACCTGGCAGTGCAGAGGGTGGCACGGAGGTGGGAAGACACTGTGGAGAATGGAGTGAACCCGGAGTCCAAGGAAGTTTGACCCTGTTTAGCTGATATTTTACCTTACAGATGGACAAGAAGGGCTGATGCACATCTGACAAAGGCTAACACTTGCTTCCAAATGTCCTTGATGCTTGCTTCAGTAGTGCCTAAGTTGGAACAGAAAACACAGCATGACTTGTTTGAGACTAAGTCCCTCACCTCGACAAACCTTTTATAGATTCACTATATCACTGTATCACTGTCATCCCGTTGTTCATTGATTTGCCTGAGTGAGTGCCAGTAACGACTCCATCCGTCCCTAGTGTAGCCTGATGGTGTATTGGGGGCTCTTTCAGGGTCAGGGGAATGAGGCCCATTATTGTTACTGTTTTTGGCATATCAAGTACGTCACAGGTAGCTTGCCAGGCTCTGCTGTATGGGCAGGATACTCTTGGTAGCTTGCTGGGCTCTCCGAGAAGGACGGAGGTTCTATCTCTTATAGATTCGATGCTATAAATCTTGGAAATGTTGGTGCACAAATAACTCAAATCCAGCGGCTCCTCAAAATTTGTGGTAGCTCAAAACAGAAAGATAAAACTTTAGTCCTTCTTTATGTTTTAAAATAAATAAAAGTAAACAAATTGTGGGCTGTATATATGACTCAGGATTAAGTGTTGTTTAAGTATCACATGTAATGATTGGCCACCCTCATATATTCGATCAATAAATATTTGTCAAATATCCAATTTACTACTACCTCTACTGATATTGGGAATCCTGTCATGAAATCTGAGGATTTCTTGTCCTTATAACACTACATTTTGTTGTGGCTGTTGGCATTTTGGGGAAGAGAGGACAGAACTCACTAAAGAGCTGGCCAGAAAGCTGAGATCCTTTGATATATGCATTTCTGAATGATTTGCCATCTATGACATGAATTCTTTTTTAAAATTTATTTTTATTTTTATTAGTGAGACATATGAGGTACAGTTGAAGACTTACAAATTTTTGTGCTTGGGTTTCAACCATACAATGATCAAATACCCATCCCTCCACCAGTGCCCATTTCCCACCATCACGGATCCCAGTATCCCTCCCATCCCCATCCCCCCCATCCCATCCTGCCTCTGTGGCAGGGCGTTCCCCTCTGTTCTGTCTCTCCTTTTGGGTGTTGCAGTTTGCAAAAGAGGCATTGAGTGGCAATCATATTTGGTCTATAGTCTACTTTCAGCAAGCTTCTCCCATCCTGAGATGTTTTCTATTTTTATAAATAAAGTTAAAAACAGCACCAAATATCTCAATAGACTAATTGAAAATTGCCTTTCAAAGTTGCTTTTGGTGTTCAGTGTGGCTCAGTACAGAGAAAAAGAGTGATGAGTGTTATGTCAGGGCAAAGGGAGGGATTTGAGTGTCTGAGGAGGGGCTGGGGTTTCTGGGGTGAAGAATAAATTCTAAAAATGGATATTGGTTATGGTCGCACCACTTTGTAAGTATACTACAAAGTACTGAATTATATACCTTAAAAGGGTGAATTTCTTTATGTAAATTTAGTATCATTTTAAAAAATTACTCCTCACTTCTAGTAGATGCCAATTTGTTCTCAGTTTCTATAAGTTTGTTGTCAATCTTTTTAGACTCTACATATGAGATCAGAAAGCATTTTCTGTGTAAGACTTATTTCACTCTGATGTTCACTGATACTTTCACCACAAGGTGATAATAGATAATAGATAATACATTCAGTTTCTTCATTTATTAAGTTGGAATAATAAAAAAGTGGAAAGGATTAGAATTCCAAGTGAAATATTTGTAAGATTTCACACATTGATTTTTATTTATGCATACCTGAAATATATTATAATGTGATGTTAAATTGAAAAATATTAATATTGGTTAAAATAATAAGCTAGCTATATCCTGAATGGATAGGTAACAATCATTCTCCAGGAATTTTTTTTTCAGCTTATCTTCTGGAGAGTTTTACGAAATGAAATTTATCTGGTCATTTTGATGACATATCAGCTGGGGACATTTTTAATAAAGCTTATTTGCTTTTTTTTTTCCCCAGAGGTCCTGATTCACAAACCAAGTACTTTTAATTCTGTGCGACGTTCTGTGAGATGTTTTTCTTCCCACAATAATTCTAGCAAATGGGCTGGAGGGATAGTAGAGCAAGCCAAGCCCACGCCTTACACTTAACGGACCTAGGTTCTATCCCTGGCACTACACATGATCTTCTAGGAGTGACCCCTATGCACTGCCAAGAGTGGTTCAATACCTCCCACAACATTTTTAGTATATAAATAAATATATTAGAAAAGGTGAATATTATTTTTATTTATTTATTTATTTATTTTGCTTTTTGGGTTACACCCAGTGATGCACGGGGGTTGGTCCTGGGTCATGCACTCAGGAATTACTCCTGACTGTGCTAGGGGGACCATATGGGATGCTGGGAATCGAACCTGGGTTGGCTGTGTGCAAGGCAAATGCTCTGTCCTCTGTGCTATTGCTCCAGCCCCAGAAAAGGTGAATATTATTTTTAAACAATGGAGACGTTACTGGGCCCACTTGAACAAATCAATGAACAACGGGAGGACAGTGCTTCAGTGCAGTGCTATATTATTATTATTATTATTATTATTATTTTAAGCCACTTCTCTAGAATGTTTCAGCTATTTATCTGATCTCTTCACAACATTGATTCTCAGAAACACATCTAGTGCACATAGAGGTTGGGAATTTCTCACATAGGCACTCCCATTCACATCAAGGACAATTGCTCTGAAATACCATGACCCATTTTACCACCCTCGGGTAGATGTGGAGGAACTTCAAATGAAAGATGTCAAACTTAATGTGTTTCCCTGATTCTTGGTCTTTTATGTTTGACAAATTAAAGGATTCACAGTATACTGACATTTCTTTCATGACCTTCTTGTGCTTCTTACACATCTTTGACTTAAAACAGCCTTCTAAACAGTGTTTTTTCCACCCCCAGATATTAAAACAATCAACCACTATTCCTTTCTAGTTCATGTTTGATGAGTTAAAATATTAACTCCTGAGATAACTCTTTTCTATCAGCATTTAATGAAGAAAAAAATGTAAAATTTTAATTCAAAGCTTACAGTTCAAATAGAGACGAAGTGGGGTATATTGAAATGAAACAATTTTGGCATCATTAAAAGGCATTCACAAATAAAAGAAATTTCACTTTGGTGTAATATATTAAAGATTACATAGAGTAGGTCCTCCTAAGATAATTGACAATCAAACTTTTAGCCACCATATCTGTAACTGTATAGAAAAAAAAAAGACATAAACTTGGACATACGTTGTGGGGGATTTCAAAGAATAAATTTTTAAAAATGTGTCATTTTACCACAAATAATTGTGCATTAATGTTTGCATTGATTTATTCATTTATCAGTTATTGCCAAGTATATTGTCAGTTACTGAGATTGTCAGTAATATGGCAGGTAATAGACATGGAGTCACAGACACATAAAAATACCTCAGTAACTTCCTATAGGATCGCAGGATAGAGCCTATTGACTAAATTTTTTTAAGTTCTTGTGATTTATTTAGCAACTTGATTTCCCCCAGACTATTTATTTCTTGGTAGGCTACAATGAATGGTAAAATACACATAGAGAGCTATGAGTGCATGAAATAATGGAAAGTTCCAAAGAGCTCAGCAGTCTGAGGTCATTTAATACAGGAACAATATTCACTCAAAAGGGCATTATTGTATTTTTTAAAAAAGTATTTATTATGCTAATTAAGAAAAATCTGCTATGAACAAAACACTTCAAATGTTTTCATACTATTATTATTGGCTATTTTATTTTTATTACCCAAATCTCAAAGTTGATGAAATTTGTAATCTTTAATTTAGAGACATAAGAGAAATTACTGTTTTTGTGATTCTAAGTATCTTAAGTTTTTCTTTTGATCTTTACTCATTTCTAATTTGTTTTTATCTTAATGCTCATATAATACAATTTTCTTTTATTTTGCTTAGTCATAAATTTTGTGCTTTTAAAAAGATCATCCCATCTCTTTTCTTCAATAGATTTTTAAAATGTATTTAAAGTACAACTTCAAGGTAACTTTGGGTTAATATTTTATACTTTTAAGTTGACTTATTTCTATATAATTATTTCTACACCACCATGTCTCTAAATTCTTAATCCTGTGCCCAGAGTCCAAATTATCTCAATAAATAATTATTTACTAAGTGCAAATTCATCATAATGAGCCTTTTAAATATGAGATAAATCCTTTGCAAAAAGAAACCAACACATAAATGCTGAGTACAGAGGAAATCTCTGAATTGTCAAGATGTGACATAGCAGGTGGTTTTTACCTTGTGACCTTCAGTGATTTCAGTTTTTGGAATTAACAGGTTGGGTTTTTGCTGAGCACAAAGCAATTTCTTTGGCAACTTTGTACAGAAAGCCAAAGAGCAAACTAAAAAGTAGAAAGTGACTTTGTGTGATTTTCTGAGCAGTCCAAAGGCATCATCGCAATTTTTTGGTCAATTCAGTACAGGAAATGCTTTGCCCATTGTGGTTCTCAGAATAGGCATTTTAACTGTCCCATCAGCTACAGAGTGTCTAGTACTTTATTATAATGGCTAAGACTTGAGAATCTAACAACACCTACGCCTATAAATTCCACAAGAGAGTATTTGGGGTTTTTTTTTATTTGTTTTTTTGTTTGTTTTTGTTTTTGTTTCAGGGCTATACTTGCAGTGCTCAGGTCTTAATCTTAGCTCTGTAGCTCTGTTCTGAGGGATCATTCCTGGTGGGCTCAAGGATCATATCAACTGTGTGCAAGGCAAACACCCTTTACCTGATCTATTATCTCCAAGAAATTATTTGGATTTTTGAAGATATACTTTCAGTAGGTTTCCCTGTCTCCTTTGGGTTGTAAAATTTTCAGTTATCTAGTGAAAAACTACATTTAGTTACCTCTCGATTTGTATTTTATACTGGTTAGTATTGAATTTTATAATGGTTACTCAGTGTTAGATTTTGTGATTTAGAAGTGAAAAACTGGTGAAGAATCAAAGATTTCTATAAAAAATAATTATTGTCGGCCGGAAAGATAACACTGGAGGTAAGGTACTTGTTTGCATCTAGTTGACCTGACTCTGCGTATGGTGACCGGACACTACCAAGAATGATCTCTGAGACTAGATTTAGCCCTGAGTATAACTGGGTGTGTGCCCACAAAATAATTTAAAAATATGCAATTAAACACCTACTTTTAAGAAACAAATGTACCAAGAGCTCCAAGAAGATCCTATGAAAGGTGTAAAGTAGTCATTAAGGTTTCTCAAGGAGAGGCCAAGTTTGTACTAGCCATGGAAAGACGGACTATTTGTAGGCAGAGAGCAGAGACTGAAACAGTCTTTCCAGGCATAGGGAGGTTAAGTTAATTTGGATGTGGTCCCAAAGGTCATATGATTCAGTACGTACTATGTAAACCCCCTTTCCTTCCATGATCATTTTGCAATTGTTTTTGTTTTTAAAAGTGACCTTTTTAGTCTTCCTTCAAGTCCAATCCATCAAAAAATGCCATTGATTTCTCTTTTGAAATGTCACTCTCTCCTTCCTTTCTTTTCAGCCCTGTGCTACCCTGGAGTCACGGCTTTTCTCTCATGCTGGGTTTATTATCAGAGCTTTCTGAACAGGTTTCTTGCCTCTAGTACATCTCACCTCAACTTCACGCTGTACCCCATCATGCACATCAGAGAATTGGTCTTAAATGACTCTTTTCATCATATCATAAACCACAGTTTATAGAATTGTCTTAAAAGCCTAAGGCTGTCATTTAAGGCTCTCAACACACTGCAAAACTGTAATTTTCCCTATCATGTCCCCCACCTCCATAGGAATGTTCTTCTTTAGCAAAGTTAATCTGTATTTTTCTCTAAACACATCCTACCCATTTCCCTCATGCTTGATGATTTCCGTCATGCTATGAATACATTCCTGAAAGGCACTCTGATCTTTTTCATCATGCTACATCATAACATTTTTGAAGGTACAATTCGTGTCTCTCTCATACATTCTCAGGTATATCAGTTGTAATGAATCCTATGCCCTTGAAATCCTACCATGCTATTTAATTTACTTATGTGGTAATACAGGTCTATACATATATCGCACTGTCTTAATGGACTATTTAATATTTTATCTCTGCATAATTTCAGCAAGACAAATACTGACTAGCAATAACATTTATTTGACCATCGCACAATGCCTAACAACTCTATACATAGTGAGTGCTTTTTTATTTAACTTGTTTATTTACTATTTATTTAGTGCTTAAACATACAAATTACTTAAAACAAACTTCTTAAAATATACAGATGTACAAATTACTTTAAATAGTTAAATACTAAATGAGTAAAAACTAGTAGCTTTAAAATGTTTTTTAGGTTGTTATTATAGTTTAGGAAACGTGGCAATAATACCGTCAACATTTCTGGTTTTGATGTACACAGCTACCACATCTCATCATTACCAAAGCAACCAGATGCTCCACCACTGTCTTTTTGTTACCCCTGCATCTTTTTCTTCCTCCCTCCTCTACTGCTAGCAATCAGTGTACTAATCAAGACCAAAGGTTTGTCATCATTCGATTGTCTGTTCCCTTGACAATATTAACTTTCTTAATATAGGGCCATGTTTGGAGAATTTTGGAAATTGGTTTGTATGACAGCTACATAATCAAGTAGAGGTGAAGTTTTGTTTGTTTGTTTTGTCTTATGTTGTTGCTTTGCTGGTGATAGAACACAAGTCTCCAGCCTGTACACTGAGTTACATCCCTAAGGTCCCTTCTGTTTTGTATACTCTATCAGAATGTTATGAAATGCTGAAGTACTTGAGAGACTTTTGTTTGTTCACTTGCTTTTGTCTGGGGGCCTCACTCGGTGGTGCTAGGGATTTCTCCTGACTTTGTGCTTAGGGATCACTCCAGGTGGGAATCAGCGTACTATATGCAATGCCAGAGATGAAACTGGAGTCAGCCGAGTAGGAAACAAGTGCCTTACCAGTTAGTCATACTGTCTTTCTGGTTGTACCTGAAATATCTTAAGGTTTTAAAGGCTGGACAATGGGAATATTGCTTTATACCTTAAGAAAAGTCCTGTCTCTAAAAGAAACAGTTTAAAGTATTTAAGTACTTTGCATTGTATCTTCAAATTGATTGTGCATTTCCATAATACATAAATCAGACTTTCATGCTTTTTATTTTCAAGTCTATGGAATCTCTTTTTTATATTTATCTTTTTAAAAGATTTTTAAAATTTATTTTAAACCCCATGATTTGCAATATTGTTAGTGGTAGGGTTTCATGCCTAAACATTCTAGCACCTCACCCTCCACCAGAATGTTCATTTCCCTCCACCATTGTCTTGTTGTCCCTCCTAGTCCTATTTCCCCTGTCACACGCATGGCCCCCACTCCGTGTTAAGCATCCTACTGAAGACTCTCCCATTAACTCTTTATGAAATATTCTAGTCTAAGCACAAATTATGGTCCTATGAAGTTTTTTTGACACTTCCGATCCAAACATGGATTGTGGCTTTTTTCATCCAGTCAAA
>JAOXYA010000025.1:55729629-55740861 GCA_028565675.1 Sorex palustris
ATCCATGCTCCATCTCTGTGAGGTTCAGGGCATTCTGGGGTGAAGCCTGCAGTGATCTCCTGGCTGGAAGGAGGAACCCTGAGGCCGGGGAGGAGAGTCATGCGTGCAGGTGAGTGTCAGAGAACCCTTCCTGTCTCAGTCCCTGGGCAGTGTATGGCTGCCATGAGCACATGTGAAATTCACTGCTGACCCTGATATACTTGGGTTCTTGGATCTAGGTATCTGTGCTCTATTCACATTGCCCTTCACTACCACGGATTGTCTGTTACGAATAATCTTGAACTTTAATTTCTTGGCTTTGACATAACTTTTTCCTCTTCTGCCAGAATTTCCATGAAATTCTCACTCCTTGGTCCCCTTGTCTTTTCCTTACCAGCCTGTCTGTACAGCCTATAATGTCGCTGTACTTTCAAAAAAATTTTTGCCTCTTTTATTTAATAAGTGAGGCCATAATAAAACTATTTTGGCTCTGAGTGATAGTAATGCAGGAAATGTGCTTGTCCTGCACACTGTCCACCTAGTTCAATAACCAGCGTCCCATATAGTTCCCTGAGTATCACTGCGTATGTTCAACAAACAAAAAAGAAAAAATGTCTTGTAGGATAGCCAAGCTTTTCACAGCAATTCTCCCCAGAGACCTTCCGTTTTCTGTGGGATGCTTTGGACTATGAGGACCATAGAGATGTCCTCAAGCTGTACTGCCTGGTTAAGGATGTTTCATTCAAAGAATTCTTACATTGTGTATTTGTTTGGTTTCAGAACTCAAAGCTTGGCTTCCGGATTTGGGAACTCAATCAGTGAGTATGAGTGAGCCGGTAAGATTTGCAAGTTTGTAATCGATATTATAGTACTAACGGAAAATGTCAGTGGACCAGCATGTTATTTTTAAAGTGCAGGACCGGGAATGGCCGGAAGGAAATTCAGAGTATGATGCTTGAGGTCGAGGACCCTTATCTTCACTGGGTGGTGACATCTCTGCTCAAAACCTAAAGAAAATTGTAATATGTTTCATGTTAATGCCGTTCTTTTTTATTTGATCAAAAGTATCTACAGATGATAATCATAAAAACACCTGGTCTTTTGAACTGGTTCATATACATTGCTCCATGTGTTTCCCAGAGACCTACCGGGAATTATCCCTGAACACTGCATGCATGGTGTACCCCCGCCCTCAAATGAAAACAAAATACAGAACAGAAAAAGTCATTGATCCTGAAAAGAATCTGCCTGTGGTGAGATGTTTTCAGTGGCCCCTGTGGTCAGTCTCAGCAGTGTGGGATGCAGCGTTTCTTTACAAATGCATCCCGGGTTCTACTCCCCAGTGAGCTAGAACTGAATCCAGAGTTTAGTGTGTTTTATTTTTCTCTTAAATCTGGTGCATCAGTTTTCTGTGGAGGGAGTTATTCCTGCCTGTTCAATGAGTTGAAAAAAAATATTTAACAAATTAACAGCCCCTCATTCATCAATTTCTCATGTGTGTCTTACAGAAACATTAGGTTAGTCCATGGTAATGCCATCCACCTGTCGGGAATTGCATTGGTGTGGTGCAAATGTTAAAAACCAATCTGCAGGTATCAATTTCATTTAACATGGAGACTCTTAAGGCATAGAATGATAATTGGAATCCTCTTCTGTTCTACAGGGAAGCAGCCGGCCTGAAAGTAATGTCTCTAACCCTTCACACTGTGAAAGAGTCTCAAGTGTGCATTTGTGCCCTCAGCCACACGGGGATGCCAAAGCAGGCAGGATGGCCTCTGAGGGTGATCAGAATGCTGAGAGCAACCTCACTCTGAAGAATCCCTCCCCTGGGAAAAGATTCACACAATCTCTTGTTCTCGGTCCACAGACACAAACCCCAATATTGGGGCAGACCCTAGAATGTGGGAGAGGAGCACTGTTTATAGTGAGTCCTTCACACCGAAAGACCCACAAGCAAACTCACAATGGATTAATGCTGTCCAAGAGTAAGGAATGTGGGGGAGCTTCCCCATGTTCCCAGGACCATGATGTTCCCTTTGAAATCCACAGTGGGGAGAATCCCAAGGATTGTCGGCAGCAAGGGCATGGTTTGAATCCAGCGTTACCCCTTTGTTATGACATGAACGTCCACACTGGAGGGAAACCAAATACATGTAAGGTATGTGCGAAGACCTTCACTAGACCCACATACCTCTTAAAACATTGTAGAATTCATACTGGAGAGAGAGCATATTTGTGTGAGCACTGTGGTAAGCTCTTTGCTTACTCTTCACACTTATCTAGACACAGGAAAATTCATACTGGAGAGAATCGTCATAAATATAAGGCACGTGCAAAGGCCTTCACTCGATCCTCAACCCTTACTGCGCATATGAAAACTCATACTGAAGAGAGGGCTTATATATGTAAGGAATGTGGGAAGGCCTTTACTTATTCCTCAATCCTTACTCGGCATATGAGAATTCACAATGGAGAGAAGCCTTATGGATGTAAGGTATGTGGAAAGGCCTTTGTTAAATCTTCAACACTTACCTGGCATATGAGAATTCACACTGGAGAGAGGCCATACGTTTGTAAGGAATGTGGGAAGGCCTTTGTTGAATCCTCAGGCCTTACTCGACATATGAGAATTCAAAATAGAGAGAAGCCTTATGGATGTAAGGTATGTGGAAAGGCCTTTGTTTATTCCTCAAGCCTTAATATGCATATGAGAATTCACAATGGAGAGAAGCCTTATGGATGTAAAGTATGTGGAAAGGCCTTTGTTGTGTCCTCAAGATTTACCTGCCATATGAGAATTCACACTGCAGAGAGACCTTACGTTTGCAAAGAATGTGGGAAGGCCTTTCTTTATCCCTCAAGCCTTACTTATCATATGAGAATTCACACTGGAGAGAAGCCTTATAGATGTAAGGTATGTGGAAAGGCCTTTGTTGTATCCTCAAGACTTACCTTTCATATTAGAATTCACACTGCAGAGAGACCTTATGTTTGTAAGGAATGTGGGAAGGCCTTTCTTCATCCCTCAAGCCTTACTCATCATATGAGAATTCACACTGGAGAGAAGCCTTATGGATGTAAGGTATGAGGGAAGGCCTTTGTTCAATCCGCAAGCCTTACTCAGCATATGAAAATCACACTGGAGAGAGACCTTATATTTGTAAGGAGTGTGGGAAGGCCTTTGTTTCTTCCTCAACCCTTACTGGTCATGTTAGAATTCACACTGGAGAGAAACCTTTTGTTTGTAAGGAATGTGGGAAGGCCTTTCGTCAGGCCTCCGGCCTATATGTACATAGGGCAGTTCACACTGAGCTGAAATCTTATATATGTCAAGAATGTGGGAAGGCCTTTGTGTTTCTTTCTGGTCTTAGGAAACATCAGAAAATTCATTTTACATAACTCAATGCCCTAATAACAATTTTTAATGTCAAAACAGCCCCCTTTGGTAAAGTCTGTTTTCTTTGTACCATGGGATGCTATGCTACAAAAATGCAGCCAGGAAGGAAATAACCCTTTAATGTGTAACAAACTTTCTGTGATGTCAGTCTATAAGAGAAAGTCTATGCCAGGGTTCCGCCATTTAAACTTCATGTGTATGTTAACATGTACGTTTTTGGATTTTCTTTGAAAGCCAGGAGGAATGTGAATTAAAAGCCAAAAAAAAAAAAAAACCCCTTTGCTCAGGGCTGTCAAGGCTCACCACTGTCTTATTCTTTGTTGTGACTCAGTCTAGACTTTTTTTTTTTTTTGCTTTTTGGTTCACACCCAGTGATGCTCATGGGTTACTCCTGCCTCCACAGTCAGGAATTACTCCTGGTGATGCCTGTTGACCATATGGTATGGCCGGGATTGAAACTGGGCTGTCCCATATAAGGAAAAACTCTCCCCCTGGACTATCGCTCCAGCCCCTGTGACTTGGTTTTGATGGAAGAGAAACAGCCACACCTTCATTCTTCAGAGCCTCCTGATTCATGTTCTTTGGAGCCACACCCAGCTGAGTCCTAGTCCTCGCTCTCAGCTTAGTCATCCATACCTGGGGTACTCAGGATCATTATGGGCTACCATGGTTGGAGTCCCGGTGGGCTGTGTGTCACCAGCTCCTTCCCACATGCCATCTCTGCCTCCCATGTGTTCAGGTACTTTTTAGCGTTTTGTAAGTATAAAGGATAAATGTTTCAGAAAGTGTTATCTTAGTTATATATCCTTTGCAAGGTTCTTTAATGGTGTGTCATGAATACAGTTTGTGTTTTAAATTTTAAACTTGGTTTTTCCCGTCTTTTTGGGTCATACCCTGAAATACTCAGGGATTACTTCTGGTGGTGCTCCAGGAACCCTGTTAAACCTGGTGCAAGGCAAATGTCCTGTCTCTTGTACTTACTCTTTGGCCCCTATTGGAAACAGTTTAAATGCACTTTGCAGTGTGTAGAAAGACATATGAAAGGATGGCAGGGGCCTCTTGAATCACATATCTGACATGCCAGGAATACGGGTCAGCTCCCCACATCCCAGCAGGCCGTTCCATTTACCTTTGATTACTCACAAGGTTGGTCACGTTCATGGATTCCCCCCCCCGCCCCAAATTCAATAATATTACAGAAAAAATTCAGTGTTGTATTTAGAATTAGCAATGTCCCCTCAATGTAGTAGTCACCAGAATGATAAAAAGGATTCAGATGTGCTTATAGGACAAAAAAGGCTCCAAGGTGACCAATATGGCTTTCTTCCCATTAACCTCCATTTTTAGTGTTGGAATATATGATGATGTTGGTGCAACTGGGCAGTGTTCAGGGCCTACTCCTGGTTTGCACTTTGATGGTGCTCAGGGGACCATTTGGAATTCTGAGGGTTGAACCCAGATTGACCACATGCAGGCAAGTTCCCAAGCCACTGTACTACCCTCTTGCCCCATGGTCTGGATTTAAAATTGTGCTTCTGAAATTGTTTCTTTGTAGGCAAGAGTCCACTGGTTTGGTGTTTTCAAGGGGTAGTGCGTTGACCAGACCATGCTCTCTGATGTTCTTACCAGCCTCTGCTCCTGTTCCAGTGTCTGTCCAGCTCTCTGACCAGTTCCTCTCTGCATCTCCAGGGCTGGCTTTGCCGTCACTGCTTTCACCCCATCTTGATTACTTCCCCCAAGAAACTCAGCATCCGCTGAATTGTACCAACCTTTCTGTTTTACCTTGAATCACCCCAGCTGCGTTTTTCCTGATGGATTGTGTGTGAGAACATTGGGTCATTGTTTGACTGACCAATAAAGGATCTGGAGTCTTCATATCTCCAGCCCCCCACTGTGTGACCCACTACTCTCCACAGCTGCCTCTACACATCTTTATCCAGTCCATCTCCTTTGAAGCACAGATTCACCTGGGTGGGCAAAATGGGTCTCTGTATCTGGACCATGGCCTTTTAAGTCTCAGGCTCCGGAAGGAGTGGAAGTGGTGTCATAGTCCTGGAACCTTCAGATATCCTGTGTATTTCAGTTGTGGTTTCCTGGCTTAGATCGCCATTGGTCTCATGGTAGAGGAGGAAAATGGCATACCTTTGTGGAAGGGGGACTGTGAAGATCTATTTTTGGTGAGGATGCAAATGGCGGTCCGCCAACGCCCAGTGCCTCCCATTCTCCGCACTGTGAGCACTGAGGCCACTCCTGCTGGGGGACACTTTTGTGCTTGTTTTACTCTCAATTCTGATATCAGCCATTTCCTGAGGCATGAGGGATGCTTTAGGGGAACCCAGAGGCTTTAGGGGGTGCAGGGGTTGCAGTCTGTAGGTGATAGTGGGGGTCCCCTTTGGCCACCATCAGCTGCAGCTCCATGAATGGTCAGCAGCAGGTGGGCGTGAGGCCGAGCATAGGGGCTGAGCACGGGGCCTGCGGGACCTGCAGAGGGCAGGCGTGGCTGTCCTCACACTCCCAGCATGGGACTTTGTTCTGTCCTGTTCCAGAGCATTTGGTCCTGGCATCACTCACTCATGGAAACCTTCAGATTCACTTCAGACGACAGGGCCCCAGCCCCCCTGTTGTTGTCTGTCCTTTGACTGTCGTGATATGGCAGGGCCACATGGTGGTTCAGTCCCTGCCAGAGGCTGGGTTTTGCAAATGATACTTTTTCAGTATACTTGTTTTGGTTTAGCTTGTGTACCACATCAAGAGTTGCTCAGGATCTACTTTTTTTTTTTTTTTTGCTTTTTGGGTCACACCTTTCAATGAAAAGGGGTTACTCCTGTCTCTGCACTCAGGAGTTACTCCTGACAGTGCTCACGGGACCCTATGGGATGCTGGGAATCGAACCTAGGTAGGCCGCATGCAAGGCAAACGTTCTACCTGCTGTGTTATCTCACCAGCGCAACTCAGGGTTCGGAAACTGCCTCCTGGGTTTTCCTTGTAGATGAGTGTTTACTGCTCACGTGTTGTCAATCATAGAGTGGTGACTGGATAGTGTTCTCTGATGTTCTTTCGAGCCTTTGCTCCTGTTCCAGCATCTCTCCAGCTCTCTGGGCTGCTTCTAGGCCAGTTCCCCTCTACTCTTGTGCTGGCTTCGAGTCACTGCTTTCTCCCCACATTGATGAATGATTTCCCGGAGAAACTCATTGTCCTGTGCCCACCTGCTCCCTATCTGCCTCTTTTACTTTGAATGAACCCCCTTTGTGTTTTTCCTGATGGACTTTGTTGAGAGCATTGTCTCATTGTTTACCCAGTACAATACCAGAGGACTTCTTACCCCTCACTAGCACTCCACTGTTTGCCACTCATTGCCTCTTTTGTAGACCACAACACCCAAAAGGAGGGAGAGAACAAAAGGGAATGCCCTGCCACAGAGGCAGGGTGGGATGGGGGGCGTGGGAGGGATACTGGGATCCATGGTGGTGGAAAAATGGGCACTGGTGGAGGGATGGGTATTTGATCATTGTATAATTGAAACCCAAGCACAAAAATCTATAAGTCTACAACTGTACCTCATAGTGTCTCACTAATAAAATTTAAAAAAGAGAGAGATGCTCCGAAGAACAGAGCCTCTTAAGACTGCCAACTGTGCTCCCCTTAAACACAGACCAGAAAACAAGAAAACCTCATCGACTTTATTGAAAGCTAGTGTTCATCCCCGGCAGGTGGAAAGGTAGTGACAGAGAGAAATAATAAAGGGTCATTTGAAGAAAAAAAATTGTAGCCATATTTGGTTATCTAATACAGTCTTCTTATCTTTAGGTAGTGGCATATCAAAGAAAGTCATTATTTGTATAGGATTTTTGTCTTAATTTTCTTTCCCTTTAAAAGTTCTTAAATATGTCATCATGGCAGCTATGGGGAAGCACACAGACATCTGCTCAATGATGGCTGACACTGAATATTCCAGAAATTAAGTCTGCATAATAGCCTGAGCTTCATCTGAAATATGGAGGTCCATGAGCATACTGATATGACACTCATTTTCTCAAGATCAACTAACTCATTGAGGAGCTTCCCCTGCTCTAGCCGATCATGTATAAGATTCTGACCATTAGGACTCATCTGTGATGTGAAGTCTACTTTGCTTGGAAGGCTCTGGCCTCTCAGGGACAGATTTTAGTCTCCCCCTCAGGACTATAGTATAACTATGATCTAAGAACAGGAGATGCTGATCTTTCTCTAAAAATAAACTGAAAGCTAAGGCTTGTTTATGTCTGTTAGTTGAATAGAAAGTGATTAATGCCACTAGCTTTTGAATCAGAATATCCAGGTGTGAACTTAGGATCTGGGAAATTCTGTGACATTAAGCAATTAAACTTTAATCCTCTTTTCAGGGAACAGTGATGGTAATTGCATATATCTCAGAGCATTACTGTGAAGATTAAATAAGTTGATTGTGCAAAGAATTTGGCACAGTGTAGGATACACTGAGTACAAATAAATATTAAAATCTTAAATGAGGACCTTATCAACCATTCTACTTCACAGTGAATTCTGAGTTCTGACTTTTCACTTTTGTTGAGAGAGACAATGAAAGAAATTTGGCTTCAGGAACCAAATTGATGTCTTTGGGCAAAAAAAAAAAAAAAAAAAAAAAACAACCCACAAATCACTTTTAACTCTGTTTCCAGCAGTTGGAGCATAGTTCCTATCTTCAGAATATAGATCTTTTAAAGGTAATGGAGATACTTTAACTAAGGGAGTCTGAGTCAGTCTCCATTCTTCCTCCCTAATATATAATTGTACTTTAAGATTTTTAAAATTCCACAGCCAAAATTATGTCATCATAAAGAGATAAAGTGTTTTCCTCTTAGTCTATCTTTAAATATGAAATAAATGGTTCAAGAAGTTAACTCATCATTATGAAAGTAGAATTATTAATGGACTCTTAAAGACACTCGTCAGGAAAAATAAGTTTATGTTCATATTTCTCATATTGCCTCAAAGAGAGATCATTTGATCACAGCTTGGAGCCAACCATCAGCTCCACCATGGAAAGAAATGACCTATTTCACTTTGGTATTTCTCACTAGAGATAAAAATATATAAAAATTTGAAGGATAGTAATTGTCTGGAGAGATTCATGCCAAGAAATCTATATAAAAGAGTGTGATGGATATGATTAACTTAAAATGGCATAAACACTGTGATATATGCATTTCAAATGCACACAGCTTACTTACAATTTAGCATATTAAAGTTCTATAAATATTTTATTATAGATTTTTCCCTGCCATTTCTGGAAAAAAATACAATGGAAAACATCATTTTAGACCTGTATTTCATGAATATGTCATTTCTTTTATTTTGTCTGATTTGAAAATAAGCATCCAATTTAATTTCATTCAACTCTATATTAAAAATAATTTCCCCAATATTGAGTTTATATCAACAGGAAGTTTTAAACTGAATACACACTGTTGGTTCTCTTCACTTTCTCAGGCCAGACTTCCCAAAGCTTGCCCGAACAGCACAAGATGCCTCTTGATGGGTGGGAGGCTTGCATATATGTTTATAAAAGTGCCAGTAACAAGAGTTGTTGCTATCTTTGATGACAATCAGTTTATTCTACATTGCCTTCCACTTTGGTTCAAGTTCACTCAGTATCTGATCCAGAAATAGCATTGTTAGCATTCTGATTATTTCTAAACTTCATACTCATCTCAATCTTCATTATTTACTTTTCCAGAACTTATATGTAAACACTTGCAGAAAACAGAGTGCCACACACAAAATAATTAAAGAGCAGCATCACCTGCACATTTAATGCGATGCATAACTAATCATCAAATTAACCAAGAAATTGGATAGAATATTTGATCTCTGAAGGGAGAACTTTGTCTAAAGATGGGTTACGGTCAACAAAGTGAAGGAGGACAGGCTAACTAAAGAGTGCAAACTGGAAATTCAGAGAATATGTTGTTTCCTGAATGGAGTAGAGTTGATTGGAAGGCTCAGTATTCTCTCAATGTCATGCAGACTCTGCTGGGTTCTGTTCCAGAAACCAAAGGGTCCCCAGGCACCATTAGGAGTGACACCTGACACAGAATTAGAAGTAGCCTCTTAGCACTGATATTCCTCCAAAAAATCCTGCATGTAAAATTGGGTATCAGAATCTTCATTTTTCAGTGTTTTGAATGTTTGTCCATATTTTAAATATGTAAATATGTAAAGTAACTCCTACTGAGGAAAATTTTGGTGAAGGGGAGAAATTCGCAAAATTTTTTGGATCTTCTTAAGTGAGATTCACTACCTCTCTATTTGAATTAATATAAAAGCCTAGGCTCTTTCCAAAATTTTCTTTTAGGCATTTCATTTATTTTTATTCAGTCCTGAAAATGACTATAAGATCTCCTTCTACAACATGTAAGTGATTAAGTTCATCAGTGTGGCAGCCATGGTACCTGTGGAAATATGTTAGATTTGCACTGACACTTTTGAGGGGGGTGGTGAAAATACACCTTTATTTGAGAGAATGAATAATAGTCAGTGCTTACTCCTGCCTCTGTGTTCAGGAATCATTTCTAGTGGTGCTAGGTACCATATGCAGTGCCTGAAATCTAACCAGAGTCAACCATATGGCAGGCAACTGCCAGGCAACTGCCAGCTCTACAGTCCCTGAAATTGTATCCTTATTTCTGAGCTCCTATGAAAAGCAATCAAAAGAAGATCACAATTCCAAACTTAGGAAACTTTGGAAGATCTTTCATCTATGTGGCTGTGACCAGAATCTAGATTTCAACAAGAGACACTAGGGAAGAAGCCTTAGGTGGATCATGGACCATATTTAGCACTGTGAAATGCAGAGGAACATGAGTCATTAAGCTCCATGTGAGCCAGGAACAAAAGGCATCATCGTCACATTGTGAGGTCTATCTGCTGAGCAAGGACTCCTGCCAAAATTCCAAGTGGGAGATGTCTTTCTGGACATCCTGCTTTATATTTATATTATGTTTTTTAGCGTTGCTAGAATGTTTCAAGTTATTTTGGGCGGAAGAATGCTTTAAAAATTATAATTGAATATCATAAATGATAGACACATATATACTTTTTTTACAAGTTGCTGCAATTCAAAATTTGTAGTTTAGTAGTCTGATATGTCTAAAATTAATACATCTTTGAGAAAGAAAAATTCTATCTGGCAACTTCTATTTTAAATTTTTTTTAGCTTTTATCATATTTGATAGAACAACTAGAATACATGTCCTAATATCTAGGAAAAAATATCTTCAGGACAGTAGTGATTTTTCTGTGTATTTTCCTTTTTGTGCTCTTAACAACAAAAAAATGCATTGCAGTTCACCTTTAAAAAAATTAAAGGTCACTGACATGCAGAATGATAATAAAATAGATGTTTCATTGTTAGTGTGGAAAGTTTCTATAATTAAATTTAATTAAGTTATTTTAAATGGATATTTCAAAACCTGAGTGGGTGTTTTAGTATTATGCTCATATATAAAGCTGATAATGTCTTTTGTCCTACTGAATTGTCAGTGAATTTAACTTTTATAGAGATTTGTTCCTGTCACTTCTTCCTCAACAACCTCCTTTAGTTCCAACAAAGGCATTCTGGTGGCAACCTTGAAAATACTAATAACCAGGGGGGAAAAACACAGTGAAACCACAGTGCACAGCCTCAAATTTAAAAAAAAGCAAAAAAAAATCCACTGTATATCATTATATATTATGTCTGTGTTACTGATATTATCAGTAGGGTCCAAGAGACACTTATGATTCAAAAGCCAAGTATTATGCATGACCTTCTCCAGCAAACTCGATCAATTGTGCCACCCAAATCCGTCCTGCTA
>JAOXYA010000025.1:55909267-55924861 GCA_028565675.1 Sorex palustris
CAGAATAATCCAAAAATGATCAACTTTCCCACAATGGACAAGATGCTGCTATACTTGTGCAAGTGAAACTTTGCTCCTTCGAGTGAACTCCCCTGCCCTGAGGTGCGCGGGGAGCCTGGACCCCCGAGCCGCCATCTCCCAGCACCATCGACGCTCCACACAGGCTTGGAGGTGAGGAGGAAGGCGGGCTCCTTCTCTCTCCTGCAGCTGTAGCTGCGATCTCCTCCTCCTGCTCATCTTCCTACACTCAAAACTTTCTACTTCCTGGGGTGTTTTCCTGTCTCCTAACGGTCCAATAGCATCCACAATGGTTCCCTGTAGAAGGAGAGCATGGACTGGCATGTGGAAGGGGAAGCTGGATGCATCTCCTGCTCTCAAGGATGGTGTTTCCTCCTCCAGGTGTCCTGACGGCCCCTCCAGGGGAACCATCCAGTCAGAAGCCAGAGGGAAGCAGGACCCAGGGACAGCGCATGTGCTGGAAGTGTCCTCCGTTATCCTGGATGTCCGAAAGCCCCTGGGAGCGGCAGGCAGAGTCTGTCTCCCTTTCTCGTCTCTCCCTGCGTGCCAGCCTCTGACACTCCTGCAGTGAGTCTAGAGTCCCGTTGGCTGAGGAGATGTGCCCGGCACAAGTGTAAATGCGGCAGTCAGCTTGAATTTGCGGCCGGGTGGTAGGACTCATAGCAAGCTGGCAGAGGGTGTGTCTGGGGTTAGATTCAGACCACTGACACTGACGTTTGCTCTGCACCAGCATGTCTGCGTGTCCCAACTGACTCACCAGGTGGCTGCTGCCCTGGAGGAGGCACTGGAGCTGTCCACTTCTCAGGGTCCAGCAGGCTGGCCCAAAGGGATCCCAGGGGCAGATGCAAGCCATTTCCAAGGATGCTCTGGGAAGCTGCCAGGGCTGGGCACACCTCGATTCCATCCTGTGACACTCTGCGGGCCGCTGGTGCCCTGCCTGAGTGCTGAGGCAACACTCGGGGATGGGAGGTGATAGACGTGGGCAGAGCGGGAGGCTCGTGTGGGGGGCACAAACCCGGGCGAAGTCCTGAGGGTCAGGTGAGGCCTGTCACCCAGTGCCCTGGGCCACGCTGGGTCCTGGGCGGGGTCCCGAGTGATCCTACCACCACCCACCCTTCCAGTTTTCCAGCTGAGTCTTGCATGAGTGTCGTCATCCTGTCCACAGGATCTGGGCGTGCCACCGCCCTCTGCACCCAGGCTCACCACTCACGTCTAAGTCCTTCCCTTGGAATCCAATTTCCTCGTCACCAATTTTCTTCACTTCCTGGCAGCCCTGAGGGGACATTGCTAGTGGCCACTCCCTGTGTCTCAGTTTTCTGAGTCCTTGTTTGGTACTGTGCATCCTGGGCATTTGGAAAGGAAGAAGAAAACTGCTTTGGTACCAATGAAGATCCTGGTGGCTAAGAAGTGACAATCTCTTTGTACATAATATCTCTCCTCTCCTCCCTCCCCCATCCTTCCCTCTCTCTCTGTCTCCCTTCCCTCTCCCTTCCTCTCCCTCCAGCCCTCTCTCCTTCTCTTTAAGTCACTCTCTCCCATCCCTCTCTCTCCTTTGTTCTCCCTCACCTCTTCTCTCCATCTCTCCCTCTCTCTCTCTTTCTTTCCCATCCTCTCTCTTTTTGCTGGTCAGGTTTAGCTCCCAGTATTTGGTATCAAGAAATTGCAAAGTGATGTTCATGACTGTGTTCAATCCATGCCCTCCATGTGGCGCTTGGTATGAGTCTCCACCTTTTTATTACTATTGTAAAGTTTCCCAGCTATTCTTCTGTCATAAATAATCAAAGAGGTGACCATGCCCTCCACTGTTTCGCAGCGATGAGAGTCATCAGGCTTCCTTGGCCCCCTTTCTCACAGTCTACTCTGGCCTTGTCACTTTTATCTCTGAAGTGCTTTCTCTCATTGTTTGCAGCTTTAGAAACTAGTGTGGAATTCTTCAGTGTCTGAAGACAATATTGACCCTCATTATTGAACATCAACTCGGGGGTGGGGGAGGCAGATTCTAAGCAGAGTTTCTTTTCTAATACTTTCCAGAACATTCCGTAGTATATGCCAAGTCTGTGTTTCACCATTTACCACAATTGCAATATTATAATCATTTTTTTCTTCAAACTTTTTTTTATGGTTTGAAGAGTCTCTGACCCCTCAGCTCCGGCCATCCCACCTGACTTCAGCCAGAGTCCTGGCTCCTGTCTGGCCCGCTTTTCCTTGGTGCATTGCATTGTGGGTACATCTTGGCAGCATGTGGCATGGCAGAGGTAAGGAGCCCGAGGTATGGTGCTAACCTCCCTCCCAGGCTGTGCAGGTGTTGGCAGCTGTGTGCACCCTTAAGTCGATAGTCACCTTCTAGAAGAGGTCATGTAAGCCTCGTCCAGAGGCAGGGTCCTGGCTTACATATTGGAAGCTTCTGTCCTCACACAGTCTGGACAAGCAAGGAGGCCTGTTTGTCACCTGAGTTCACCAGCAGAGGGTCCCTGCTCTGCCCTCCCAACTCAGGGAGAGTCTGGGGAGACCTGGGTTTCTCTGCAGAGTTGCCACATGCCGAGGAAGGGCTGAGACTCCGTAAAGATAAATGTGTGCATATCTGAACACAAAAATATGTTGGCTAACAGAACTGAAGAAGAAAATCAGTGTTCAATATGATGACTGTCTCCACTCCGTGGGCCAGGAAGCAAATCCTGCCCCTGGCACCTTCCTTGTTGGTTCCCCAGATGTTGGCACTGCCGGCACCAGGTCTCCTTCTTCTTTTTCATTTCGGCCCTTTTTGCCACACCCACCAGTTCTCAGAGCTCAGTCCTGACTCTGCATTCAGGGATCATTCCTAGTAGGGCCTGGGCGATCACCTGGGGTATTGGAGATGGAACCAGGTCAGCCACCCGCAAGGCAGAGCCCTACCTACTGTGCCACCTCTCCAACCCCAGATCTCCTTTATCTGGTTCCTTATCTACAGATTCAGTCTACATTCTCCAAAATGTTTGCAGTACCTAATTCCTGACTGGGTTTTGTGAGGAAGGTGGATTGGAGGGTTGGGCTCACAACCAGAGGTGCTCGGAGCTTATTCACGGCTCTGTGGCCAGGAGTGAGTGCTGTCAGAGCTCAAGGCACCATATGTAGGGCCAGGGACTCAAACCGGGTTTGGGCCGCCACAGTTGCGTGTGAGGCAGGGTTTTACCTCCTGCTGTCTCTCCAGCGCTGGGGATGGAGTTGCAAAGCTTCATCCCATCTCTGCTGCAGTTCCATGATTTGTAATCTGGTGGAGCATGCATCGGAGATGAATCAAGTGGGACAGTTTGTGAGTTTTTTTACCTCTGGTCTGGCTCTCTGCTTCCAGCCACTGGAAAGCACCCACCAACTTGGACAGTTCAAAGCGATGAACTCAGGGCTTGGAAGTGGCACAGAGATCAGACACTGACCTTGTACACAGAAGGCACCAGGCCCTGTCCCCAACACTGGCCCTCCCAGCCCAGGAAGCGGGTGGTAGCTAGCATTGTTCAGGGGCTAAATCATCGCCTAGCATGTACCAGCCTTGCGTTTGGTCCCTGGCACCAGGTACGGCTCCCAGAACACCACCAGGAGTGATCAGTGAGCACAGAGTCGGCAGAAAGGCTTGAGCTCTGCTAAATGTGGCCCCCAAAGCCAAGCACACAAAATCCAGGGGAGGGAGTAGGTTTCAGTCAATGGGTGGAAGGACTAGTGTGGCCAGGCTGGATGGGGGAGTCAGTGTGGGCAGAGGTGAGACAAGCCCATGCATGGGTTTGGGGCTTACCCATGCCGATGCTTTCCTTAGAAAGCATGTTTTTGTGGCTGGAGCGATAGCACAGCGAGTAGGATGTTGCCTTGCACACGGCCAACCTGGGTTCAATTCCCAGCATCCCATATGGTCCCCTGAGCATCACCAGGAGTAATTCCTGAGTGCAGAGCAGGAGTAACCCCTGTGTATTGTAGGTGTGAACCAAGAAGAAAAAAATCATGTTTTCTCCCCAAATGGAAGTGTCCGGGGGGCAGAGGGAGCCCCCTCTGTGCACCCACCCTGGTTTTCTCTTGCAGGCCCTATCTGTCCTGTGGCTCTCCTTCCCCAACCCCCATAGTCCTCTGTGTGGGGCCGGGAGGAGAATGCACAGCCGGTCATCAGGAGTGACACCAGGGGTCAGAGAGGCCAAGCTCTGCCTCCCTGGACAGGTCCCACTGGTGTGACACACCAAGACTAGAGGCTTGGACTCTCTTCACATGGTGGTGTTGCTGGTGGGGGGGGTGACAGAGAAGAGACCCCCTAGGCCCACAGCACCCGTGAGGGGAGCCAAGGTGTCTGCCCCTCCTCGCTGGAACCCCAGAGGCACCGACTGCTGTCCTGTCCCTGCAGCATGTGCACCCCCCGCGGCCCTCACAGAGAAACTGCCCATCTCCCTCCTCAGGAGACACTGAACAGCACCCAACCCCAATCCCCTGCGATACAGAACACTGGGCTCCAATACAAGAGTCATGTCAATGGAAACAGGTGTAAATGGTAGGGAGGTACAGGAGACATAAAGAACATTCCAAGTCCTCCCCCTGCCCACCTGCCCTGCTGCCCAGGGCCACCGAGTGGGTGCTGGGGCTCAGGGCAGGCACAGGCATCTGTCCCAGCAGCTCATGCTCCCAGGATCCCCTCCCTGGCCCAGCTGGGTCCCTCGATCATCCTGACACCTGCAGTCAAATGCTCTCCACCTGCCCTGGGTTGAAGAGCGGAATTTGCCATGACCCGATTTCTGGAGTCAACCACCAGCACACAACAATGCTAATCCGAAGTGCACACCTGAGTTGGCTACAGCTTCGTGTGGAAGCCAGAAGGGCAAGGAAGCTGCAGGTGAGGGGGAAAAGAAGCTGGTTCATGCTCGGCCCGGAGCCCCTTGCAGCTGTAAGGAAAGGTGAATGGAACAGCTCACGGTGACGCGGAGGGACTGGGGGCATCGAGAAATATCAGAGGGTTGAGGACAAACTCTGGGTGACCCTATTTATTGGTGGAAGGGAAATAGACCAAACAGAGAAACAGTAATAAACAATGGGGAATACTAGTCTTAGATGACAAAACTCACTAAGCGTGGGGGAGTCACCGGGTGGAATGAAGATGGGAGCTATAGAGATAACGGGGACAGAGACAGAGAGTTGGGGGGAGGGGAGGTGACAAGTTTGACATCAGTACCATGAGCTTGGGCTGGAGTGATAGCACAGCTGTAGAGTGTTTGCCGTGCATGCAGCCAGCCCGGCCGAGCCGGGTTCAATTCCTCCGTCCCTCTCAGAGAGCCCAGCAAGCTACCGAGAGTATCTTGCCCGCATGGCAAAGCCTGGCAAGCTACCTGTGACATATTCAATATGCCAAACACAGTAACAACAAATCTCAAAATGGAGACATTACTGGGCCCACTCGAGCAAATCGACGAACAACAGGAGGACAGTGAGAGTAACAGTGACCATGAGCTTTAGCACCATTGTCACCAGGTTACCTAAGGTTGACTTTTTAAGTGTTTACTAGTCCAGAGGGATGCCCTCGTGGAACATTCATGAGTAGAATGTGCACAAGCGTGTCATTGTCCCTTTATTCCTCATTTACCTCGGGCTGGGATGGGAGCTCCAGAAGCAGGGCCTACCTCACCCCTGCAGAGCCTGGGCTTGATCTCAGCACTGTGCAGCCCAGCCCAGGACACCACCTGCAGTCGTCCGACAAGCAAGTGTCCAGTGAGCCTCCTGGCTGATGCTCACCCACAGAAGCTGGGAACCCATCTACTCATGCACCCAGGCCCTAAACCACGGGCCATGGGACGACTTTCATCAGCTCACCCCGGAGCTGAATGTTGGGGAGACGGAGGGGGTGTGAAGAGCTGGATGATGCGAGGCCCCCTTGGTGGAAGACCCCCGATGCTCACCATATTCACAGCACAGCCCGCACAGGCAGAGCTGCTTGGACAGCCGCATGACAGGGGTGCTTGAGCTGTGACCCTGACCCCTGGGGACCCTCCGTGAAGACAGTGGAGGCTTCGGCTCTCAGCCGCCCATGAACTGACATACAGGCGCCATCTGCTTTGGCGTCCCTGCGTGCTCCTTGGGAAAACAACTTTTTTTTTCAGTCTTTATTTCTGCTTCCTGGGGTACCCAGGGTCCACCTGGGCCAACACAAAGAAGGCAAACCCCGTGTTTGCGGGGCCGCGAGGCTGCGGCATTGCCCTGCCGGCCTGGGGCTCATCAGCCCTGTGCGCTCTTCACAGTGTGTCCACTGACCAGCAGCACTTCTGTCCGACCCCATGTCCAGCGCTGCGCTCCAGAGAAACCTGGCCACATGCAGACGCAGCCCACTACGCCCACTGCAGGGAATCCATTCCCAGTGCCCCTCAGGGTCCGGCTGCTGCTTCTGGGAAGGAAGAAACTTGGGTGTCCCCGTGACCCAGGCGAGGAGATGCCGCAGCAGAGGTGAGAGAGGGTCCAGTCTCGCCATCGCCCCAGCAGCGGGCAGGAAGGCAGAGCCCAGGGGGAGTGGGGCAGGTGCAGAGTGACCCCGTGAAGTGACCTGGTCCGGACACCTTCACCCTGCAGGGGTGGAGATGGAGAGCAGGGGGCCCAGTCAGCCCCTGGGGTCTCCGAGACAGCAGCAGGAGAACTGCTCTCTGTGAAACCCCACAGCTCCTCATTCAACACCCAGGTCTCCCAGCCCTGCCCCTACCCGGGGGAGGGCAGCTCCAGGGCAGAAAAGGCTGTGACAATCTGGGGGAGGGGTACGAGGCTCACTTGCAGCTGCTCCTCTCCATCCCCGCCTGGTGGTTCTGAGACAGGTGGGGCAGCCCAGCCCACAGTAGGGACACCAGAGGCCCCTCCCCCCCACTCGCCCTCTCTGGGCACTGCCCAGTGCCCCAGCATGACCAAATCCTAACCCAGCTGTTGTGTCTATGTGTGTATCGGTGACGTGTGCTGGCGAGTGTGGCCACGGCAGGACAGCAACAGGGAAGGCTCCAGAAACAGACCACACGGTCCTCTGGCACCTGTGGACAGCATGCAGGTGGCACTCAACACCTGCTCAGGGCCCCACTTCCTGTAGGAGGTCCCGCCCCACCCTCTCCTCGTTCTCCCCAGCAGCCTGCAGGCCCACATGATCTGGGGCTCAGGGCACATTTCCGAGGTTCCTCGAAGTTAAAGTCAACTCTGACATGCCTTTAATTAATCCTTCAAACTTAGTGTCGGGGTATAATTTTAATGAATCACTAATTACAGACTATAACTTCATCAAGGCTGTTAAAATGAGGAAGCATTTCGTTATTTTCTGTTTATAGAAGCCAAATGCGTTCATACTATACACGTAATGAGAAGAAAATAAAAGCTGTTTTTCTTTACCCATCGCTGCAGCATCAGCCCTGTAAAGCGGAAGAGAAGAGCTTGGCTAGCCTCAGTTAGGAAGGACAGAAGGCAGACCCACCCTGTGGCCACCCTGCCCCACCCTGCCCCCGGGGGCCCAAGCTTAAGCCGATATGATTCAGAGTGAGATGGACACAACTCGGCTCTTCCCACCCAGGCCTGGAAGAAAAAAAACACCAGAACCCGTAGATGAAAAGTGGCTGTCTGCTGTCTGAAATATGGGATGCCTGAGAAAAGCCTTTCTATATGTCTGTCCCAGAGAGAAATGCCATAAATCATCAAATCAAAGACAGACTGAGTGTTCTGTGAGGTCGAGGCACAAAGATGTAAAACGGGGTAGGGGAGAGGAGGAATAGAAAGGCTCGTCAGGGCCCGAGCTGTCAGGGTGCCAAGCAAGGAGCCACCGAGGGTCCCGGAGGACCATTCAGCCATGTCAGAAGCATGGGGAAGGGCTCGCTCCCCCTGAAGTAACAGGCACAGTGAGATGTTCCCTTTCCTCTGTGATCGGGCATGCGGCTGAAAGCAGGAGCAGACATCTTGGATATTCCTTTGAATCCTTTGGAGAAGTGTATTTAATGAACACTAAGTTATTTTTATCTTGCTAAGTGGGCAGGGCGTTTGCCTTGCACGCGTGGCCGACCCAGCTGATCCAGGTTCAATTCCTCCGCCCCTCTCAGAGAGCCCAGCAAGCTACTGAGAGTATCTCGCCCACACGGCAAAGCCTGGCAAGCTACTCTTGACTTATTTGATATTCCAAAACACAGTAACAGCAAGTCTCACAGTGATGAAGACGTTACTGGGCCTGCTCAAGCAAATCAATGAACAACAGGGGGACAGTGCTACAGTGCTATATTATACTTATGTATGAATATGTATATATAGCAATGTAATTATGAACTCAAATTTTCCATGCTTTTATTTGGCCACAGGCAAATCTGTTTCTGATAAAGATTCATTTTTCCCCTTTCTGTTGGAAAGCATTGTTCTAGTAAACTTAAATAATGGTAAGAAAATAAAGTAGATGTAAATATTCAAGAAACTAAATCATATCTGGAGAGTGATTTAGGCACTAAAAAGAAAATATGACTCTGACCATGGACTTTCATGTGCCCCTTTTAATAAAGAACCCATCAATCATAGGTCAGCCTATGTTTTGACTATATACAGTAGGGAGAAAGCAGATTTACTGATTCCATTTACATGTATATTATCATTAATTCTTTTCTAAATAAGTGCCAGGAACCATGTTATGATCTCCTGAAATGAAGAAGAAGAAGAACCATTGCCTTAAGCAAATTGTTTACTTTGAGCAAGAGTCATATATTTGGTTATATATTTAAATACCACATTAGTTTGAAACCAAATATTTACATATTTGCAGAAATGAAATTTGGTACACAATGGAGAGTTTTCAAGTCTTTTTTCTGTGTAACCCAAATATTTCAATAATAAAAATAAAGTTCAGTCATTGATCATTTGCTTGCAGAAAACCTACATGTGAGATAAGTTGAAATATTTCAAACTTATTCCCCATCAATTGAAGCCTCTTAAAAAACACTTTTCCATTTGATTATCAAAAAAAAGTGTTTTTTTTTTTTTAGATTTTTGAGCCATGCCAAAAATTCAGCTTATTCCTACCTCTGCACTCAGGGCTCACTCCTGGTGGGTTTCTGGGGACTAAAAGAGTCCTGGGATCAAATCCAGACCAGCAAGTTCCTTACCTGACATACCTGAAAACAAATTGGCTTTTTTGTTTTTTCATTAAGATAAACTAATTTAGTACTTTTGCCAGTTGTACATGCATCAGCAACACACAGAAACACACGAATACACACACAAATATAACACACACAGGTACACACACAGAAGAGCGAATTTCAACTACCTCTCTGTGTAACCACATGTTCAGTAAAAACATGTCAGTCATGGTTTCTGTAGGGGTCTGAGGCATGGACTCCAAGTGTGTTTTTTTACTTTAATGATCTAGCACTTTTCTCAGTGTCTAATCAAGAACAACATTTTTTAAGGAATTGGCATCTTTGGGGTAAATTATTTGGGTTTAGTGTCTTATGCATGAACAGACCTATAACTTTCAAAATTTTAGCTTTATGAAACATTTTCTCTATTGACACATTTTCTTTGTTTAATGTATATATCTCCTCATGAGCATTTTAGCTTGATGAAGATTAGCACTTTTTTGTTTTGTGTTGTTTCAATTCTCTTCACAGTTGACCCTCTGCTCTCACTAGCAGAGAGCAGATTTCTTCCTTCTTTAAAAGTGCTGGTTCTGTCTATAACTACAACTATTACTCTTTCCTAGTTCATTTGGTCTTCAACAACAAATTAAACAACCAGCAATTATTTCTCACAGTTCTAGAGACTGGGAAGTACAAGATTAACATACCCACAGATCTAATGTCAAAGGTGGGCCTCCTACTTCATGATAGATGAGTCAATTCATATATCTTCACATGGCATAAAAGCAAACAGAGGAAGAAAGCTCTCTACTGTCTCCTCTTAAAGAATAGAAATCCAATTTCCGAGGGCTCCTGTTTATGAAATGTATAATTCCACAAGATATCACCTTCTAACACAATCATGTCTGGGATTTAAATTTTAACATATAAATTTGGGTGGGAGGGAACACAAATAATCCATAATATATCCCTTCTTATATTTGCCAAGGAAATAGTTTTAACTAAGAATATTCCCCCTCAAGTTTGGCCCTTCTGCATTAACCTTCCACAGAGGCTGCTATATATAAGGGGATCTGCCAACATTTGGTCATCCTGGTGATAGAACAAAGGATCAATCACAATGACTGCACACAATCTAGTCCCAAGAATGCATTTTCTCTATACACCTCCTAAACTACTTCCAAGACATTCAGCTCATCCTTGATTCCCAATCTCCAGTAAACAGTAGTCTGAAAGTTACTTACATGGACAATCCACACAGATTTTCCAAGAGCAAGAAATGATAATGCAAAAATAGCCTAAATCTAGATATTGAGAGCCTTATCAATAGTATAGCAGATAATGCATTTGCTTAATGCATTAATAACCTGAGTTGGATCTCTGGAACCCCACATGGTCCCTCAAGCGTGCTAGGAGAGATCCCTAAATGCAGGGCCAGGAGTAAGGCCTGAGCATCACCAGATGTTGCTTCAAAACACACACACAAATCTAGCTGTTGAGGAAATTTCTCAAATGGAGGCATATTCTGAGGAGATGGGCCTTATTAACAATAGTATTTATAGCAGTTTAGTTCTTTAGAGACACTGTTTCAGAACTCTTCATTTGATTCCAGAATTTTCTCTAGGTATCTAGGAAAAGTAGTGCTCCAGGTAAAGAAGAAAATACCCTTCAAGTGGAGTTCATGCCCAATTCAATCAACTTAATCAGTGGCTGAATAAATAGCATTTATTCAACATTAAATATTTATCCAACATTTAAAAAAAGAACGAAAATGGTATTTAATTTTATGGTTCCAAGTTGGCTGGACATCAGCTATTTGGTCAACCAGTATTGCCAATGTTTTTGTAAGAATGTTTGGTGATGAGATTTAGATTTAACTCAACGGACTTTGAATAAAATAGATTAACCTCAATGTTGGTGGGACTCATACACTCAGTTGAAGGTCTGTCTAAAGGGGTTGTAAAGGAATTTCTGTCTTTAAGTTTAAACTCTTTGCCAAGTTTATTGCAATTCTTTCCTTAACTTGCCTAGAAACTACCCCTATCAGATTTTAGATTTTCTAATTCTTCACAATCACAGAAACTAATTTCTGAACATACTGACACTGATCACTTGTGTTCATTTGTGTTCAACAGTCAAGTGTGAACCACTGGTGGTACATGACAGTGCCAACCTGCAAAATTACTCTTTCTTTACATGTAGATACATTCTATTGGTTCTCTGGAGAATGCTGACTAAAGCAGAGCTCTTAGAAAGCAAAACTGTTTCTTTATACTTTGTTTTAACGATCAGTATAGCAGGTTCTTTTAGCTTAGATTCAAAATATTATATAGTCAGACCAAAGTAGGAGCTCTTATTACATTAAAGAGCCACTAACTAAATCTGTTGTTCAAAAAATTTTCATGTTTACCTCAGAAAGAAGCAAACTTCTTTATAAAGGAGTCTGATGATAAGTAAGGCAGATGGTAAAATAAAAAGTCATCTTAAAAGATTTTTACAAATGGTTTTAAGTCCTCCACTTCAAACTCCACAGGGAGATTAGCTTCCCCCTCAAGAGAGAAGACACTAGTACCAATCAAGTAACAGAAAGATGATGCACAAAAGGAAAGTAATGTCAAACAAGTAATATTATGGATCCTCTTTGATAAATGTATATCTCTCAGCAATTTCACAATAGGAAATGAGATTGAAATACCCAAGAAATAGGATTATTAATAGCCATGTTTGAAATGTGGCATCTTGATAAATGGCTGATGACCACATCAAGTGTGACTGCAATTCTTAATAAGTTGCTTTCTATAGAAAACCCTTGTAATTTGTTATTACAATGATTATTAAATGGCCCCTCACCCATTTATTGTTATTTTTGCTGTTATCATTTGTGTTTTATTACCAAACTTCAGAGATTGGAAAAATTGCTTAAGAATTTCATGTGAGAAAGTTTGTATGACTTTGCATGTAATTAGCTAACATTTATGAGCCCACTCCTTTTGAGAACTTTTATTATAACCCTATGATTTACCAAGTTATTCATAATATAGTTGTTTCAAACATTAAATATTCTGAACCAATCCTACCACCAGAGTGACCTTCCCACCACCAAGATCTCCAGTTTCTGATCCACTACACCAGCCTGTCCCCTTGCAGACACAGTCAAATTTATTTTATATTATTTGTTACAACTCAAAGGCAAATTGAATGATAAAGTCTTAGATCAATGAGTCAATTTGTGATCTTTGCTCTATCTCGCCATATTAATCACAATCTCACATTGTTATATCTCACTAAAGTCGTTGTCTATATACTGTGCTGGTCAATGCTCATTGAGCCTTTTAGTTATTGTTTAGGCTCATTGAGTTTGGTGATCTTCTATGCAACTTTCCAGTCAGATTTGCTATTTTCCTAATGGGCTGATTACTATGAAAACCTGAAGTATTGCATACACCATATGCATAAACCATACCAGAGCTTCATATCTGAGGCACGAGTTATGTATCTGGGACAATTTGGTGAGTTAGCAGTTTGTGAGGTTTGGAGTTGGGCTGTCATGGAGTTTCTTAGTCAGAGGGTGACAGATGTGGTTGAGGGCTGCTGGGACTTTAAGTAGAAAGAGGAATCTGCCTGTTTCCATTCCAAGAAGGGTCCAGAGTTCTCAGCCTGGACAGTCTATCTGGAAAGAACTGACAGCATTGTGTTTTCTTGGAGCTGTGACACTGAGCCAGTTCTCTGCCCAAGAAGGCAGTTGGAGCCACGCCTTAAAGATATCTAGGAAATAAATGGAGTCTCTTACTAGACTGATGAATTTGCTTCTTAAACTTTAAGCTTTTTTAGAGGCTTTCTTGTCCTATCTATAAAATAATGATAGCATCTACGTCAAAGAATTATAGTTAAAACTGAACCATCTAATATAAATGAGGCTCTAAAATCATTCCTGGAACTTGATATGCATTAAATAAGTGGAATTTAATATTATTATGACCACATGCCAATCATCTCTACTAATGATAATGATTAATAGATTTTACAGATTTTCTAGTGTTGGAGAAATCACTTGACATGGGGATCATTAATTACATTGGGGATCATTAATGACATTAATAACTGTCTTTGAAATGAGTCATAAGCCTGTAATTACTGTTCTTATTTTGCCTCAGTTTATCTTTTTTGAGAGGTTGTGGAGTGGGAAGTGGACAATACCTTTCTGGCTGTGCGCAGGGTTTATTTCTGCCGCTATGCTCAGGAACTATTTCTGTGGTCCTCAGGAGAACATAAGTGGTACCAGGGAACAAAGCTCAGTCTGTTGTATGCAAGGAAAGTGTCTAACTAACCATGCTATCTCTCCAGTCTATCATTTGAATTAGAACTCCCACCACTCTCCTATGAGGACTTCCAGTTTGTATCTGGACTTTCCCTAACCATCAAACATATCTTAAGTTTTCCCATTGCTATGCCCATTTGTCTCCCTGTCACAGATACCTGCCTAAATGCTCTTACACTCTTCATTTTCTGACAAAAGCCTGCCTTTTCTCATGGCCTAAATGAGATATTACCTCTTCCATGAAGCCATTATATCCATTAATAATTTTCTTATTCTATATCCACAGAACACTATCTTGTCATTTTATGGTACTATAATTTTTCCCTCTCACTTATTATGGCTGGAGATCATAAGCCTCTTGAAGATGAGATGTTTGTTCCTCTTATCTTTTAATCCCCATTGTCACCAGGCATGCTATTTTATGTGTGCAAAGACAAATTGAATTGAAAGACAAATTCTAGGCAAAGATAATATATTATATATTCTGTAGCAGTGATGATATTATATCACTGAATTTGGACATACATTTCAGGGGATAACGGATTAATAACTGTCTAAAGCAGGGGTCTCCCTCATCAGGGGCTAATGAGTGCACCATAAATATTTTAGTAATAATCTAGCTGTATATATTTTATTTCTTTTGCAAAATTAATACCTTATTTTATGCAAAACTGAGATTGCCAAGCAGTGTAGACAAGGCAGAGATTGGGAAGATTATGGGTGATGTAGATACCAGGTGGGGGGCCTTGAGCATTTTGGGAGTGGTGAAGGTATAGTAATATTGTTCATCAAAATCATGAATGTTAACAACATTGTTACCAGTTCTACCAAAATTAGAATAATGAACAAAAAATAAGTAAATTTTACATAGTTAAATTTAAAATTAATAACTGTAATTACATTTTTAATCCCAATTACTGTCACTGCTCTCTGTGAACTCCAGAAATATAAATTATACTCAATTCCTCCTATTCCCATATAAATGGCCTGAACTCTCCTACTACAAACTGTAAACTTAATTGGTTTTATCATTGAAAAATTCACCATTGTGACGACAAAAATAAAAAAATTCAAATAACATTCTTTTTTAACTCAAATGCAGGTAGAGAATCCATGCAACTACTTTCAACTATTAGATAAATTTGACTGCTGGTAGTCCTCATACTTTTATTCTCTCATGAGTCAGTTCAGAAAATATCTCTTCAAGTTTAGCATCTAAAAAAAGCCATGGAAATACTATTAACAGCACTTCCTCCAGCTTCTCCATGATAAGCAATGTCTCCCTTTTACAAGGAATATGCATAAACAAAGCCCATAATTGTAAGAATATAGCCATAAGGTTATTCCTTTTCCATTTTTTAAACACTTCTCATAAGTCTTATTTCTCAAAGGAAGTACTCTCTATATGGGATCATTTTTATATGCTCTCTTTTGTACTCAATTTTCTTTTAGTAAGATGAAAGCAAATCTCAGATGCAGAAGTTTCAAGAAGACAACACACACAGAAAGGATTTAATAGTAATATTTATTTTCCTATGTTACTTTTATAATAATCATCTAAATTTTTTAGCTTCTAAAATGCATGTGTTTAGTTGAAAATAGTAAATGGATTTAAGCATTAAAATCTTAATTATTCAGGGACATAAGAAACAAAAGGTGTATGACAAAAGTAAAGAGTGTGATTTATTTTGAACAAAATCTGAAAATGAATGCACTCTAGGTTACCACATATTTGGTAGTTCCAGCGTGGATAGGGGATTTGGAGCACATTCGGGTCTTCAGGGCTTATGACTGGTTCCGTGTTCTGGTATTACTCCTGTCAGGGCTCCAGAAACCATATGGGTGCAAGATATCAAACCCAGGTTGGCCCACTTGCAAGGCAAACAGCTGCATTACTTCTCCAGTCTCAGTTATCACAATTTTATCCAAATATCAGAGAGGGAAAGTAAAGGTATGAATAGGATTCAGATATTTCTAGATCTGCTCTTAAAAATGCAGGCTTTTTAAGAACTGGAGGTTGAAAGGTGCTCGTGCACCCAACTAAGATTTGATTTCCAGCCCCACGATGATCACGACAATCACGAACATCCTGTTAATCATTGATTGCCTCGAGCAGGCCCCAGTAATGTCTCCTTCCTCCTAGCCCTGAGATTTTTTTAAAAAGTGCCATATTCAAGGCTCTTTCAG
>JAOXYA010000025.1:56103223-56123253 GCA_028565675.1 Sorex palustris
AACACATAGTTTATATAGCAGCTCTACTTGTATGTTAAGGGAATTGAATCTGTTCCATTTGTGATAAAATCTATTCAGTCCATGCTCTTTACTAAATATTTTGCTAAATGACTTGGTTTTTAATAGCAAAAAGCTATGTGAAAACAATCATTAGGATAAGTCCTAAGTGCAAAAATTCCCTACCTCTTTTTTTTAAAAGTAAAGTACTGAAATGAATCCAATTACCATGGATACTAAAACAAAGCATACTTTAGGAATGTGTGGCAGGCATTAATTTAGTATTAATTATGAGATATTTAGTCTTCAATAGGTCCAATTCAGTACTTAATTATTTTATGGCACTTTGGGATCTGACTTAACCTCTCTCATTTAGTTACTTTAATCCATTGCTCTTAATAAGTAAAATGAATAGTCAGCACCCACGAATAGGATTACATTAACTTTCTTGCAAATCCTTGTGGCCTCATTCCCTAAGGTCATGCTTTGTCGGGATACCTATTAGGATTGACATTGGTACTTGGTTGCCAGGAACTGTTTTTGGATTAGGGCAAAAACACAACACAGATCTGGCATCTTTTTAGGCAAGTTCCAGACTGGTATAGGCTTCAGTGCACATCTCTTATGAGTAGGCATTAGAACCTTCCCTATAGATTGCATACAAATTAAATGTCACACAGATTAAATGAGTTCATTCATAGGAAGTGTTTAGAACAGTGCCTGGCACCTGGGAAACATTCAGTAAATGATAGTTATTATTTGGTTAATACTGTTGCTCTGCTGTTATTGACTCAGCCCAGGAAAAGACAATTAGGAAAGCAAATCTTTATATATATCACTGGCACTTGCTGAAACTGATGAGGCCCTATATCACATGGGTAGACCCACGAGAAAAACACTTAAAAAGAACACTTGATATTTTGCAATCGATTTCATGTAGAGATCTCAAAAATGTCTTTTCTCATATATGATTCCAAAAAGGTAGCGTATATAGAATTTACTGCATCAAATTCAAAACACAAACTTTTCTCTACATAGCTGAGAAAGAAAAAAAGTATTTCAGCATGATTGTTCTTTTAGTTCTGCATGAGTGTTTGGCTAACACTGATAAATTTTGATAGCAGAAAAGGCAACTTTGGAAAGAATGAAAATAGGTGTGAATGTAGAGCAGGAGAAATTTGCATAATTTTTGTTTTTGATAGGGCAAGGCTGGACGTGTCACCTTCTGTTCTTCTACTATTCATGCGGAATTTCTTCAGAAACTAATTTCTAAACAGTAAATTTAATTCTACTATCCTTTTGAAATAATTCAGTTTACCAAACCTATATTTCAATCGTTGGTATGTCTATTTCAGTCACTTTTTCAGTAAGAAGATAGCAAAAACTATTATTCTCCAAAAACGTTTTATAACTTTCATTCATTACTTTTGCCTTTTCCCTAATGTTAAGAAACGTTTTTATTAGCTTTGTTTGTGTTAAACCATGAGCCAATCACAGATCAGACAGAAGAAAGAACAAACAACAGATGTTCTATCCCTGATGGTGTCACAAAGGCCACCAAAAGCCAACCTAGTTCAACAACATCATCTGAAGTTTTACAAAGAGCAGGTCAGCATGCCCCAGTGACTTTATCAAACCATTAAACCCAAGAGGACACATCATGACCCAACTGCTTCTTCCTGTTCAGTCCACTACCCTTTCCTGCACTCACCTACTTCCTCAGTGAGCCCTGTATAAACCTCAAGTCTCAACAAGGTTCATCACAAGGTTGAGACTTGAAGTTTGTAAAAGCAAGATACTTTTTTAGACAATAGCTCCACCATCTTTTCAGGGCACTCACATCACTCCTGAATGAGCCTGTTTTTATTCACATCAATCCCTGTCTTTCAAATATCAGTAAGCAACGGGCAACCGTATCTTAGATTAAGCAACATCACCCCATTTTCCCACCTATTTCTGACTCCTATTCCAATATAAAATACATTTCTTTATCAGTTTGCAAGAAACACACATTTCATCAGCAGATGGAAGAAATTTCACAATTAGACCTCACACTTAACACTGATGATCCCCTTTGATTTTAAAATTCAAATTAAATGATGCCTTACTGAGGTCAGAGAAACTGTTTATGAGCATCAGAGAGCACAGGTGTAATGGGGTAAAGAGTGATGAGCACGAGTAATACACCACAGAGGGGGTAATGAGTGAATAGAAAGTCATAATTAAGGCTAAGGTTACAACCAATTTGGTAGTCTTCAAAAGTTTCAAACATTAAACTTGGAGAAGTGTGTAGGCTGAATAGAGGGTGTGCTGAGGTATAAAACCAAGATTAGATTAGAGACAAAATGGGTGGAAGAGGAATCAGTTCTATTAATTGCACAGGGTGAGGGCAATTGTGTCCAGAGAGCAGATCTTTCTGGTGGTAATCAGTCAACTGAAACCAGGGCTTCTGAATCCTTTGCCTTAATCTAGTTCCCTAAAGGCAATCTCAAAGCTTCCCCTGGGTAGGTGACTAATAAAAAGTGATTTTCTCTCTGCCCTAGACAAGTATGAACCAGGGTTTGGAGAGGACAGGCAAGACTTGCTGCGGCTTGTTCTAGAACCAGTAAGAACAAAAGATTTACCTAACTGTTTTTCCTCCCTTTTTCACTGTACTAAATTATTTGTTAACTAAAGCAAACTGCAATTAGTCACTCACAGTTGTTGGGATCACTCGGTAGAGCATCCAATATTTGTATGCATATAATGAGAAAACAGCATCCTTAGAGTTTCAATTAATATCAAGACAATCTTTAATTAACACTGTGGTTCCAAATCCAAAAGTATCGTTAGTTTCTAATAGCCTTGGACTTTCTACATAGAGTTTATATCTCCACCCAAATTTGATGTATGTATTGAGCAGGTGAGATTCAAAACTTGGTTATTTGTGCCTCACTTCCTCCATACAGGCAGTAACTATTAATGATACAAACATAAATCACCCATTAATGAAGAAGAACATACCTCAGCTACAGAATCAGAGATGAAGTCAACCTAGAAAATGGCTGCCCTCTCTGGCCCAATCCCACAAAAAAGAAGACGGGAAGCAAATTAGAAGGTAAGGCCTTGAGGATAGCATGTAAAATGCCTGAGATTTGGAGCCATGTTGGGGAGAGGAACCCGCTAATGAGCAATAATATGTTAAACTCAAATGTCTATACTCAGCAAAACTGTCAGGTGGTTATTATTTTACCAGTTTTATGTATGAATAAAGCAGGGATGAGAAGTTGGAATGATTTACTTGAAATCACGTGGTTGGGCTAGGGATTTACCTCAACAGTAAAGTTAGTCCTGAATATATGAGTCCCTGGGTTGTATTCCCAAGCAGACCAGCAAAAAATAATATTTTTAAATAGCATCACATGGCTAGTAAGTACCAGAAACAAGATCTGAGTTCAGACTTAACTGGTTACAAAGTTGTATTTTTTCCTATTTTACCATGTGATTGAAAAGAATACAGTTTCTCTGGTGATAAAAATCCTTTAAAAGGCAGACATTCCAGTCCCTGTTCACCATCCAATAATTGATAGTCATCAAGATTATTAAACTCTCTCATAAATTGTGAAAAATTGTTTAAATAAAGGCTATGTGGTGATGGGGGGGGTGGTTGTTGACAGACTATAAATAGATACTCATTGATTTGCAAATGTAATGCCATGTTCTAGAAGCAATATGAAAATGTGATCATGTCTTGTTTTTCCATATTGCTGCCTTGATTCCTTTCCCTAAGTGTTCTTCCAGAGTACCACCAAGGAAGAGAGATGATGATGAGAATAAGCCAGCCACAGAAACATCTTCCATGACACATCAAATGGGTTGGCACTGCTTCTCTTCTCCCGTGGCTCTCCCTTGGCTGGGCTACAGCAGAAATGGTACCAAAGAGCCACTCAATGCTCAAAATGAAAAAGCAGCAAGTCTCTTTTTTTATGCAGTGAGCAGTTCAGAGCCTCAGTGACTGGATTAGAGAATTTAAACCTTAGCAATGCATTTTTTCTTTTTTTTTTTTTTAAACACTATGCCCATCTGTTGGCCTCATGTGCAGGCAGCTGCATTAAGGCCTGAGTATCCATATTCTTAATGTCAAGGGATTGTGAAATTTTGCTTTTGTGACAAGAAGTCTTCAGGGCCATAATTAACAGAGTAGGGAATTTCAACCCAAATATTATAACTTCTTTAAGACTATGCCCATCTGCTAGCCTTATGTCCTCTATTGAGCTTAAGTCCTAAAAGCAGCAGGGGAGGGAGGGGGGCAAAATTACAAAACAGTTTTTATTTCAATAAGATTTTGTAAGGGTGGGGTGGTAAGTATGTGGTGAAGAAAACATTGTTCACAATTTATAAAGGAAATAAGGGAAATCATTTTATTTCGACTTCTGTTTTTAAACTTTTCTAACAAAAATAGGGTCATGGGCTTGGGGAGCAATGGTTTTATTATTAGCAAAGTGAATGTTTTGATATTGCTGCTGTCCCATTTTTTCCTTTATCCCCTTCCCGTCCAGCTTCCCCGAAACTTGCAAAGCAACTTAGTTTACCTTACATAATACAGCGATGTGAATAAACCTCACATTCATAACTTCTTGCAGTCAACACAAAAATAAAACTATAAAATAAAAGCAATATAGATCTTTGAATCATTTTATTTGACACTATTTGTTATAGCAATGAGGGAAAAAAAAGCTTTATCAACATTGAGCAAAACAACCTATTTGAAAATCTGGTTTCATCAGGCTTTGTTTTGCTTAAAATTGCAGTTTCCAATAATCACCTCACTACCACCAACAAATTTTTTGGGGGGGTCACACCCAGAAATACACAGGGGTTACTCCTGGCTCATATGCTCAGAAATTATACCCAGCAATGCTCAGAGGACCATATGGGATGCTGGGAATTGAACCCAGGTCGACCGCGTACTATCACTCCAGCCCCTACCACCACCAACATGAGTTAGCACCAAAGGAAATTGTTAAGCATCTAACCAGGGACTGAAGGTACAAAGACAAGATATTGTTTGGTCCTAGTGATAAACAACACACACACACACACACACACACACAAAATAGTTAAACAGATCATTTCATTCAGGGGTGATAAGGTTACATTCAAATAGTCCTGAGTCCTATAATTCTAATAGCTACTAAGTCCAGGATAAAACATCCACAGATTCTTAGGAAGAGAGGTCTTCTAAACTAAAGGTTAAGAAGTTGATTAGGTTAACAGGGTCAAGAGATTATTCAGCGGAAGAGACAAGATGATTACAGACTTCCAGCAAAGTGACAGCTGTGCAGAAATGTTAGAGCAGGAAATGTCAGTTGGATGCCCCAAGACTGAGCGGAGGCTAGGTTTAGGGGACCCGGAGAACTGTACAGAGGAGCTTGCAGCTCATCTTTAAAAAGCAAAAGCATTTATGTCTTTGGTCATACTTCCCTGAACACACACTGGATCTCAGAGTCTCAGCATGATTGGGCCTGTTAGTACTTGGATGGAAGAAACTGAAGCATTTTATCATGATGTCACATGACCATTTAGAAGATGAGAGGGAGGCCAGGGGTGTTCTCAGCAGTCCAGCACTTACCTTACATGTGTGAGGACCTGGGAAGTATCCCCAGTGCTACAAAACCAAACCAAACAACATAGCTAGGTGACATGTGAAGTTTGAATTTGAGAGAACATGCCAGAATCTGGAAGACCAATCTGAGACAACAGACAAGATCAGACATGGAAACAGAAGATAGAAAGGGAAGGATGGGATTCAAATTATTAGGCAGTTAACTAGAATCTATGATTCTCATTTTCGTGTCCAGAATGCCAGAGAAAGAATGACTTAGATCATCACATGAATTAGGTGATAATTACCTCATTAATTTAGACAGAACAGAATATGGAGTATGCCTTAACAGTGAGGTAAGGCGAAAGCTGAATGTATTCCCTATATCTTGGTTCTGATTTCTTTTTATTGAGATATCCTCGTTTACAATAGCATTGCTGCAGTTGTTTCAGGCACCAGTAAATCAGGATCCTCCCACCGTTGTCTCCTGACCCCACTTGCCCAACCTGCCCTTCCTTAGACTCCTCAAGTCCCATTTCTATTGGTTCCATCTCAGGATTTGTTCCTACAGGAGATTGCCTAATGCCTTTCTTTGTTTCTTTATGGTCCACACTTTAAAAGCTCATCTGTTTTTTCTCTTTTATATCTATCACATATTTTAAGGTATAATACTTTTATGGCTGGAGCAATAGCACAGGCGGGTAGGGTGTTTGCTGAACCGGGTTGATTCCTCCATCCCTCTCGGAGAGCCTGGCAAGCTACCAAGAGTATCCCACCCCCACGGCAAAGCCTGGCAAGCTTCCTGTGGCCTATTCCATATGCCAAAAACAGTAACAAGTCTCATAGTGGAGACATTACTGGTGCCCGCTCGAGCAAATCAATGAACAGTGCTACAGTGCTATTTATATGCCAGAGTGCAATGTAAGTTCAGAAAGAAGTTGAGGGTTAGAAATGCAATTGATGCTGTAGTGATAGCACAGCAGGTAGGGCGTCTGCCTTCCACACAGCCAGTCCAGATTTGGTTCCCAGCATCCCACAGGGTCCCCTGAGCAACACCAGGAGTGACTCCTGAGTACAAAGCCAGGAGTAATCCCTGAGCATCTCCAAAAGCAAAAAAAAAAAAAGCAATGGATTACTTTTATCTGCCTAAAAACTACAAGTAAAAGACAAAAAAAGAATTCCAGGCAGTGAATACCAAACCTCATGCTGCCATAGGAACCTAAGTGTCAGGCATTGTGGTCAACACGTTGAAGGGTCTCATTGAATGCCTGTTTGGTTATTAATTCAAATGTACTGAAGGACACTGCAAGTCCTATAGAGAATGTGTGTCTCTACCTTTCTTCAAGAGATACTTCCAAAGTGTTGACTCATTGATGAATCATTCGTTTATTCAGTAAAAAATTGTTATGCATTATAATGTGGGTAAAAAGTTCAAGACACTGTTGTGAATGATGGGAGGAATGTAGCAGCTATTAAAATATTGAAGTATTTCTGTCTCTAGATAGTTCTCAGTTAGGTATAGTTTGCAGCGAGGCATCATATAATGCTAGGACAACTTACAACCATAAAAGACTTCGTTTCTAAAATGTTAGTGATGCCAAAGTGAGGAACTCTGGTATAGAGTGCAATATTCTGAACACTCTAGACAGCTTCATATTAATCTTCAGCCTCTTAGTTCATCTTGCCACAAATGCCTTCTCAGGATTCTGTAACTAAGGGGTAAATACTTGACCCCCAAACACCCAACAGCACTCTCTTTTGCTTTATGGCTCCAGTCTGTCCTGACTAGTCAGCCTCCAGCCTTATCATTTGTTAAATGTGTGAACTATTTTGTAAGGATTTTGTTTTTGTTTTTGAGTCACACCCAACTGTGCTCAAGGCTTACTTCTGGCTCTGAGCTCAGGGATCACTCCACATTGCACTCAGAAGATCACATGTAGTATAGGTGATCAACCCCAGTTGCAAAGTAAGTTCCTTGCCTGCCGTATTATTTCTCTGGCCCCTATAAGAATTTAAGCATATGGTCTCATCAACATATTTACCTAAATCATCTCAATGATAATATGATAATACTGATAATCAGTGATAATCATCTCAATGATAATTTTATTTGCAATAAATCAAGCATTTTATAAAATAATTAAGTCTCCCCAGGGGTAAAAACAGATTTAACACTTCAAACTTTTTTTGATGAATTAAAAAAACAAACCTTAGTGATACATGATGTTACAAGACCAAATTATTATATAATATTGCTAACATAAGGAAAATCTGGAAAATATTTGAGTTAAGAAAAAAACAACCCAGTTTAGTTTATCTAAACATCTATTAAAGTATAAAGATTTAAATAGTAATCAAAAAGTTATTTTTAATATAGAAGAAAAGAAACTTTCCTTAAGCAGTTTTGAGCTAATAATTTTCTATCAAATTTTCATATAGTTTGTTAAATGATAAATATAAATACTATTTTGCTAAACTATACAACATTTTAAAAGCTTTAATATAAACACTTTAAAATAAAATACCCCTAGGAAATTGGACCACAAAGGAAGTCTGTTTTGAATATGTAATTTCTTTCAGAACATCTTCACATATTGACATGGTTAGTTACTAAAGATAAACATAAAATATTAATCAGCCACCTACAGTGTTGCTTTCTGTTCAGTGCTACTGGGAATTAAACAACTGAATTATGCTTATTAAAATGCACTGCAAATTAGAAAAAGAGTTTTGTAAAGACATCATTTTCATGGTCACACAACTTAAAACAGGGTTTAATGTCTTTTAGTTTAACAGCCCTCAAAGTTTCCCTCTTTTTCACTAGTGCATTCAGATCTAAATAGGTGGTATTAGAAGGGAAGTTTTGCTAAAAAATGCCATTTTTATTCAGCCAATAATGTTAGCATTATAGCTATTGTGGGCTCCAATGAGAGCAAATTCCAAATACACTTCTATTTTCTCAGGGGGTGGGGGATCTCCTAAGCACTGCTCAGGAAGTTCTACAGCTGTTACTGATTCTCAACCAACTGGACCTGTGGTTCAGTGTGAGGGTCCCAGGATGCCAGGCTGCTCTGTAGCCATCAGCCTCTGCTGTGCTGGGCATTACCAAGACCATCGTTACAGTGCTCAGAGACCTCTAGCGCCTTATCCTGTGATGCTTCAGGGACCATGTTGTGCCATGAATCAAATCCAGGTCTGGCCCATGTCAGGCAAGTATAGTATACTACTTCCTGACTCTTGCAGTTTTTTTATTTTTTTTTAAGTCACATGGTTAGCAGGAATCCCACAAAAATGGGGTTTGTCCATCTTTGTTCCACAAAAGATTTAAGCAAATATCTATCTATTAGTTGTCATTCAAGAACTGATACTAAAAATCAAATGAAATATTTGAAAATATTTGAAAAACTATAAATGAAAAACAAGTATCTTTACTCTTAGTCACTGAGGAAATCAACTATTTCAAATACACAATATAATCTCGGAAGAACAATAACCTTGAACTTAACTACTTTTTCCCAAAGGAATATGTCTTCATTCAGCTTTAAATAAATAGGGTTACTTGGTGAGTGTCTGTTTAATGTGCACGATTCTGTTATGTACCTCAAATAGTTTGGCATTTTGAACTTTCTCAAGGATGCTTGGATGTTGGTCAGAAAGTCATTTGTGTAGTCTAATAAAGAAGTAATCCTAGAAATCAGGTAGATAATAGGCTCTATGACAGGGATCTAGATTGAATTTTGCCCTAATCTCATCCAGGTAGTTCTTGGGCAACATTAAAGATTCATATTTGAACCAGTGATGTGGTTTAATGGTAGAGAACATAACTTGCATGTGTGAAATTCTGGGTTCATTCCCTGGCAGTGAACAAAACAAACAAACTCAAATTCACAATAGTGCTAAATAAATGAATTTAAATTTTTAGATGTAAAATATACTATTTATTCATGTAATTCCTAGGAACTTTTAGGAAACTTACTTTTAGGTACACACACACTTTTATGTACACATACACACATAACACTCACCTAGTAACAAACAAATTTTATAGAAATGTATTATTTTATTTAACATATCATTGTGTTGAAATATTTCAGAGTTTCAAGTGATTTCAAATGTTCACATCCATTGAGGCCCAAGTAGGAACAATAACTATTACCACATACCCAAAAACTCAACAACCAGCTATCTCTTTACTTTGGTGGGTGGTGGTAAGGAGAGACTGGACCACATCAGGTGGTATTCAGCAGGGAAGGACTCAGAGTAAGTCCTGAAAACAGCTAGGTGTTGTCCCAAAATGAAAAATTTAAAAAATCAAAACAAATGGAGATTGGGGAGTTGGAGTCATATCTCAGGTGCCATACTGCAATCTGGGTTCAATACCCAGCACTGCCAGAAGTGAGGGAGCCTGGGCTCCCTCACTTTGTTGAAGTACCAACAAATGTGAATCCTATTCAAAAGAAAATTAAGGCAAAAGTAAAATTTCATGTTCAACGTCTATTGAAAATCAGCTTCCTCTGATGACCTATTCTCTCTAATTCCCAGATTTTGCATGTGTCAGGTCTGAATGATAAAGCCAGCCCTATCATCAGCTGATTGTGAGAGATAATTAAAGCAGTACATGCAAGGGAGAGAGCATATTTTACTCACAAGCAAATCAGATTTTAAAGCAGAAAGGACCTCACATGTGTATTTCTTCTTTGGTTTAGACATTAAAAAAATAAACCAGAGAGTAATACAAAGAAAGTCCCACAGTTTGTCAGTGGTAGGTCAAAAGCAGGATCTCCTAACACTTAGTTTGCTCTACTTCTATAGATCATGCTTGGGTAAGCACTACACTAACTTTAAAATAATTAATAGTAAACTTTGTGACATAAAAATACACCATAAAGTTCTACCCTCAAGCTAGCCACTCATCAAAAAATATGTGCCTTATTTGGGACTGTAATGCAAGGCCTCAACAGTGACTGATTTGATTTATTTTTTTGGATTCGTTACCATAGATACTTTTCAATGTGCTTTTCTACAGACTTTCTCATGGGAATAGAAACTAAATATTAATACTCATTAATCTTTTTCTTATATCTGAGAAAAAAATTAATAGTGCTACAAGCACATTCTTCTGCATCTTGAGATCTTTGACTTTGCCATTCATTTAGACTGTGAACCCTCTAGAAGGACCATCTCATCAACTCTAGGGACGCTATCAGTGGAGGTAAGTGGTAAAGTCACTGCAAAAAGCAGAGGTCAATCCAGGGAAAAGGAAAAGTAGCTATGGTGTGGTACCAGACCTTCTTTCCCGGTAGGATCCTGGCTGATCAAATAGAACAAACTGAGAAGCCTGTTTCTATGTTCATTTGTTTGTCTGTTTAAAAAGAACTTGATGTATTTTAATTTTTAGATAGTTTCTTTGAAGACCTTTTCAGTAGAGAGAACAATGTAATGAATACCTCATGTTCTCACTGAACTAGCAACATTCTTCCACAAATTTCTTCCACAAATACTCAAGTATGTCTACTTAAATAGATAAGGATGAAAAATTCCAGAACCACAATATCCTCAACACACAGCAAATTAACAACACTCTCAATATCCTAAAACCAACCTCAATTCAATTTTTCTACATTTTCTTTAAAATATACTTTAGTTGACTGGTTGGAACCAGTATCCATATGAGATTCTAAAACTTTATTTGATTGACATGTTTCCTAACCTTTTAAAATATTCTGTGTCCCTATGCCCATTCATTTTTTTCCATGCCACTTGTTTGTTGAAAAGTCGATTATTTAGGAGCCCCACTTATTCTGAATTTGATAGACTGCATCCTTAAGGTATCAATTTCCATGATCCTCTTTCACTCACACTGCCTATGAACTGGTTGATCAAAATGCTTAATTAAATTTGGGTTCAATTTTGAGGCGCAAACACTGTAGAGGAGATATTTACTGTCTGGTTGCCTTTCTACTTTTAGTGATGAGATTGATATGTGGGACAGATGTCAAGCTGCTCCAATCCTTATTAATCCTTATTCAGTTTCCTCCCCCTTAGCCTTGGGAATAATTGTTTTAAGTACTTATGTTTATCACTACCTGGGTCTATTATCTCCAGAAGTCTTAAAAGTGAACATTCTCAAATGTTATAATTTCCTCTGCATTTGTTAGCTGAAATTCTATAAAAAGGAAGGATTTCATACATCCATCCTTTGGTATCCCTGAAAGTCAGTAAAAAAAAATAAGCATTTTGCATGTATTTTCCTCTTTGTAGTTTGTCACTGTCCTCTGTTGTTTATCGATTTGCTTGAGCGGGCCCAGTAACGTCTCCATTGGAGACTTTGTTGTTACTGTGCTTGACATATTGAATACATCACGGGTAGCTTGCCAGGCTTTGTAGTTACTATTTTCAATTACTTTTTGAAGTATCACTACTAACTTATGAATTTTTAGCTTATGCATTGGATGCAATGTAATCCCTTTCAGTCTATTATTTTTTTTCTGTGGAAGGAATCATGTCTTTGGGCCAACAGATATTTTCAAATTGGCACTCAGGCCCTTTCGACAAGACCAGAGTTTGGCAGCCTCCTTCCTCTCTGGCACAGATGCAACCAGATCACATTGTCTATTGCTTACACTGCAATTCTGTGTAGCAGAGCCAGTGAGTGTACTTCCCTGGATTTTCTCAGCCTTAGCTTTACACAGACCCTTCAGAAAGACCAAGTTGGCAATCACAGTGATCATAGAAAGCTTCGATTAAGAGAGGCTTACTCACTTTCATCGCCACGTTCATGGAAAACGCTATTCAGTAGAGCACACTCCTCTACTGGCCAGGCTCTTAGGAACAGCTACTTGAAGTCTTCTAAGTTCCATTTTCTGATCACAGAGTCTCACCAGACCTCTACCTTCCTGCCAAACATCTTGAGTTATCATTAAAGTGCATCTGCTTGTCTAGTCAATCGCAGGCAATAAGTGACAGGTGGGGAAAGGGAGGGCTTGCGGCATAACCAGTTTTCTTTTAGTTGTCCTGATATTCATTCATGCTGAAAGATTCCAAGAGAAGCAAGAAATGAGGTCAATTTTGACCAGTGAGAGAAGGCAGGAGGGACTGGCACGTTATTTACCCTTTCCTTGTATTGTCTTGTTCTAGATGCAGTGGTTCCTTATGGCCTATTAGAAAACACTTTCATCGACAGGCAATCAACTGTTTTCTCTAGTGAGATGAAGTCAGTTGTGATCATTTGTCTCGTATTTATCTACTCACTTCCTTTCTTCTTTTCTTCCTTCCTGTGCTGATGATTTTACAGGTATTATTTCTATCTCGGGCTGGAGTGATAGCACAGCAGGTATCCCGTTTGCTTTGCAAGCAGCCAACATGGCCAACCTGAGTTAGATTCCTCTGCCCCTCTTGGAGAGCCTGGCAAGCTACTGAGGTTATCTCGCCCCTACGGCAAAGCCTGGCAAGCTACCCATGACATATTCGATATGCCAAACACAGTAACAATTGTCACAATGGAGATGTTACTGGGGCGGCTCGAGCAAATGGATGAACAATGGGAGGACAGTGACACAGTGATACAGTTCTTATATACTATATTGGTCTTGTGTCCTTGGTGTAAAAAAATGAATTAAATATACTAATTTTCAAGGGTCATAGAGATAGTATAGTAGGTACGGTACTTGCCTTGCACACAGCCGAAACAAGTTCAATTCCTGATGTCACATATGGTCCCTGAGCACTGCCAGGATTAATTCCTGATCACAGAGGCAGGAGTAAACCCTGAGCATTGCCAAATATGTCCCCAAATCCCAAAAATAAAAAATAAAATGTGCTAATTTTCTTTGCTTCTAAATATAGTTCTTATAATTTCCAACAGAGATTTTTTTTAAATTGTTGATTAGAGACAGTCTGAGCCACAAAGCAGTCTTAAACCATTAATTCTAGCTCTTTTGGTTATTGAAACCTGAATTAAAGTAACTGGAGAGATAGTACAGTGGGTAAATACTTGCCTTGCACAGAACTAACCAACTTTGAACCCCAGAAATACATACATTCCCTCAAGCACTACAAGGAGTGAGCCTTGAGCACAGAGCCAGGAGTAGGTTTGGGCACTGCCAAGTGTGGCCTAAGAACTAAAATCAAATAAAATGAATCAAACATACAAACAAAAGCCTGAACTAAAAAATTTAGCTTGTGCCAAAAGGCACATGAAAAAATGCTCCCATCACTAATCATCTGGGAGATGCAAATCAAAACAACAAAGAGATATCATCTCACACCACAGAGACTGGCACACATTCAAAAGAACAAACGCAACCAATGTTGACCTGGATGTGGGGGAAAAGGGACACTCCTTCACTGTTGGTGGGAATGCCGACTGGTCCCGCCTTTTCGGAAAACAATATGGGCATGTCTTCAAAAACTAGAAATTGACCTTCCCATATGTCCCCACAATGCCGCTTCTGGGAATATAACCCAAGAGTGCAAAAAAGCACAGTAGAAATGACATCTGCACCTGTATGTTCATTGCAACATTGTTCTCAACAGCCAGAATCTGGAAACAACCAGTGCCAAGAACAGATGACTGGTTGAAGAAACTTTGATAGAGCTACACAATAGAATACTATGCAGCTGTTAGGAGAGATTAAATCATGAAATTTGCTTGTAAGTGGATGGACATGGAGAATATCATTCTAGTTAATTGAGTCAGAAAGAGAGGGACAGACATAAAAGGACTGCACTCATTTGTTTAATATAAAATAACATGAGACTGACTCCCAAGGACAGTAGACACAAGGGCCAGGAATACTGCCTCTGTCTCATGAGCTGGGGGAGAAGGAAGCTGGAATAGAGAAGGGATCCCTAAGACAATGATGGTTAAAGGAATTGCTCGAGATGGGAGATGGGAGCTGAAAGAAGATAAAGGACCAAAAGTGATAACCTCTCAGCATCTGTGTTGCAAACCATAATGCCCAAAAGTAGAGAGAGAGTATGGGGGAAATTGTCTGCCATAGAGGCAGGGGGAGGGTTGGAAAAGGGGGGATGCATGTAATACTGAGGACATTGGTGGTGGAGAATGTACACTGGTGTTTGATCATTGTATGACTAAAACTCAAACATGAAAACTTTGTAACTGTATCTCATGGTGATTCAATAAAACAAACAAAAACATACAGCACCCAAGACCCTTTCGTTGGATTCAGAGACAGGGCAAGGGCGAAGATGGACAGAGAGGTTATAAGAAGAACAACATAAAATGAAGTCTCTGATGCCTACTCACTAACAGTTTGAAAATGCGTTTGGCTGGTTTGACACACATCTGCTCAATCTTTGGTTTTCCTTGTGATGAGGGATTGGAAGTGTATGACCCAGCCATGAGTCAGGGTGAGGAATGCTGTTGGTCATGAAAAGACAACTTAGAGCACCGGATGAATCCACAGTGAAACAAGTCATGGCCCCCTCTCTGTGTGCTTACCCATAAGTCACCTCTTGTTCCCGCCCTTGGGTATACTTTTCCTCTTCCTCTTCCTGGAGTTCCCACCCAGCATTCATGCTTTCATCACCTATTATCTACCTGCCTCATCAGGCTTCCTAATGAGGCTGTTTTCTATGGCTCTCTCCCATTGTGGTCCTCTCAGCTCACTTCACTATTATTGCTCAAGCTGTTTTCATCCCAGCTTTGCTTGTCGTCACCTCCCACAGAACATGGATCCATGGGGGACCCTCCCTTCCATCTGGCCTTGCTCCTGCGCTTGTTTGGAAAAGGAGCCCAGCCTTTCTCCAGGACATTGGTGCAACACCACTCTGCATGCACAGCAAACTGAATTGGGCTAAAGAAATAAAAGAATAATTCTTAAAATCCCCTCAATTGAGTGTTTACTGTATGCAACGTGCCAGGCTAAGAAGATCATGAACTCACATGATCTCATTACACCTTCACAATTACACATCATCCCAGTGTTCCAGATAAGGAATCAGAAGCTTGGCTAGTTAAATCGGAGACCAAATATCACACATTAATTTAGTCCTGCCCGTCCTGAACCAAGATCCAGTGCAGATGTCCATGCTCCAATCAACATGCTATGTATGTTCCTTTCCTAAGAGCCATTTTCTAGAATTCAGGCATTCTAAATTATTGTGGAGTCACACACACGATTTGTTAGTTTTAGACATCGGTATAAATCCTCCGAATGGCTCCTTTCCTTGCAATCGCCTCTTTGATGGTGATAATTTTCCATGTTATATTACCCCAATTTCTTTGCTGGATGTGGAAGAATTTAAATTAATTTTTCAAACTGCAATTTTAATATACCACATTCTGGTATAGTAAATTACTATTATGAAAAGCGTGCTACTTGGAAACTTCAAGTAGCCTTCTAGAGAAACTTGTAATTATAATGAATTGTGTTGATGCTATGTGCATTTTTATTGTGTATAATTTAACAAGTATGTGATGACTATCTAATTATAGTCTATTGTTCACCAAGTAATAGTTTACAACAATATTTCCTTGGTAGAGGTTATACTTCCCTATGAGATGCTTGTTTTATGTCTGTATGCAAATGGTGTGTTACTGCAAAATGTGCATACAAATAAAGCCTTACTCAGAAAATACTTTAGAAGCATCATCTCTTTCAGAAACACATTTCCCAAAAATTTTCAGAAAAAATACTGCATTGCCTAAACAAATAGAACCAAACAGATTAATTAAAATACTGTTGTCCGTGGCTCCTAGGGAATAGCCTAAAGGTCTGGAGTGCATGCTTTGCATGAAGGAGTCCTGGGTTTGATATCTATCACCATATGGTTCTCTGAGTACTGCCAGAGCATCTCCCAAGCACTGAGCCAGTGGGGGCCCTGAACACTTCCAGGAGTGACCCAGAAGTACCAACAAAGTTTTTCCTATCACACAGCGTAAGAATTAGTCTGACAAAACTCGATAGAAAATCCAGTATTCCAGAATAAAATGGAAAAGGGATGGAGAATGAGTGATTATTTTCTCTGTCTGCAGAAGGAAACGTGGACTCTTCTATATCATTGCAACTTCAAACACTACATTTAAAAAAAAAACAGAGAGAATAACCTGGCGAGAACTGTTGACACACTTCTCTCCCTCAGAGCTGCCCTCTTGACCCCAACTGCCATCATCTCCCGCCAGGGGCACTGTATAAGCCTCCTAGTAGCCCTTGTCTTCCTCTAAGCCATTGGCAACAGAATGACCACAATGACTGTTATAATCAGACTCAAGTCAGGTCTCAGCTCTCAAATGATTCTCAGCTGAAGTTGTATCATGACCAATAAATCCAGACCCACTCTGTCCCCAAATGCCCCATGACTTCATCCTCTGCTCTGTCACTCTACGAGGTCTCCTGCCACACTGTCCATCAGACTTGCCGCAAAGAAACAAGATCCATTTCCACCAGGACAAGGCTGGAGCTCCCCTGTCCCTTTGATTGGAGAATTATATCTTTCTCACCAACTTCGAGCTTTGCTCCATGTTCCCTTTTGATGAGGTCTCTCTGATCTACATCATTGAATAGTCACCTTCAACAGTCAAATCCTAAGTCTCCCCGTTTCCTTATTCTGCTTTATTTTATTTTTGGTCCAGATCATTTAAATCACCTTTCCTCATTCTCCGTAATTTACTTCTGTCTTATAAAATACGAGTTTGACTGCCTCCCCACTGTATATCCAAAAGTCATGGTCTTTGTTGTCTGTTTTTCTATGACATTAGAAACGAGGTTGTAGCCTGGTATAAAGAAATCACTGAGAGAGCAGTCAATGAAATGAATGAACGCTATGATTACTTGGGTGTTTGTCCTTCCATTCCACTCTTTCTTTGCCTCCCCCACTGGCCATGACATCAGTCTAATTGAAATCTTAGGTCTTTTAAAGAGATGTTAAAAGTAACCTAGTGGGGCTGGAGTGATAGCACAGTGGGTCGGGCATTTGCCTTGCACGCGGCCGACCCGGGTTCGATTCCCAGCATCCCACATGGTCCCCCAAGCACCGCCAGGAGTAATTCCTGAGTGCAGAGCCAGGAGTAACCCCTGAGCATTGCTGAGCCAAAAAGCAAAAGAAAAAAAAGAACCATTAAACACCCTCACACAGTGCTCAGTCTCCACCTTATTTCTCTCGCCTGCCCTATGTAGAATGCCCCTTTTAGTTTCTTTGTCAGGTCTGCCTAAGACCAGCTTAAGTTCCGTCCTACTTACGGCAGATCCACTCTGAACTCCCAGGATGCTGTGGCTGCTGCCTCCCAATGAGGCACTAACCTAAAGTGTAAAGTCCTGAGTAACCAAGGCCTTGTACCAGCTGGCTTCTCAGCATCCTGAAGGCACCTGCCTTGGATTCTAGTGTTTCTCCAAGGTTGGCCTCAAGGTTGGGCCCATCAAGGGTTCTTATTTCAGGTTTCCAAGTTTCCAAGCTGGTGCCAAGAGCCCACCTTGCAGAATTCAGCGCTTTCATAGTCTCCCTCAGAGGCGTGTAATTCGTGGTGTTTTGGTGCCTGGGTGCCAGGAAGCTGGGACAGTGCACAGGCTTCTGCAAGATCTCGGCCAGTGTGGTAGCTGCTGACGGGGGCTTTCCCAGTTGGGGATGACATTCTAGGCTGTCCAACTGAAACTCTTCTGCTTTCTTCTTTCAGTTTACTATTAAACCACTGGATAAGAAAATCGATGTCTTCAAATTTAACTCTTCAAAGCTTCGTGTTAATAAACTGGTAAGTTGAAATTCTATTTTTTTTTACAGTGATAATAACTAGTTTTTTTAGAAATTTCTATTTTTAAAACTTATGTAGAGTGACATCTTGATAGCACACTTTTCTGACAGGCCTTTTTCTTTTTCCTAGTAGGGGGATGGATTTCCATTTTTATTGTTTTAAGGATCTCCAGACCGCTTTCTTCAAGGCCACCCCTGTTTACATTCCTGCCAGCCATGTGTCAGGCTTCCTTTATTCTCCATGTCCTCAAAACACATGTTTGCAATCCTTTTGAGACCAGCCAATCTCACTGGTGTGAGCTGATATTTCATTATGGTTTTGATTTGCATTTTTCCATCTTTAATGGTTTTGACAGACTTCCCCCCCTTTGATATAATCTGAAGAATTCAACCTAAATTTTGTGATGAACAATTTTTTAAATACAGTTTTTATTAAACTATTTCTTATACATAAAAGTACAAGTGTAAATAAATTTAAGGCATAATGAGAGGCAAAAATAAGCAGCTATAGGGGCTGGAGCAATAGCACAGCGGGTAGGGCGTTTGTCGTGCACGTGGCCGACCTGAGTTCGATTCCCAGCATCCCATATGGTCCCCCGAGCACTGCCAGGAGTGATTCCTGAGTGCAAAGCCAGGAGTAACCCCTGAGCATCGCCGGGTGTGACCCAAAAGGAAAAAAAAAAAAACTATCTACCCTCCTGAGCAGAGCTGGAAGCCGGCCTCACCCTGGCTGCCCACCTCACCTTCTCTTCTTTTTCTGCCTGCTGTGAGCAGTCCTGTTTTCACCCCTCTGCAGCTCTGCAGCAGCAGCCCTGTAAACCTCTAGACCTTTCTGTTGCTGTTTTCCTAGCACCAACCCTGGGAGGCCGCTGCTCGCGGAGTCTCAGCTGGAGTGGTGTGTCCTCAGAGAGGCCCATCCAGGCCTCCGACTCACTGGTCCCCACCCTGCTTGCTTCTGTTTCCCCTGCAGCCTGCCTTTTCTCAAGATCTCACAGCTCTGACCCCACCCGGGAGCAACATTTGGTGGACAGGTAAGACTGCATTCTGGAGAAACCGATTTCCCTGAGAAGTTCATTATCCTGGGGATCAAATGGACTTTCTGAGCAATGAAGGAATTTTTTGGATCTTGGGATTGAAGAGATAGTACAACAGGTAGGGTGTTTGCTTTGCACAGGGCTGACCTGGATGTGACCCCAGCATCCTATATGGTCCCCCCCACTCCGAGCATAGCCAGAGTAGAGTCAGGAATAAGCCCTGAACATCACTGGGTGTGGCCCCACCTCCACCGCCCCCCCCAAATTCTTTGAACCTTATTTTAGAAATAACAAAACAAACAAACAAACACTGTCCTCCCATTGTGCATCGATTTGCTCGAGCAGGCCCAGTAACATCTCCATTTTTGAGACTTGTTGTCACTGTGTTTGGCATATTGAATACGTCACGGGTAGCTTGCCAGGCTTTGCCGCGTGGGCGAGATCCTCTCAGTAGCTTGCCGGGCTCTCCGAGAAAAGCGGAGGAATTGAACCCTTCTCAGCCGGGCTGGCTGCACGCAAGGCAAACGCCCTACCGCTGAGCTATAGCACAGTGGGTAGGGCATTTGCCTTGCACGCAGCCAACCCAGGTTCGATTTTAAAAATACTGATTTTAAAAATACTGATAATAAAATTTGCTCGAGCGGGCCCAGTAATGTCTCCATTGGAGACTTTGTTGTTACTGTGTCTGGCATATCAAATACTCTCGG
>JAOXYA010000025.1:56161880-56172916 GCA_028565675.1 Sorex palustris
TTTGCCTTACACGCAGCCAACATGGCCGACCCGAGTTCGATTCCTCCGCCCCTCTCGGAGAGCCTGGCAAGCTGCCGCCGTTCTCAGTTAAATTGGAATACATCCTTGGTTCTTTGAAGGAATTGTTTAAATTAAGTCCTTACTAGGGTAATTGGATTTATTGCAGCTTCAGTCAAAACTCGCAGCAAAGAAAGTCATTGGGAAAGTACTGGGGGTGGGGGGCTGTCAGGGGATACACATCTGGCAGGGGTGGGAGTCATTAGGGCCGCCAAATCCTGTGGGATGGCCCTTGTACTTTCCTGGGCCCACAAATGTGCCTCTCGCTGGCTGCCTGCTGCCAGTTGGCCTCTCTTGTGCACCTGCAAATGATGTTATAAATCTCTAGTTGACCCTTGATAGGAAATAAAGGTTCCCTACCCTGATTAAATAATACAGATCAGAGGGTTCCGAACTCATTCACCCTACCTCCTTTTCTTTAGGTGGAAAAAAAAGGTGGCGTAGTTCCCTCTGACAGTCCTTAAGTGGACAAGTAAACGTGCATTCCAAAGGCACTGAAGGCTGCCTTCCATCAGTTCCACCACCCTCTAGGGGTAGGCCCCCCATTTTGGGAAGCAGATGAAGACTAAGTCAAAAGCCCCTGTTGAGTTCCTGTGCTCTTAGCCTATCCACTGTCTCCCAGCCCTCTGTTTTCACTGCAGATGTGTTCAGATGGCTTAATGAGATATAGTACAACTCTGCAACTAAGCAGCACTTGCCGAGTTATTTTCAGGACAGACTGAGAGTTCTGGGTGTGGGGGTGGTGTGTGTGTGGGGGGGGGGGGGGTGGGTGGCAGTTCTTGGCCAAGTAGGCCATCGGTTCAGCATGAGTGAGGGCCCAAGGTGCCCTTGGTCCCTGGTGTCACTCTGGCATTGCTCAAGGCCACAGCCTGCAATGCTCTGGGGGTCATATGGTGCCAGGGATTGAAATGGGATGGGCCATATGCAGTGCTTGCACCTTCATTCCTATACTATCTCTTCAGTCCCAAGAATCAAAGCATTTTAAATAGAAAAATATGTGATTAAAAAAAAACCAGCTAAACATGTGCAGGTTAGAAACTGATTATAGCTAAGTAACAAAACTGCTTTTGGGGAACTGAGCAATAGCACAGCACAGAGGAGGGAGCTCTCCTCTCATGCAGCTGACCCTGCCCTGCCAGGAGTGACCTCTGAATGCAGAGCCAGGAGCAAGCACTGAGTACAACCAGGTGTAGCTTCCCCTCTCCCTGCCCCCAACCAACCTCCACCCCTCCCCCCCCAAACCTACTCAGATACAAGACTTTTTTTTTTTACTCCTGTTGACTTCCAAGATTATTAAACATTTTTTTAAGATACAGTATTTTTTAAAAAACAGGAGTCAGTTGCATTTTATATTCTGAGTTTTTTTTGGGGGGGGCAGCTTGGACATTTTTCTTTGAAACTACAACTTTGGCAATTTAGATCTCTGAAAAATACTCTAAAAGGTGACACTTCAACTCGAATATTAAGCTTATTTCAGTAAGAAGTTTGATTCTAGTCACACCTCATGGAAGGAAATGGAAGCACGCATTTCTCTGGAGTGATTTTGTGTTTTCCTCTTGTGTTGAAGGGGGGAAAGCTTAATGCTGTTTCTTCATTGAACACAGGGCTAGAATGACGAATAACGCATGTGTGTCTGGCATCTGTGGACACAGATTTAAGAGGGTTTATGCATTTTGTACTGTGTCCCGCCTACCCTCCTGCGTCCAAGGCACAGGAAATGCTTCTGAATCTTTGACTTTGGGTGGAATTTTGAAAGTTACATTCTCAGCATAGGGCTGTGTTTTGTTTTATGAAAAATGTTCAGTCTCTAGAATTAACTGGAACGTTTTATACAAAGTTCTCCTAATGAAGAAATATGAGTGCATTAATATCTGATTTCTACTGGAAAAATTATATTTCTCTCTTACTTTTGGCTTCTAAGAAATCTATACTAAAGATATTTAAGCTTTGGCCCTGAGGCCCTTTCCCCTAAAGGTTGAACTAAGTAAACATTCTTTGTTTTCACTTTGGAAATGGCATAGAAGAAATCCTAAATTACGCTGAGTTCAAGTAGTATAATCACCTTCTGAGTATCAAAGTGTAGCCGCCAGCTAAAATGGATTTTTGAGTTTAATTTTCATAAGCATGAATTCTAGGTAATAACGTGCTTTTCACATGAAATGCTATTAGTATTTTCCCCCATCTTCAGCTTTCACTGTTTGTATTGCATAGAATAACAGCTATAATTTTTTCGATGGTGGCATTTTATAGTGAAACCTCAGTTCACAGGTCTTGGTTACATTACAGTAAAGTTAATATCTTCTAAAGGTGTTTTCCCTTCTGATCAAAAGAATTGCGTCTAACAATTTGTTCTAGTTACAGTAGCTTGGCCAAGTTTGCAGAGTAAATTCAAGGTTTTGAAAGATCTTGGTTGTGAATGTGGTCCAGAAGTTTTTTCTGGCTTCAGTCCAGCTCTGATGGGTCCTGTGAGAACAGCTGTGGTGGGTGAGTTGTGAAAGGTGTTCCAGTGTGTGGGAATCCAGTGGTGGATGTTGGTGGCAGAGACTGTGGTTGCACGGAGCACGCAAGACGCCATGGGATTGAACAGCTGCAATAATTTGACTCCAGGGCCCTTTTCCTTGTGACGTGTGGAAGTAGGTGTTCAGGACACAACTGGTGGGAGAGTGGCGCAGCTCCAGACAGTGTTTACGGCTCAGCTCCAGGTTGTAATGTTATTATTTCTCTGTCATGCCTATGAGTTTTGCTTCTGCTACCTCAGTGACTGCTCTGTCTCCTTGGCCCTTCCCTCCTTTTGTTCTCTCCTTGAAGTCTGGGCATGCATTAGACTCTTCGGGTTTCTTCTCTCTTTCTGGACTTACATTGGTGAGTTCTTGTGGTTAGTGGTTCTGGCCACTCTCAAATTTGTATCTCCAGTCTGGATGCAAATCTCGCCCATACATCTAAGTGCCCTCTCAGAATCTTCGGTCAGGTCACAGTTGACATTTCCAGGTGAAATTTGCCAAGGACTGAATCCTGATACTACTCCCTAAGATTGCTTCCTTCCTGTCTTCCTTCTCGCACTCGATACCTGGAAACCAAGTCTTGCTTGCTACACAGTCCTTAGGATCGTCCTTTTTTCGATTTTCCCCTTGTTTTCCACTCCCATCTTCCACTTTATTAGCAGGCCCTGAAATAGATGTAGAATTTGACCACTTTGAACCACCTCCATTACTATGTTGGGCTCAGCGTGACCCCTTACCGCAGTGACTTCTAACTGCTCTCCCTCTCCCTCTGCCATGTCGTCTCTCTTCTTTCCTGAGCACAGGGACCAGCACACACCTTTCCACTTTAACTTAGAACATGTCACTCTGTTTAGAAATCCTCACATGACTTACCATTTTCTTTGGAGTAAAACCCAAAGTTCTGAAAAGCACACTCTGACCGAGTCCATACTGATCTAAAGTTTAGAAGTGATTGAATAAACACACAGCTGGGGAGAACAGTCTCCCTTGATCGTATCAGAATCCTAAGGAACTATTTCATATAGCCTCCTTGTGGCTAGTACACTGTGACTGCCTACCAGCGAGAACATACAGGACACAGGATGGGAAAGTGGGCGAGGAGGAATGGATGCCTGCCCTCCAGAGCTTCATCAACATGCCAGCCTCAGTGTGCATGAGACGTGTTATATGATGTGATGAAAGTGGTACTTTATCTCTGTGCTCTTCCTTCCTCTCCCAAACCCAGGCAAATCCAAAATAGTTACTCCGCTTGAGGACTCTATGCAGTATCTTACCAGTACTTTTAAAACCATTTGGGTTGAAATAAAGATCAAGGAATTGGTGAAATCCAGAGACTGAAGTGATACAAGATCTAAACATAGTGGGGTAGTTGAGTAACATCCTAGGATCGTAAAAGGGCATTGAGTCAAATCTGAGGAAATTCAGAGAATGAAGTGTGAACTTTAGTTAATAACCAAAGTACCACTATTGGTTTACAAGTTGTGACAAATATGAGATGTTAACAATAGGGTTAAACCCTCTTAGTAAATTTTCTATAACTTTAATAAAATTACTCTGAAATTAAATTTATTTTTTTAAAAAAGTCTCCTTCCTCCTCCAGCCAGCCACAGCCTTTGATGTTTCTCTAGACTTTTCTATTGGAGATGCTTTTAACCCCAGAGGACATGTGGCAGTATCTGGAGACCTTTATTTTAAGTTGATGGGGAGGGGATGCTATAGGCATTTAATGGGTGGAGAACAAAAATAATGCTAAGCATCTTCCAGTGCCTCAGAGAACCATCCTCCCCCCTCTCCCCCCATAATTACATGCCCCAAATGTCAGTAGGCTGAGGCTGAGAAACCTTGTCCCTTTTGAATGTAGGGTTCTGTTTCCCTTCAGTTTCTCGTGCTCTGCATTTCATAGTTTCTCCTAGAACTTAATCATCAGCCTCACTTTGTTGAGCTCTTAATCAGCACTTGCCATCAGTTCTCTGTTTATTTGTCTGTGTGTCAAGGAAGTCTTACATTTCATGAGGGTTTGTACCAAGAGACACACTTCCACAGAACATATCCACATCATCACAGGGACAAAATCAATTCTTCACCTTTGTCAATCTTAGTGTTCTAACAATATGACAAATCAAATATACTTTTATGTCAATTCCCCCCTCCTCCAATCTGACACAAATGATCTACAACCTGAAGATGGCCTATCAAATGGTCTAGGAAAATAAAAATGCTTTTGAAAAAGATGAGTTTAATTTAGGGGTGGTAAATAACAGTCATGTCAGTTCCAAAAAGACTTGCTTTCCCTCCTTCCTCTCCCCTATTTCACTGACTTTATCAGTTATAACGAGATACATTTAGCTCTTGGAATCTTGCAAAATGGTGTAATGCATACATAGGCCCATCTAAGGCAGAGAGGTTTAAGTAAGACATCAGTAAATCCATAAGAAAGACTTCAGGTCCAGAGAAATAGAAGATACAGACTACCCCACACTGCCTGGGAAATCTATGACACCCACCACCTGCTTTAAATGACAGGACAGAGGCACCTCCAAGAACGGGCAACAGCACACGGAGTACTGGCATTATAGATTTCACTTTGCTTTTATGCCACAAGGAAAAGTCAAGTACTTGAAGAACTGGCAGGTCTGAAAGGGCTCTGCAATCTAATACAGGCAATCAAGGCGTTAGCACTGTATGAGCAGAATCCAAGTCCATTTTAATGAACAACTGTCCTCTCCTGGGTAAAACCACGGCATTCTTTTCCAAGTGATCATGTTGGATTTAGAGCTCTCTTCTGTTTAAAACGACAGCAATGAGAAAAAGGAAGGCCAGGAGATCTAAAACTTTAAATATTTGAAATCTAAGTAAGTCTACTTTCCGGAAGTGTGCACTTCACGTACTTCCTTTCTAAAACACAGCTTAAAATATACTCTACACCGTTTAACATGGTTAAAAACTTTTGTGAGAAACTTGGCCCTCGGATTCCAGTTCCTTTTCTTCCTATCCAATGATGCAATAGTTAAGGGGGTGCTCATGTAACTGTTTTGAACCCCATCTACTTAGAAAATGACATCTGCAACAGACACAGAAACATCGACAGATGAAACCAGGAGACCTTCCCTCTGACAGCAGTTCCTCATCTGCTCACCTCAGGGCACAGACTAAAACAAGCAGCGTGATATCCAATTTTTCTGGCTAAGTACCAAAGAAATCTCTTTTAGCCTACACAGCAACTTTCTACTTTCTTGGGATCTTTCCTAATTCTGCCTCCCCCCGCCCCCCAACGGCCAGGAAAAGCTGAGCTGCCCTGAAAGCGTACGTCATTTTCTGAAATAGAAAATCGGCTAAAAAATTTTTTTCTCACTAACTAAACCACGGTGTCTCAGTAGTTCTTAAACTAGGCTGATAACATGTTTACCCAATTTACTCAAAACAACTTCTTCCAAATAGCAGACAAAAGCAAGATTAAACAGTTGCATGATGTAATTCTTTTATCCTTCCACTCTGCTGGGAGATGCCCGCTTTGGAGCTAAGCAAACAAACGGACTTGAATTTCACTTCCACCACTTACGAACTGTGTGACTTCTGAGGAGTCTCTTAAATCCTAGGGCCCTCATGTATAAAATGGAGCCTCTAGAGTCAGTCTACTATGCAAGCGCGGTGAACGAATGAAATGAGGTCAGGAACAAAAAGTGGTGCGAGCATAAAGCAAGTACTCCACATGTAAAACTCTGATTTTTACCCCGGCAGCTGACCCTTTTGCTTCCGATCGAGCCCACACTGTACACTCTGCCAGTATAGGGGGCTAGAGAACTAATACTGGGGACAGGGGTTAAGGCCTTGGCTTTCACCCAGCGGACTCTGGTGGGATCCCCATCACGGGACCACACTTGGTTTCCTGGGTAGCAGAAGTGACTGCTGAGCACATAGCCAGGAATAGCCCCTGAGTACCACAGGTTTTGCCACCCCCACCCCATGGCCAAAAATACCCCAACAATACACTATGCTAGTATATAGGGAAGGAGTTACGCTTTGCAGACCCTGAGATTTGACAATTCTCAAATGATGCAATAAAGTATAATTCCCATTCGTATTTATAGAGAATGAGAAAAGAAGCAGCCTTTGGGGCTGGAGAGATAGTACAGCGGATAGGGTGCTTGTCTTGCATGCGGCCGACCCGGGTTCAATCCCCAGCATCCCTTATGGTCCCCTGATAAGAATGATTCCTGAGCATGGCTGGGGATGGACCCACAACAACAACAACAACAAAAGAAAAAATAAAAGAAAAAAGAAAGACAATAGCCAAACAAAACTCTGCAAAGATCCAAGTATCTCGTGAGATCTCTTTAGACACTTATGGGAAGTGCTCATGACGGCAGTGCGGCCCGACTGAAATGCGGCTACCCGGGCTGGAGCGCACCAACATCTCGGGGCACTCTCGGGGGCTGTGTCTATGAAGCGTCCCCAAAAGTGAAACTTCATTGGCTTCCTGACAATCTTGATTCGTATATGTAAGGATGAAGGAGGCATTCTCCATGGTGCTTCCCCTGCTTCTCCCAGATGTGTGTGTGTGGGGGGGGGGAGGTTGTGTGTAGGGACTGGGGGTCGCACTCATTCGGTGGCAGTGCTGCCGCATATTCTGGCTGCAGTGCTCACCCGAGGCACCTTTTGCTTTCGATGCTCACACCAATCTAGGTGCACGTGGCTGGCAGGGATCAAAGGCAGCATCGGATTCAGACTGCCTCGCCCTTCAAGGCACTGAGTCATGTCCTGGCTGTCTTTCCTTGATTAGTGTTATTTTTGTTTATTTATACTTCGCGTGCAGGGGACTGAACCCAGGACCTCACACAGGCAAGGCAAGCGTTTCGGCGCGAAGTCACAGCCGTGGCCCAGTGTCCTCTATTTTTAAGGCTACTTATCTGGCGCTTGGTTTCTAGTATCATGTTGGATGGCCTTTAACTTCCTCACTTGACTATTGTGTCAGAAATTCTTACGCTAGTCTGAAATGTAAAGGGTCACAATAGGAATGGCTGTTTCAGCCGTTTAGCCCTTGGAAGCTACAGAAATCCCACGTTCCATGTCATCCCGCTTGGATGATCTATAACTTGTTTTCCAATCTAGCTGCTCTCTCGCTGCATTCTTTTTCCTAGAGAGAGCCAATTCATCCTACCCCCAAAATACAAGGTCCTGTTCAGTGCTCTACACACGTCAGATCACAGCTGTGAAATGACCTGCTGAGCAGAACCAGTATTATGAGGAACTCTACTGAACCCTTTATTTTATGTCTCTCTTGAGATGTGATTCTTGTTTGAGATCACAAGAAAATGCGAATGCTCTGGATACAGACCAACAGCATGCAGAAAGTGTTCATGTCAACAGAAATTCTTTGTATTTAATCAGTGAGTGCCTTAGGTTCCTTCTCAACGATACTGAGATAACCAGAAAAGACAATGAAAAAAAATCATTGGAAGATATTCGAAAGAAATGGAAAAAAAAAAAAGCCCAGTCAAAAACACATATAGGTTGGACCAGAGTGATGGACGAGTGTGTAGGACATTTGCCTTACATGTGGCCATCCTCGGTTTGACCCCTTGCCCCCCAAGTTGTCCTCAAACACAACAAGAAATGACCGCTTACTCAGGAATAAGCCCTGAGCACTGCCAGGAGTGGCTCAAAAGCAAACAAAAGAAAAGAAAAAGAGAAAAGAAACATATAGGTGAAGAGAACATATGGGGTAGGGTGGTTATAAATCAGAACAGCAATTTGCTGTAATAATTCTACAATCTACAATGTTTTCGTGTGTGACTTCCGCCTCCACCAGATTTAAGTTACTAATGAAATCTAACTCATATTTTACTGACCGAAAAGTGAATGGGAGTATAACTAACCACACTTTGTGAGGAGACTTATTACTGTGAGAGTAACCATGACAATCACAGTTCATTTACGAGGTAGGGTGGCAAGTGGAGTCTACTTATGAGACAAAGTAACACTACAGTTTTCTAGGAGAATGGGCAGTTTAAACCTTAGGAAATTTTCAAGATTTATAAAATATTTAAAAAACACCAAATTGGAGTCATTGGGAAAAAAATCCTCTAAATATGAGGCCAGAGCAATAGTATAGCAGATAAGGTGTTTGCCTTGCACGTGGAACCCAGTGTCCATCCCTGGCATCTCATACAATCCCCAGAGCATCACCAAAAATAATTTCTGAGTGTGAAGCCAGGAGCAACCCCTAAGCATTGCTGGATGTGGCTCCCAGACCAAATAAACAAACAAATAAATAAATAATAAATCCTCCAAATATCAGACTGCATTATTGTTAGGATCCAGCCTCTCCACTTCTGGGTAGATATCCTTTAAAAATAAAATAAAGTAGAGCCAGAGTGATAGTACAGTGAGTAGGGCACTTGCTTCAGCATGCAGCTGACGCCGGTTTGATCCTTGGAACCACCAACGGTCCCCCAAGCTTGCCAGGAGTGAACCCTGAGCACTGAGCCAGAAAAAAAGCTCTGAGCACCACAGGGTATGACCCCAAACAAAAACAAATAAAACTTAAGGATGGGCTTGAATAGATGAGTACACCAATGGTCAAACATTTTTTCACAATACCAAAAGATGTAAACCACCCGAATAGGTAGATAAATGGATAAATCAAATAGTTTATGCATTAGTAAAATACTATCCAGCCTTTGAAAGTTAGAAATGACTGATAATGCTACAACATGGATACATCTTAAGAAAAATAAGCCAGCCACAAAAAGCAATTACTGCATGATTCCACGATTCCACTTACGTTAGACTTAGAGACAAAAAGTACAATCATGTTTAGGCTGGTGGGAGAAGGGCTGGACATATATTGCTTTAAAGGCAAGGATGATTAAGGCATTTTGAAGATGAACAGAGGAAATAGTTGCAAACTACATTTTTTTTTTTTTTTTTTTGCTTCATGGCCACACCTGGCAGTGCTCAGGGAACCATATAGAGCGCCAGGGATCGAAGTAGGGTCAGCTGTGCGCAAGGCAAGCATCTCACCTGCTAGACTGGCGCTCCAGCCTCTGCACAATCACAGTCGATACCATTGAGCGGTATACTTTAAAAGAAACAATTTGGGAGCTGGGAAGATACAGCTCAAAGGGTTACAGCTCATGCCTTGCATGCACAAGACCCAGGGTTCAATCCCCAGCACCACCATGCTAGAGTATTATGGCGAGGCCCAAGCACTAAGCAGTGCAGCTGGGAGTGGATCCGGGCCCATGGCACTCAGGGTAGGAGTCCCCAAAATGACCAATTTTATGTTACCTATATTTACCATACCACCACCACAACAGAGAAATAAACTGAAATCCATTCTCTGGTATAACTGGCATCCAGTGTCTTTAATCAATGTGTATTATAAGCAGCGGGAATTGCAATTTTTATATTCTGTGAATTATTCTTGTCACATGTAAAACTAAATAGGAATCAAGATGTGTCATGCTGATAGGGCCAACTCGAGTAAAAACAAAAGCATTGTGATAAAGGCCCAAGCTGTAGAAAGTCAGTCTTTACCAGATTGTGTAACCCGGGTCAAGCAGAAGCTGTCAAGGGTCTCCGTGCCTTAAACAGGCTGAGCCAGGAACAGTTTTCCTGGAACTGTTACTTAAAAACACTGAGAATGATGGAACATGAGATAAACAAGGGGACTCCTACTCTTATAATCAGAGATAAGTGACTCAGCAATTAGCAGAAAATGAACATTTTTGAAGTAGAAGTGGGGGGAGGAAGGGAGAAGGGAGAAGGGAGGAGGGAGGAGGGAGAAGGGAGGAGGGAGAAGGGAGGAGGGATGAAGGAGGGGGCGCCTTGGGCAGTGATAGAGATGAGCGCCTCTTTTTCCCATCTCATAGAGAAAAGTGCAGAAGAAGAGTTACCAGGATGATCAATGAAGGCTGTATTTCTTCCTCACCTGTAACCTACATAAAGAAATCTAATGAAGTACCAGGCTTCAGGGAGAAAACGTTTTTCAGGGAACTGTGAGAAATGGCCGAGTGAAGCAAGGATGTCAAGAAGAAGAGGTCTTAATGCCCCTGCTTCCTCTCGCTGTCACACAGACCCGAGCTCTGTCCCACCACCCTCCTTCCTCAGGGGCGCCTCTCCCTGCTGCTGGCTTGCGGTGCCCTAGTCATAATCTGTGATAATATGATATTTGATATTTGGAAAGACATTCGGTGTTAAACCAATGTATCAGATACCTATTTTCCTCAAATTTTGAGGAAATTTTTGTCTCATTAGAAAGGTGATTATTATTAATCACTGGGAAATGTAAATCCAAACCATGTTGTGATATCACCATATAAGCTTTAGGATGGCCACTTTATTTTTATTTATTTATTTATTTATTTATTTATTTTTGATTTTTGGGTCACACCTGGCGATGCAAAGGGGTTACTCCTGGCTCTGCACTCAGGAATTACTCCTGGCGGTGCTCAGGGGACCATATGGGATGCTGGG
>JAOXYA010000025.1:56173016-56183695 GCA_028565675.1 Sorex palustris
ATAGTAACATATTTACCGATTGCAAGTTTGGAATCTTTGTGCATTACTTTGCATAACCGAGAAACAAAATTTTTAGGGAATACCAATTTTTTGAGCAATCATAATGAAAGAGAAGAGACAGCAAAAGGTGGCAAGTTCTTGACAATACCCTTTGGCTTCCAGATGTTATTTTTATTCCAGGATCACTTTTCGTACTAATTTGTGGGAAATTATTCACTTATTGCTTTCCTTAGAGAATAAACGACTTGAGGAAAAACGGAATGGGAAGTAGATGGGAGATTTGTGGGATGTGAAAATAGAAATTGAATGGGGAGAGAATATGTAATGTAGGTTTGGTGTCTGTAGGCTTCACCTAAAGTATCTTTCTACAGATAAATGGAGAGTATCTATACACAGATAAATGGGAATGTGTTTAAAATAACTTCAAGGTGTATTTTATTGCCTTGTAGTTCAGTACTAAATGTAATTTGTTTATAGTTGTTATGGGTATGGTACGGAACAGAATCAGTGGGAAAATGGTGCATATGAGTTGAAACAGTTGCTGCTGGCTCCAAATTGCTTGAGGCTTTCCAGTGTTTCTGCAGGGAAATGGTGGGAGCTGCTTTCTCTGAACACCACTGACATTTACAGTGGGAAAGTACACTTGTGATTAGCTTTAGCAGAGTCTTTGAGAAGACAAAATACCCTCTCCTCAAGAGAGGCAGAGTAAACATGTGAAATAATCGTCATTAAGATGTGAAAGAAATCATCATTGACTTCAGTAAGATGTGTTGAGTGTTGATTGCTTGAGTCCAGTGAACATTAAATATCAAAATGGGCTCTGGCAACATCAGTGATGCTGGGTGTGTGTGTGTGTGTGTGTGTTTGGGGGAACCCGGGCTCCTGCTACAAACCCAGTCCTTCCGCCTTTGTGCCATCTGATGGTCTTTCTTACAAAAGTTTTTCATAGAATGAAATTAAGTTTCTGTAGCAGAAGCTTCATTGACAGATGTCATTAGGAAAGTAGTCTAGAAATGCCAACCTAAAATTTGATATTTCAGTTAATTGGGGATCTTTAATATAGTACACAGATTGTTTGTTGGGTTTTTGTTTTCTGGGTCACACCTGGCACGGCTCAAGGACTGCTCCTGACTTAGAGCTTGGTTGTCACCGTGGTTGTGCTTGGGGAACCCACAGATCATTTTATTTATCTTATTTCAATCTTCTTACCTGTTGGGAGTATAGATGATCCTGCATTATAGCCAATCCGTACAATTATGTACACTCAAATAATTACAAAGAAACAAGACAATTCATAGATAAAAATAGACCATAAAACCACTTAGCATTTGATTTTACGTTACAAGATGAAAAGTGAGAACAGATTTTCCTGTTTTGTTTCTGGGTCATACATGTCATTGCTGGGGCCTGTATTTGACTTTGCACTCAGGAGTGACCCTGAGGCCTTGAAACCATGGCTCTGGCCACTGCAGCCATATGTGAGGCAAGTGTCTGACCTACTGTGCTCTTTGCAGCCTGAACTGAAGTTCTTAATCTGATAGCATAATTATATAAATTCATCTAGTGTTTTCCTTTTTATTTAAATCTTCAAAAGAGCCAAGTACTTTTTGAGTATCGTTCAGTAATACTCCCACAGTAGGACTGTCCGTGTGTGTAATTTGAACTACACTTTTCATCACAAAGAGGTAAAAATAATTTTAATATACTTTATTTCATCCAGTATCTCAAAGAGTATCACTTTTATAGCATCAGTCACCATAAGGAACAAGTGAGATCTTTTCCTCTTTTATCCCATATGGAGTTTTAAAATTCAGTGTGTATTTTATACTTAACAGCACACCTAAATTTTTATTAAACTTATCTCAAATAGCCATTGCGACATATAGTTTAAGAGATTTGTTTCATGTTCCACTGGTTTGAAGATACAGTCACCCGTTGGCATACACAGACAGACTGGTTGAAGAACCTATCTGAGGTAACAAAATCTGAAGCTGCTCAAGTCCCTTATATAAAATGTCACACGTACCGACTGTACACTTATTTTCATAGATGTTAAATCATTTCTAGATTACTTTCAGTGCCTAATGTATGTTAATGCTATGCATATAGTTATTATACTGAAATTGTTCAGGGAATAGTGATTATAGAGCAAAACAAAACAAGTATTCGGATACCATCATGCTAAGCCAGATTGCATAGTAAGCATTTTGTGTCTGAGGCTTGTTAAGCCAACACAGATGCAGAGGACCAGTTTTATCTGCATTTAAAGCAGGGCTCTGTCACCCAACAGAGGCAATCCAATCTTCATGATTGCTTGCTAGACCCCTAGTGTCGGGTGGTGGAAAGAGTTAAGTGGTTCTACATGTTGCATTTAGTGTGTGGCAGCCAGACAGACACTCTAATGGCATTTGGTGAGGACATTAAAAACCCATCAGGCTGGTGTTGCAGAAAATTTGTCAGTGATGCTGATGGCTCAGATCCTGGCAGGACTTTTAAAATATTACAGTTAAGCAGTTCTTGTGATGTTAAACCAGTGTCAAAGTTAGATGGAAACTCATTTTGTAATCGTTTCACTTGGACTCTCTTTTGCTTGGTGTTAATAGATGTAGGAAAACAGCCGAACAGTTAATTTCAAATTAGAACTTGGGTTCAGTTAAAAATTGTTCCTTGATATTATACATGAAATTGTGAGTCTCTGTCTTTAGAATAAGCATCTATTGTTAAATTTGCCCCATTCAGAGTGTTTTTAGGGGTGCCATAATTGCCGTTAGTACTCTAATTCTAATTTGGCTTGATAGACAGATGCAAAATTTTATTGTGTAAACATCCAATGTTGCAAGATGCTGTTTTACAGAATAATTTTCCAAAAGATTTTAATAGGGCGGGTCTGCCTATTTTCAACCGAAGGAAAAACCTTCAGCAATTTTCAAGTTCCCATGCATATGCAAAACTGAAATCTGTGCAAGTCAACAGGCCAGGTTTTTATACTTTGCTTTGGAATTATGACCAATAGACAAAAGTTGTCTATTCTGTTAACGTGCCTCTTGTGTTGTTATGGTGTTCAGTTATTTTCAGTGTCAAGTTTTTCAGGTTTGGGGTTTTTTTCTGTGTAAAGTCTGGGTTGTGCGGAGTCTAGGGACGATTTTTCCCACTCATTTTTATGCTAGTCCTGATACATATTCGTGGCATTTAAATGCTGCAGGCTGTTCAGACCTGCGGTGCCATCTTGCCACAGCTCCCTCTTGTCTACCTGAAACACCATTTGAGCTTCAGCAGTTTCATCAGAAGTTGTGAATGAATCTTAAATAAATGTGTTTATTTTGTGCTTGCTGCTGTGTCTGGGAATCTGAAGCCATTGAAGATTTTTCTTTTTTTTTTTTTAAACTCCTGCGGGGTGAACCATCACAGTGACAGGTAAATGGCATTCTTTAGTGCAGCTTGAACTCTTCTCCGCCTCTCCTCTCTCTCCCCTACAGTTCTTCAGGGTTGTTGAATGTAGGGATTGTCTTGCTGGGACCCCTAAGGAGTGGGTCACTGCAGGGTTGGCTGAAAACCAAGCTGCCTGGGGGCCATCTCCCAGCAGGGGACCACTAAAGACAGTATGAAAAGCCACGTGGGGGCTTATGATTACCTTATGAACAGGAATCAGTTCTGGCCAGCAGAGTACGTACATATTAAGGACCTATTAACTTCTTCAGGCTTTTCCTCAAATTGTAAAAGCACTTGGGAATGAGGGAATAATAAGAGGAAATTCTCCCCAAAGCCTCTAAGGATGCAGGTTTTTTTTTCCCCCCCCACATCTCTCTGGGTGCATCTTTTCATTTGCAAATTTATTTCCTGCTGGGCCATCTATAACTTTTGAAGTCTCCTTGAACATATTAGAAGGCAGGTTTAAAAATGATTACATAATGTTGATTCTTCCTTTTGAAGGGTTGACTCTTCCTCACTTTTGGGCAAAATCAGCAAAGAACTATCTGCTTTTAAAAAATGAGCTTTATTTTTCAATGAAAGAGCTTAGAAGTTAGAGAACATCAAAACTATTTAAAGAAGGGAAAGAAAAATCTTAAACTAACATCATACCACTGAAATTTTCTAGACACCCATGTGCTATGTGTCGTGACACCCAATTTTTGAACATTTAATTTGTTACTTCTCTCTTCATCCTAGCATAAATTCTAGTAAGTGGAATTACTGGGTGGTAGCAAAAAATTTAGAAATCATTTTGATTCAAAACAGATAGATCTAGTTTTATTCAGAAATATCCTAAGGCCCATCTGTAGTAGTTTGAGGACTCATTTCTGCATTCTTGATGTCACTGAATGTTTAGATTTAAAGACAAACCCACAAAGTCATCAGAATTGTTGGTGGGAAAAAAAAAACCTCACTTAGTGAACCCTTTTAATTGACATAGTGCTTATTAATTTTGTGGCACATAGTTTTGGTTGTGTGTTTGGAAATTCTTATTTTTATAAGCAAACTTTTGGAGGAACCAGTACTTTAAACTTACATTTTAAAAAACTTTAGTCCCCAATGGAGTGTTAATGCTAATTTTTTATGTTAATTGCTGATTATTTTAAAAGAGCAAAACTGTTCCCTATATGCCAAATAACGCTCCTATGAGAAAAAACAAAACTGGGTTTTGCTCTTAATTTTGCTTGGTTAAATACTGCTAATATAGAAGCATCTGCTTAAGAAGAATTTTTGAATTTTTGCTCTGATGTGAGGACTTTTCAAATTAAAAATGTGATTTTACTGTTAAAACCAAGAATAGAATTCTCTGTCCCTCTGAGGGAAGGAAGTTGTAAATTAATTCACTGTCCTGTGTCCATGGATAATGTGCACTGAGCAATATAGTGATTTAGGGCAAATTATCTTATTTATAGGATGATTAGAATAGATAACCAAAGATCTGATATTAAGTGATCAGCAGTTCCTTGGCAGCTGTTATCTCAAGTATTGGGAAAGACTAACTCACGTTTCCATTAAACATTGTTGGGCATGGTACAGTTTTTAAAAATTGAATAAAGTGATAGAGTTTTAAGTTGATTGCTTCAGCAGTAGATATAACAATTAAACGTTAAAATTAAATTTTAATTGCTTGAAACTTAATTGAGATGAAAAGATTTTAGATTTAATCAAGACAGCAGTTGCATTTAAATAGATCAGGTCCAGATGTTATTAGGTGAATACATTTAAATAGGCTGAGGTGATTTTTAATGGACCCTTGAGAATTAAAGCCCACTCATTTAGAACTTGGAGAATATTTTACTCTTGGTTAGCATCGTCTTGCCTACTTGTTATTGCAGTAACTCAGCAAAACTGCATTTTAGAGAAGAATTTGCCAACAGAACGGTAAAGATGGGAGGGAGGAGGTATGTAGGGTGGGTCGGGGGAGAATGTCTACATGATTTCTTCGGATATTTATCTGGGTGGAAAAGAGATCTCAGAAGTAATTATGATATAGAAAACTTTTTTGCCTTAAGTGCCTTGGGGACTCATTCTGAAGGCTGCAGTCCTGAATGGATGCATCTTTAATCATCTGGAAGTAAGAAATCCATTATTTTTCTAAACTAGACAGTGGTTGTCTGTTTTAATGGAACAGTTGGTAGATTACAGCTCTTCAGGGCTTTATTTCCCAATGCTTGCCTCCCCATCGTATTTGAATTTTACTCAGAAGTGAATCAGAGTCCCGAGAATTTAGAGCAGGGATTTAAAGTTCCGTTAATTAATTTTCACTTTTGGTATTGACACAGTCAGGGTATTTTACTGAAGTGTGGCGTTCCCACACCCTTAGTGTTTAGAAATGGACCCTTATGTACAAGTACACAAGCACATCTTTGATACATTATGGTGCAAACTTGAGAGTAGAAAAGAAATTTTAGAATCTGCAGATGTTTTCTTTTTGGTAGAGAATAATGCTTCTCATTTAAACTTAGGGGGGGATAAAATAGTCGGCTGTGGAAGTTAACACAGAGTTTCACAGGTTTTCACAGTAACCAGATGTATACTGGCTTTATGAAAGTCAGATCTGTTTTAATTACCGATTCCTTTAACTAGAACACATTATACAGATTGAAATTTACTAGCCAAATGTTTCAAAAGAGTTAAAAGGCGCCTTTGAGATATATTTAAAGGAAAAGTTAACTGGGATAAAAGAAAAAATGTTGAATGTGTAATTCTTAGCTAATAACCAGAAACACTAAAGCAGTCCCAGGCCACTATTTGTTGGTTGTAAAATCTGCTGTGATTTTAAGAAAATCTTAATGGAGAATTTCCAATTCAAAAGGGGATTTTTTTTATATCCTTGCCTTTTTTTTCCCTTTTTTTTTTTTTTAAAGCAAAACAAAGCTAGAGAAGGGAGAGTTTGGTTTTCCTATCAGCTTTCTCATGGTAGTGATTATTTAATGTTCTCTGATTACAGTTCTCTATCAGTTACTTGCAATTTTATTTAAGGGCACAAGTGCTTTATTAAAGCTTATTCATTCATGAAATGTAAGGCTTGTTCGTTCTTTCCTTGTGAGAAGAACTTCATGTGAAAAATGAAGCTTTGCCGTTTTGGAATGCTTTGTTTGATCTAAGTAAGGGTAATGCCCTTGGCCTGCCCTTCCTGTAATGAAAGAACAGTGAGGTGAATGAAATTCATGCCAGATAAGACAGGAATGTACTTCTTGGCTACTTCTTTCCTTTTTGTCTTGAGACGGTGGTTATATACTTCACCTTTCTTGCCCAAGGGATCAGCGTACCCTCCACTCTCTTCCTTTCAGAGACAATGTTTCATGCTCTAGTGGGTTCATGCCTAGTGAGTTCCTGAAATTCATGACCTGGTGTTTGTGCATAAGTTGCCAAAAATAATAGAAATTGACATTTTCGGTTAAAATGAACCCAGAATAGTAAACGAGAACCGTACCATTTTTAATGTTACCCTATTTGGAGGTTATTCTTTTTTTTAGATGTGAAATTTTTGCCTACTTTTATTAACTTACTCAATTTATTGTCTGTCTGCTGTCAGTTACTACTGGGGGTGAGGGGGTAGGGTTGGAGAAATAGTAGAGTGTGTTGGGCACTTTGCACAAGGCAGACCTGGGTTCATCCCTAGGACCACCAGCAGACCCTAGGATTATTCTGAGCCCATCTCCTGGAATTGTCTCAAACCCTCCAAAACAAGCAACAATCACAGAAAGTACCAGTTACTACCTGTAGGGTCAGAGGGGTCAGTAAGAGTGTGTGTGTGTGTGTGTGTGTGTGTGTGTGTGTGTGTGTGTGTGTGTCTGTCTGTCTGTCTGTCTTGGTCTTGCCCACACACCCCCAAGTTAATGATTACCATGTCATCATTCCGTGTGAAGGAATGTTGATTGCTTTGAAAAACACATGGTAATATATTTAAAATTTTATTGGGGAAGTTTGTGTAGTTACTCCATTTTCTTGAAAATGGGCTGTCATTTCTACTTTCTGAGCATTGGAATGCTCAGGTGTGGGAGGCAGGCACATTCTTCTCTGCAGAGAAGTTTATTAACAGGAGCTAGTGTATTAGTGAGAGCCTAACAGGAAATCTACGAAAGCACTTGCCCTCAGTGCAGCTACATCTTGACCTTTCAAACCAGCACTGGAACAGTAAGAGGTACCATAGAACCTCAGAGTGGCATTGGATGCAGTGTAATTGCAGATTTAGTCTACATCATGCAGTTAAAAAATGTGTAAGGGAAATATTTTTTAAATTTTTTGAAAGGGAAGATAATATAGTTTATTATTGTCAGATGTGTAGAGTTCATTGTGACCTAATAGGTTTGTAAGGCCTTTATGAAATGCATTTCTTAGAAATCTAAATGTATTCTTAAAAACCATAGACATAATAAATTTTAGTTTATATTTTGAAGTAGGTAAGCATATACTTATAGTTCTGCTTAAACCTGAGATTCCCAGCTTAGTTGGGCTTCGATACACATTTCAGAAAATAAATTACTTAGCATCACATTGGAAATCTACTCTTGTTAAGAAAAACAAACAAAATGTCCTCCAGTTTCAGCCAAGGCTGCTACTGCCCCTTCTGGACAAGTCTAGCACCTTACCTCCACCTGGGAACACTATCACCCACTTTGGGAAGCACTGAATTAGTCATTTACTTATTCAGTAATTTGCATATGTGAATTATGCATATGCTGACTCAATGGAATTAGTGAAGTTCCATTGCCAATTCATATCCCGTTCAGGTTCAAGCTTTATGCTGGCTCCCTGGGGTCTTATGTGATAACTGATAACTGTTGGTGACCAGGAGGAAAGAAGGAAAATAACCATGTCAGTTTCAATGGTTCGCCAAATCAACCTTCTTGTTTGGTGACAGACTTTGTTATGGATATGGACCCACGGAATAAAAATATTTGACCACTCTTAAAAGCATTAAAATCAGAAGTATTTTTGTTGTTGTTTGTTTATTTGGTTGTGTTTGGGGCCACATCCAATGACGCTTAGGGGATACTTCTGGCTCTGCACTCAGTGGGTATTGGGGGACCATATGGGGTGTCGGGGATCAAACCTGGGTCTACTGTGTGCAAGGCAAATGCCCTACCTGCTGTACTGTTGCTCCAGCCCACCCAAAACCAGAAGCACTTTTAAAAAAATTTACTTCAAAGAAAGCTTCATGTTTATATGTTCAAAATTCTTGAGTTAGAAACACTTGTAGTTCTCAGTAATTCAGAAGCTGCTAATATTTTAGCAGTTTTAGAAGGTATGATTCATATTCTTGAACCTACCTGGAAACCTTAAGTTTTCTTCCATGGTTTTTACAAGGGTCCTTAATGTCCCTCATCTCTCTATGCTATTAATACTTTTGTACATTGTCACCAAATGTGGTACCAGGGATCCTCCAGCAAGGCAAGTCCCTTACCCCTGTACTATTTCTCTGACTTCCTGATTTCCTATCATTAATATAGACTTTATACTTAAAAAGAAAAAAATGTAGTAACCATGGTATTCTAGAAATGCCCTTAACAGAAGAGATTTTAGCTTAGAACTCTACTTCTGGTAGTTTGATGAAATTGGAGCAAATTTGATTAAAATTAATGAGAATGAGATAGTACACCTGGAAAAGAAAGACATACTACTCTGACAGAACTTTTTTATTCCTTTTAGCTTTATCATGTCATATTTGAAATAAGACTTGATGATGTTTCATCGAAATAGGCTCTGTACGGCATGGGCTATTGGGGGAAGAGTTTTATGACAGACCTCAGCAACCACTTCAGAATTGATCGATGCAGTATATGTTTAACATTTTTTGATTAGTCATTTGAAATGACTTATTTATGAATCCTTTGAAAACGTTACCACAAAGGTTTAAGTTTCCTTTCCTTAGCAAAATTTATTCCAGAGCACTTGTAGGATTTTAGTTACCTGGTCTTGCAGTAATTTTTTGTCACCATGCTGGAATTGAACCTAGGGCTTCCCTCATGCAGTATGTGGACTCTGCCTCAGAGCCCCCATTTTCAGTTGTTGTGAAATAATTTGAATTGTTGGTATGAAACACTATTTGTTAATGTGGTTTCTGTTAAGCCAGTTTTTTCTCTGGAGTAACAGTAATACCCTTGTAAGTAAGTATAGAGGATAGGGATCTCTTTAGGAATACTTTTGTTTGTTTTTTGGTGTTCGGTGGTGCTTGGGGGACCATATGAGATGCTGGGGATTGATCCTGAGTTGGCTGCCTGCAAGTAAGCTCCCTGTCTGATGTGCTCCTTCTCCAGTGTCAGCAGTCTTTATAAATCTTGACTTTGCTTTGTCTTTTGAAACCTCGAAATAGAAGTAGTCATTGTCTTTCTTTTTATTTTAACCACCGGATTCTTGTAACATTTATTCTGCCCCTTGTATACACTGGGAACCAAGGCCTCTGTAGAGTAATCACTTGCTAAAGGTCACACATTTATTAAAATGCAAAGTTAACAAGTCTCTTTTTTTTGTTAGAATGGTTGATTATTTTTCATGAAGACTAGTGCTTTTGAGTAATTGATTCAAAGAACAAAATGTACATGCTTTGGAAATCCTGTTTTCTTCTCCAGTTCTGAAATCAGTGATGTTCTTGGGTAGCAACTGGGATGTGTGGTTGAGTCAGTTATTGAGGTGTTCTTGGGTAGCAATTGGGATGTGTGGTTAAGTCAGGTTATTGGGATCATCATAAGGTGGGGCAAGGAGTACATTTTTCTTTAGCTCTCTTAGAATGTTGTTTCAAATCAATAACTCTGAGATAGCATCAGTGATGCTTACTTTTCTGGTGGCAGCTATTCCTTTTCACAAATCAGAAACCATCTCTCCTGCCTATAGGAGTTGAGTTAAAGCAGAGTCTCACATCACTTTTAGGAGCCACGCTCGAAGATAGAAGCTTGGGATATAGGAGACGGGTCAGTTAGGACTGATACATGTTCTGCAGTCTAGAGACCAAGTCATTTATCATAGGTGCCTTGTCTTCCTTTTCTCCAAAATGAGAGGGTTGGACTACAATGTTTTTATGGCTCTCATTTTTTTTCATTGTATTTGCGTCTTCAGTTTGATCACAAAAGGTAGCTGAACGCCATGCTTTAGATCCTTGTATTTAGCACTTTAAAAAAATGCTGTATAAAGGTACTGGTTAAACTACACAAGAAGAAATCACCCAACCCCATCAAAAAATGGGGCGAGGAAATGAACAGAAACTT
>JAOXYA010000025.1:56202402-56213265 GCA_028565675.1 Sorex palustris
ATTGGGTATCATGCTCAGAGATGTGGGGCAGCCCCAAGGGTTGAACTGGTGGCCTCACATGCAAGGTGGGTGCGTTAGCTTTAATAAGGCTGGCCTGCGTTTTCTCGCCTCCCCCTCCTTTGCTCCCTCCCTCCCACTCCTCTTCCCTTTTCATTTCTTTTTTCTCATTGTCAGTAATAAATGTATTATCACCAAAAGGGTTTTAATGAGTGTTACATTAAATCTGCATATGTGGAGGATAATCTCTTCCCTTTTCTTATCCAGCTACCCACCCCAACACCCACCCATTCTGTTATTCTTCATACCCTTTTCTGACTTTGTGGGATAACCAAAATTTGCCTGGCTCCACGTTTCCAGACTTGAGATCTGTGCCTTGATTTTGTCTATTTCATCGGTTTGGTTTATTGGAGGGGGGGGGCGAGGGGGGGCGGCACACACAGTTGTGCCCAGGGCTTCCTTCTGACTCAGCACTCAGGGATCACTCTTACTGAGGCTTTGGACCATGTGGGATTTCAGGGATCGAATTTGGTTTGACTATGTGCAAGGCCCTACGCATGGTCTTGTATCTCTCAAGGCTGGAGAGCTGTGCTTTTAATTAAGTGCTTTTAAATCAGGATGCCACCATTGCCTAGACCACTAGTCACACCATGCTTCTCTGTACATGTTTACTGGCTTTCTGTCATATGTAAGGTGATGTTAATATGCTCTCATACTTAACCTGTTTGGGGGGATAACAGATATAATCATGTAACCACAAAGGTCAAGTTTATCCTCATGGGCTTTGCAATAAATATACCGAGAAGACTCAAATGAGTGACTAGACTATGGAGACCACTTGATCAAAGTTGATATAAGAACTTGGAGAACTTTGCAGTGGAACCCCCGTACCAGGCCTCCCCCGAAGGTTAAACTGAAACAGTGGGTAGCTGTAGCTAGGCTAGCGTGGGTAAGAAAGAAATAGCATAATAGTCAGCATTAGTTTAGTTATTAGGAGTTAGTTAGTAATTAGGAGTTAGTTTCCGATTTGAGTTAATAAAATTTTAATTTAAGAGCATGACCTTCATATAATTTCAAACCTAGGATATAAGTTTGCTTTAGGTTGTGCACTGAAGCAGTAGTGTAGATTGATGTGGGTATGTTCTTTTGGCAATCCAACGTGGTGAGTGTACTGTAGCAGATCGTTGCTGATGTATATTTATGCAGTGAATAGTTGTGTGCTACAGACGCAGGATACTATTTTGCTGTGAACATGCAAGCTGTCGCCCCTGGTGATACTATCAGTGATAACTTTTTGTTGGTCACATTAGGACAGTTAAATGAGATCAATTACAGTAATTTCCTGTCTTTCTTGAACTACTTTAAAAACCACCTTCAAAGGAGGTGGTAAACTTTTTATAGGAGACGCAAAAGATTGACTTTGAAAGATTTTTGACGAATGAAAATCAAGTTTATGCCACATCAAGCAACATTTTCACACCATTAAACATCCTGAAGCATTTCTTTGAACCTCTCAGTCTGAAAGTGTGGTTTGGGAAAAACCCCAGGATCTAGTTACAACTTTGTTATTCTCATTAGAAAAGAGAGCATTGCTTCACTGAATATGAAGAAGAGAATGTTGATTTATATTCTTGGAATATTAAAGGCGTGGAGGATTTCAGAGTAAATAAAAATATAAAACTTTAATTTACAAACGTGGAGGACCATTTTCAATAGCCATTAATTCGTGTTTTGATGAAATTAGGTTAATAAGAAAAAATCACTGGCAGTGATGAGGCCTATTCTTAAAAGTGAATTCTTTGATGTGTTTCCTGGTAGGAAAACCTCCAAAGGTTGGGCAGTAGAGGGTAGTTTTCTTACTAAGAAGAAAAAAAAACCCTTTACTTGAGGGGCCTGGGCAGGGTACTTGCACAAGGCTGGTAGTGGTTCGGTCCCTAGCACCCTATGTGGTCCTGGTCCTCCAAACACCACCAGGAGTGATTCCTGAGCACAGAGCCAGAAGGAAGCTGTAAGTACAGCCAGGTGTATCTCCCTGCCTTTATTGACATCAGGACCAACATCACCTACCTGTGCCGCCTCAGCCTACTTGAGAATTGTTAAGTAGGGAAATTTCATTTGTACTCAAAAGAATATGTTTGATCTGTTTCATGGTCTTCGAGATTTCAGCATATTATTTGTTTATTTTGTTTTCTGTGTGTTTGGGGGCCACACCTGGGAGTATTTTGGGATGGTTCCTGCTATAATTGGGGGATGATCAATCCATCATCAGGGATCAAATCCAGGCTTCCCACATGCCAGGCTCGTTCTCTAGCCCTTTGACCCATCTCCCCAGGCCTCCAGTGTATATTGGCATTTTAAGTTCGTAGGTATTAAAATTCTAGAGAAGGAAACTGGCTATATCCTAGCTTGATAGAAAAATCAAGGAACTAAAGAACATGGGGCTTCCTTGAGAATTACTTTATTTCAATGGAAATACTTGAACACTACTTGGAAATTTACATTACTTTTGTAATGTCAGTTCTTAATTTTTGAATGCAGATGATTCACAGATAATCATAGCAATAGTAAGTCTTCTACCAGTTCTTTAAAAAATGTAGCTGTATAGGTTATTTCTATCAATTAGTATTCTTCTAGTAGTTAAAAGAGGTCTGGATGAGGTTGAGAATCCTGCATAATTTTGTTTCACCAAAACAAAAAAATCATTTTCTGGTTAATTGTATATACATTTTGGAAATTTCTGAACAAATAGAAAGGTAATAAATTTGAGCTTCTTACACTCTTAATATACCTTGTCATTTATCCATTAGGCTTAAACATCATTAGAATGATAAAGTGTCAGGTATATTACTGTAAATAAAATAATTATCTTACCTGTTTGAATCATTTTTCCTTGCACATAAATTAAAGTTTTGTTCAGATTTTTACAAATACAGCATAGCGTCAATTACATTGTCTTGTCATTGACTTTATTTTGTGAGGCCTAATGGACTGTTATCATTCTATAGGTCTCATCACAACTACAGCAAGAAAACTCGATCGGGAGCAACAGGATGAGCACATCTTAGAAGTAAGCATTTCTTTTTTTGGCGGGGAGTGGGAATCTCCTTATTGTCAGGAACTTGGTTGCTGCTTGTGGATGCAGGCTCCTGGGTAGGCCTATGTCCATGCCTCGGCTGTCTTAGAGAGGGCCCGTTTCAGAGCCGGTGCTGACATTCCTTTGATGGTCCATGTCATTGCCTACTGGTTATTGGAAGCAAATGTAAACCCAGTGTGGTTTGGTGGCATGAAAACATGAGTACGCCTTGGTCATATTTCTTTCATTTTCCTCTCTAGTCTCCAAGAGGCTTATGAGAGCTACTCAAAAGAAAGTGTTTTGCAAGGTTAAAATGAAAACAGTTTCTGTTTTGTTTCATTTTGAGAGTTGGAGCAGGTCAGGCATGTGCTTTGGGGAAAGCATCTCCTTTTAAGTTCTCCTGACAAGTACCACCAGGACACATTCACACGTAGAAGACAAGAGGAGTTACACCTACCTTGCTCCGAAAAAGAAAATAGTTTTCACGGAAAACTTCAACCTACTTTAATGTTTCTGTCTTTCCGTAATAAATTAACAAGGAGGTGCGATGTGGGTGAGAGGAGAAGAAAACTGTTATTAAGGTCATTACTTTTAATGTATACCCTGAATTAATTAACACGAGTGTTTGATTTGTGGGTGAATTTGTTTTATTTGCATAAGGATATATCACTGATATAGTCTTCAAGAATCACTGTTCGTTTGGTTCTGAACTGAATCCACAGAAAGCTTATACTGAGGGTCTTAGGGAGTTGAGCCTTGCTTTCTAGGGAGAGGTGTGGGGTCCTCTAGGACCATATCCAGCAGTGCTTGGGCATATGGCACAAGCTCAGATTTGGGGCCTTCAGATGTCAGGTGTGTGCTCCCCATCTCTGTGAGCTGCCTTTCCAGCCCTATTCCACATTTCTTTCACTGAAAATATTGCAAAAAAAAAAAATGGTTCTTCAATTTAGATGTTTATGTTCACTCTACTAAGCATCAAAACTGTCTCTGTAAGAAGCAAGCCGAACAAAATGACCACCAGTATTAAAAATTGCTCCACTTAACATTGTTTTGAATTGATGAAGTGTTAATATGCTCATTTTGTAAAATATTGTCTCTTATTAATAAGTTCGTTTTAATAAATCATAAATTTATTCAGTCATTTATGTTTTAATATTTTGTTAGTTATCCACTTATTTAATGACTGGTAAGTAACATTTATCAAATACCTTAAACACTTTTTGATGAAGCTTTAATACAGCAATTTTATGTTGGATGTGGAAATTTTATTTTACTTTTTGGAAATGCAAAGATTTATTGGTAAGTAGAAGGAAATGGAAAGGAAGCTCCCCAACTGAGGAGGAACTTATTTTTTAAATTTTTGCTATTGGCAGGGTTGGGCATACATCTCAAGGAATTCTCGGGAGTGGGGGGTGGAGGGCTATTCATGATGATACTTATCCAGTCCAGCAGGATATTTCACTGCCAGTGTCCAGATGTGCTTGGGTCATCATGGCCACACCCTGCAGTGCAGGGGACCTCTAGGGCCATCCTAGGGGGTGCAGTGCTAGGGATTGAGTTCAGGTTTTTACACATGCAAGGCATGTGCCCCGACTCTTGTTGTCTCCCTGACCCCAGGAAACTTTTTTTAAGTATCTCTAGATACATATTGTTTTTAAGAGAACACTTTTATTGTAAATTCTCTGTGTATCTCTTTCTTGCTTTAAAAACACTTTGCAATTGCTTAACACTGGTGATCTTTGTGGTCTAGTTACATCAGTGCCATGTGGATAGGCAACAAGCACTCTCAGCTGTCCTTCATGAGCCTTTGGTCAGTCCCCGAGCCCTCCCTGAAGGTCATCTTACCCCTCCTTGCAGAGCTGCTGTCAGAATGAGAGGAGATGGCGTGTGTATGTGAAACTGTATAACATTTTGCAAATACTGACTACCACTGGGATGTTTGATACTCACTTTTCATACAGTGTGTTTTAAAAAGCCTTTGTTGCTTATTTCCTTCAAAAAACAAAACAGGTCACTGTGACAGACAATGGTATCCCCCCCAAATCGACCATCGCAAGAGTGATTGTGAAAATCCTTGATGAAAATGATAACAAACCTCAGTTCTTGCAAAAGTTCTACAAAATCAGACTCCCAGAGCGAGAAAAACCAGAAAGAGAAAGAAATGCCAAACGAGAGCCAATCTATCGTGTTATCGCTGCAGACAAAGATGAAGGTCCCAATGCAGAGATCTCCTACAGCATTGAAGAAGGAAATGAACACGGCAAGTTTTTTATTGAGCCCAAAACTGGAGTGGTTTCATCCAAGAAGTCTTCTGCAGCTGGAGAATATGATATTCTTTCTGTGAGTTAAGATCTAGTCTTTGGATTTCTTTCATGCTAAGATTACTTAACTCTAGGCTCTTACTTAGGAACTTAACCTCTACTCAGCAGGTGGCCTCAGTTTTTAACCTGGCAGCGAGATGTATGGGGTAGTTTCTCTTTTTTTGTTTGCTTACTGCTTTTCTTCTTCAATTGGTCATGAACAGGTTCTCCTCTTTCATATCTGTCATATACAAACATAGATGCTAACTGTTTGACATTCTTTCTGTGTAAGACTGAATCAATCGATGTTTCTGTTGGACTTCTAATTTGCTCTTTTTATTCTGTCTTTATATTTTACAGATTAAGGCAGTTGACAATGGTCGCCCCCAAAAGTCATCAACCACTCGACTCCATATTGAATGGATCGCCAAACCTAAACCGTCCCTCGAGCCAATTGCTTTTGAAGAATCGTTTTTCAGCTTTACTGTAATGGAAAGTGATCCGGTTGCTCATATGATTGGAGTCATATCTGTTGAGCGTCCTGGCATACCTCTCTGGTTTGACATTATTGGTGAGCATTTTTCATAGTTCTCAGCATCCTTGGAGAGTAACCCAGTAGAACTTGTCTGTGATTTTCTAATTTTTGCTTACGTTACAGAATTTAAAACTGGGCATAAGATCTGTGACACAAAACTGAAAAATGATATTCTAACTTTTAAAGTTTCACTTAGTACTTAGTTATCAGTAGGAAGCAAGGTTCACTATAACAAGTCATCCTTAGATTAAAAATTACATGCCTAAGTCGATTTTTTTTGATGTCATATAATTTAGCTTTGGCATAGAAAGTCATATTCTAGTCCAACATACTTTAAAACATTTTGTTACTCTTTGGCATCTTAGTTACTCCCCCCACCCATATTAATTTACAGTATTTTAATTTTAGGGATATTTGCGATCAAAAGTATGTTTTGCAATTCGCTAGTTGTACTTCATATCCCATTTCCCTCATTCATCCCTTCACTACATTACTACCCTCAGATGTTAATTCAACAAACTGAAGCTGATGGGACTTAATTTACAAGGACCTTGGGTGCAGATGGTGCAGATTTTGCCCCTTGAACACGACTTGCTGAGGAATTTTTCCATTGTACGAAACTATTGGATGTCACCAGCACCTATGAAACCATTGCAGTTTAATTTTACAGGGGAAAAATTTTATTTTCTGCTCTCTATTTTATAGTAAAAACTGTTTGCATTCTGCTAACTCCTGTCACAGTTCCAGATGAGCAGGCTGCTGTTCTACAGTGCCTGACTTCACCATTTAGCACTAACTGCATTTGGAACCTGTTTGATTGATTGCTCTTCTTTCTTTGCTTGCCTTCCATGCTTGCTTGCTTCTTTTGGGCTCTGCCAGGAGACACGCTTGCTAGAGAAGTGTTTCACATCTTTCAGATGACTTGTGACCTGAACTGTACAGCAGAAGGTATCTGCTGAGATCACATAATTTGCCTCAGATTATGAGATCGAAAGTAAACGCATCAACTATTAAACCTTTGTTTCCAGTGATTCTCTTTCATTGCCTTTTGTTTCCATGGTGTCTTCATGGCCATTGAGTTGTAAGCATACTGATTTGTAATACGTCCCTTGATCCTTTTTTCAGATTTAATTGAAATTCTTGTTTTGTGTATATTTTGTTTTACTTTAGTGTCAGAATGTCATCATGATATTTATACTTTCTTTTTGATTCCATTTCATTGATATAAGTATTTCAAGTTCAACGCATTTTACATTTCATTTAGAGCATACTGGGGTGGGGATACATTTGAATAATGTTAATACTAAGTTCAGGGACTTTTGGTTCACTGAGCTTTTTTGGGTTTTGACCGTGGGAAAAGACTTCAAATAATGTGTAAGAGTCAGAATTGACATTAACAACCACAATTTTTCTAATAGTTGGCATTCATTTTAAAACAGTTATTTTATTTGGGAAGTTTTCCCAGAGTGTCTCAAAAATTTTTGAGTTCTTCGCCTTAAATGGCAAGTTGGGTTATTTAATGTTATTTTATATAGCTCAGATATAAAGAGCTACTCAGAATTTCTAAAAAAAGTAAACTGAAAATGATTCATTGGTATTGTACTAGCAATATTTTTCAGTCTTCAGTTTTTTTCCTTGCATACTCTCAATTAATAGCTTTTCTGTCAGTTAGGGCTGAATTCTGCCTTATAAACATTATCTTGTTTGTTCCTTCTTGTCTCTCAAAATGAAAGCTCCTGTGAATCATGTTACTTCAGCGTATTAGATGAGGGGAGTATGTGTTTGTGTGTGTAATTATCATTAAGAAGTAGTTGCAAAATAAGATTTTTATCCTGCGACCTATTTTTACTTTCCTATTTGTCCTAATTTCAACTAGGTGGCAACTATGACAGCCACTTCGATGTAGATAAGGGCACAGGGACCATGATTGTTGCCAAGCCTCTTGATGCAGAACAGAAATCAAGCTATAACCTCACAGTTGAAGCTACAGATGGAACCACCTCTATATTTACTCAGGTCAGTTTGGGCATTTGTTAGAGGAAGAATAAAGTTCTGTTTTTGTTTGTTTGTTTGAAGGGTCTGTGTGTAACTATGAATATGATTTTGCAGAACCTTCTTCAATGCATTCCTCCACCAATGTAAAGCCTTCAGTAAAAAGGCCTTACCTCCTCTTTGAAACTGTCAGAATGGGATGGGGTGATAGTATGGCAGGTAGAGCATTTGCCTTGCACTCAGCTTCCCCAGGCTCGATCCCCGAGCACCACTAGGATAATATAACACTGAGTGCAAAGCCAGGAGTAACACCTAAGTGTTGTTGGGTATGGCCCGATCACCTCCACCTCTCCAAAAAAAAGAAGAAGCTGTCAGCATCTCTGAACTCTATAACCTTCCTTGATAATCTGTGAAACCACATTAGGTGCTGCCTGGAGTCATCACTGGGAAAGTGCAGGAAATACTTCATGCACACCCATTTTATACCCTCAGTCACTGCAACCAACTACTCAACTGGATGTTTTTTCACATATAAAAGCTATCAGAAATTTAGAGTCGCAAGGATTAGGAAAAGAAATATAAAGGCTATAATACCTGGTAACATATTTGCCTCAGTAACTTGGTAGATACAGATTCATATCTGATACAGGAAATTCGCTATAAATTCTAATGAAGTAGAACCTCTGTTTGCCAGAGTAACTTAGAAATATCTCTTCTGTGGAGATCTAAATGAAGTTAAGTCTGTGTTTCAGAAGAAATGTCTGAAATTTATAAAATATTTTCCCTCCAAATTTAGTTCCAAAAATTTAAAGATGTTTATTATTTTTCTCACATTTGTAATATATAAATAAGAAATTCTAATGATTGTTTGTGGTGCTGGGAGTCAAAACCAGGACTTCAGTACATATGAGGTTTATAACACTGAGTATATTCCTACCTCTAGGATAATGGTACAATTTTGTTGATTTTTATAGAATTTGTAATAGAGTGTCCGCTCACTGTTCATCGATTTGCTCGAGCGAGCACCAGTAACATCTCCATTGTGAGACTTGTTACTGTTTTTTTTTTAAATAGAGTCTGTATATTTTCGTTGCTTGTTTGTATTTTTCTAAAAAAAAAACATTTTTTTAATGTGCATCAGATTTTCCTCCTCACCCTTTAAATGTTAAGACATCATAACTAGGACTGTGATTACAAGAGTAATTTTGTCATCACAGGTATTTATCAAGGTCATAGACACAAATGACCACCGCCCTCAATTTTCTACATCAAAATATGAAGTTGTTATTCCTGAAGATACTGTTCCAGAAACAGAAATACTACAAATTAGTGCTTCGGATAAGGATGAGAAAAACAAACTCATCTACACTCTTCAGAGTAGTATAGATCCATTGAGTCTCAAGAAATTTCGGCTTGATCCTGCCACAGGCTCTCTCTATACGTCTGAAAAACTTGACCATGAAGCCATTCACCAGCATGTCCTCACAGTCATGGTATGGCTTTCTGCTCATCATTTTACAATTTGGTTCCATCCACCATTTTATAGGAGTGATTTTTTTTTAATTATAAGGAATATTCCAGCAGAAATGATTATGTGTTGATTCTTTTAGGTGCGAGATCAGGATGTTCCTGTGAAACGAAACTTTGCAAGGATCGTTATTGATGTCAGTGACACCAATGACCATGCCCCATGGTTCACAAGTTCCTCCTATGAGGGGCGGGTTTACGAGTCAGCAGCTGTTGGCTCTGTTGTACTGCAAGTTACAGCTTTGGACAAGGACAAAGGGACAAATGCTGAAGTTGTTTACTCTATCGAATCAGGTATTTTTGGTGTATAATTGTACTCGATTCTAAAATTGGTTCCAGAAGTTTAAACATTTTGTTGTCCAGAAGTTTAAACATTTTGTTGTCTAAACATTTTGTTGCTTAAATTGATCTTAACTTACATGTTAGGAGAAAAAAAAACTTAATTAACATGTCACTCATTAGAACCTGGGAGAGGCCTAAGTAAAGACAAATTCTTTTTGAATAAAATTCTTGGATATTCAGAATACTTGTGTAATTTGGAGTTCTGGAGACGTTCTGCTGTAAACCTTATTTGACTGATTGGATATTTCAAAAAATAGTTTTAGCCACGCAATTGTTTTCCTCCATAATAACTGTTAATTATGAAACATTTTTAGGAAGTGCTGGTTTATAGCAGTTTAACATTTTATGTTAAGTCAGAATCTTTTCTCTTGGGCAGAGCAGGGATTTCCATGATGGGGCACTGCCTCATGTAGCTATAATTGGGGCAGAGCTTGTTGAGAGTGTCGTGGGCTCCTCCCATCAGTTTCTCTTCACCTTTCACCTGATGTTCCTTGAAAAGTTGTGTTTCATTTAGGGAACTAGGTTGTGCAATAAGCCCTGAAGAACAGACTAAGGAAATTGCTGGAACAGTGCAAGAGATAAAAAGGTCAGGGGCGACCAGCCATAGCTGTGGGCCTGAACATTCTCTAGGAATGGTAGGGCAAGAGATTCCAAGTTTTGTTGCCGATTTCCAAGAATTGCCATGGCACAGTGAAGTATTTCTGGTCTGTGTTATGTTTCATACAGTCTTTCACTCATTCATTTATTTAGTCCCTGGACTCGGTAAATTGTGTGTGTCAGGTGCTGTGATGGTAGCGCTCCTGCCTGATCGGTGTAAGGTAGAGGTTGCTGTTCATTCACAAATGCGTGTTGCTGTAGAAGAGTTAAGCCCCTGATTGATACAGGGTCATAATTTAGAGCAGATGCTTTAGACATTGGGAAAGCACCTTGCTTTGGGACTTTCCACACTCTTCCAAGCGCCGTGCATAAGTGATATGTATAAGAAAGCAGCTTTCATCTTTCCAATTTATTTTTTGGTGCCATTATTGCTCGAGCGGGCCCAGTAACATCTCCATTGGAGATTTTGTTGTTACTGTGTCTGGCATATCGAATACTCT
>JAOXYA010000025.1:56213365-56227251 GCA_028565675.1 Sorex palustris
CTCTCCGAGAGGGGCGGAGGAATCGAACTCGGGTCGGCCATGTTGGCTGCGTGCAAGGCAAACGCCCTACCGCTGATGCCATTATTAGTAAAAAAAAAAAAAGATATGTTATCTCTCTTATTTTTCTAACTGTATAATGACTTAAGAATATTGAGATCATTCATTGATTTTTTTTTGGTAAATTATTAAGTGAGTCTGTACCTCTTCATATTTACAAATTTTCTTTGCCAGACACTGGACCAGGAAGAGGTTTAAGTTATAGATCATGTAATCAAAGCTGAGTAAGTGGAGAGTAATTTAAAGACACATGTTAAAATTTGCTTTGTGTGGTGAAACTCTTTATTCCTTAACATATTGGAAATATGGTTTTCTTAAAAATTACCAATTAAATCTACCACTCACAAATAAGATCTCATATGCTTCCTTTGATTACAATGTTAAATTGTACTGGAGTATAAGTTAGTGCCTAGAATAAAGATGAACTTTTCCACTGGTTTCGAAATTTAGCTGTTAGAAAATGTGCATTCCACTTGTGCATGCCTGAACACTTCAGTAAAATAATTTTCCCACTGATGAATTGACTGGGTTTGTGTAGGAGAAAATGTTAAACTTTCCCTTAGCTTTCACATAATTTTCAACAACTGGGTGGTTAAAATATGATTGTTAGTGCCTAACAAAAGGCATGTACATTCTTCAAATGTTTGTAATGACTGATGAGATTGGTAATTTGGTATTTCAAGAATGGACTGTTTCTCCACTCAAAAGATAATAGTGATGCCTATTACAGTACAGAATTTGAATTTTTAAGAAGATTTGCCAGTGAAAAAAAAACTCAGGGAAGGACAACCATTGAAATGCAGTTGAATTTTTATGTTTAAAACTGTTGGAATAGTTGGAACCATAAAGTGGTCTTATAGTCTTTTAACTGTTTATTCATAATCACCTGCTTTTAATTTATTGTGAATGAATTTAATAGACTTCAAAGGAGTAGTTATATATTCAGGCCCAAACGCTGCATACTAAGTAATTTATTGAATGAAAGGTTTGTTCTGATTAGAAGTCTTTAGGGATGAAAGAATTACCATTAAAATATTTTCAGTAACAATTGAGCTAAGTGCTGAGACACACATCAGACCTATGCTCTGAACTGTATGGTTTATTAATAACTCAGTGTTTTGGTAAATTGTTGTAACTTTAAAATGGGTATGCCATCTGGAAATGGATTTCCGTAAACATATTTATTGATTAGAATTGCAAACCAGGGTTGAGTATAATTTTAGCTGAAATTTTGTAGGTGATCACATTATCTGGCGGTCTTTGTATTATTGAATATCTGTAGCATGTCCATGCTGGGAAGAAGCAGATTCCTCTGTGTATTTGTGACTGAGATCCAGTTGTAGCTAATGAGCATAATTTTGTCTTTGTTTATTCACATTTGGAGAACAATTTACGTCTATTTGGAAATCTCAGATATCTTTATCTATTGAAAACAACTTAGCCTCTACCCTAGGATAGACCACTTCCATTGCTGTATACTTCTTTTAGAAACACTAATGTTTCTCAGCTCGTAGTAAATGTGTCTGTCACTGTTAGATCAACTATAGGCATGTACAAACCCCTCAACAGCTCTCATGTTTTTCCACAAAATAGATGATGTTCTTTCCCATCGACAAATGTGTTTTCTAATATGTGGTCCATGTATTAACTGTCTACTAACAAGGTTTCTGTGCAAACTTAACTGTTATCAATGACAAACTCAGAGCTGTCTGTTTCAAATTTAAATCTCTGTATCTCTCTGTATATAAGAGGGAATGGTTCTGAATTTCCCATGCTTCTGAAAACAACTTTATTAACAATCCAATATCAGTGCATGTTACTTCTGCTAATACTTCTAAGTGGTTTGTCAGTCAAACAATGATTATTAGCATTGATAAGAGTAAAGTACAGAAAAACAAAATCAAACAGAAGTATACATGTAGTATCTTAATGCATTGATTTTTTTTTTTTTCAAAATGTTGGCCAACTTGTTTGGCATTTAACATACAGCCTTTCTGTCAGGACCTTAAAGTCATTGTTACTATCTCCTCTGTGTCAGGTATTTTTCTAGGCATAGGTTAACAAAGGATAAATAAAACAGACCAGGCTTAGACCAGTTTCTGTTCTAAAAGGAGAATGAATAAAAAGCCACACTGCAGTTATGTGCTTTAAAGGAAAAATCGGTTAAGGGTGCAGAGACTGCCTTGATGTGTAGAGATGACAAGGCCAGTGTCACCTTCACATTCTAAGTAGGAGCTTCTGGGTGAAACCCTTCTGGCTGAGTGCAGAAACAGTAAGACTGGATAAGGCGGGGCTGCTCCCAGAGAGGACTCTCTGAGTTCTGTGTCCTCAGATGAGCATGACTCTCCTGGTGAAGAGTAAGGAGGGAGGCTCTGGGGAGGGAGGGCAGGGAGCAAGCCTTGCCTGAAACAGCGTGTTCCCCCACAGCCAGCCTGCTCAGAGCAGCTGCCTTCTTCCTTCCTTCCTCTGAGGCTTTGTCTCTTTGAATCTCTACTCGCAAACTAAGACCTTGCAGATTAGACAGAAGTGCCTGTGGGCTGGGGGTGAACGAAGAACGAGTCTGATGAGCCCACTATTCATCAGCAGGCACCTAAGAAAGGCTGCAGGATGGGGATGGAGACAGCTAGAGGTTCCCAGTCTGTGTCAATCCGGCCACCTAGCCACTTGTTGGAAGGTTGTATGTGAAGCTCAGGTAGGATGAGGAAGGACCTTAGCATGCTCTTATCAAATGCTGACTTTTATAAAGCTCTGCAAGAGAATCTGGGATCTTCAAGATCTCATAAATACAGACAGGGCGGAAATTAGTTTCTTCAGGGTCTGGCGGTGGCAGCAGAGACCCTCCTATTTGTGCTCCAGGTTTCGGCTCTGCTTTGAGGCCTGGAAAAACCCTGCTCCACTGTCTTGCTTTGGAGCAGGGCAGTGCCTTGGGACTTGGACAAGGAGTCAGGCAGATTTAATGAAAACCAGACGAGCTCTGGCCTCAGGAAAAAATTATTGTGAGTTTGGTTTTTCTGAAAACGTCTAAAGGAAGGAAATAAAGAATGTTGAGGAAACACATACTAGTGACAATGTGGAGAAAGAAGTGCTTGGTTAATCCCCTGGTTTGCAAATCACACTCAGTCATTTGGGTTTGTGAAATAACACGCTTGATTGCAAGCCTAGAGGAAAATTGAATTTGAGAAAGTAGTTAAGTGACTAGTCAACTTTGTTTCGGGTAAGTGTAATAGTTCTCATGGGGGATGTAAATTCAGTTCTGTGACAAGGATAATGGATTCTGGATTCTTGTTTATAAAAAGGAAAAGGGGTGGAGAGTTCGTGGACATAATCTTAGGACCTTTACACTGCCTTGCTGTATCAGAAGTACTCACCTCTAGTTAATTTCAGGGATGGCAAAATAATAATAAGAAGAAGAATGCAATATGCTAGACTTTTACTTACAGTCAAGTATATGTATGTAATGTAGCTGGAAAAGTCCCCCATCTCCCTACCCCCAAAACAACAGACATATTCTACCCTGCAGTTTTCTTAGAACTATTTGAAATTTGGAGTCTTCTGTGGTGGTTGTCTTGAGCCCTGTAGAGGTTTAGCAGCACCCCCTGTCTGCAATCAAATGTTCTATCACTGAGCTCTGCCTGCTTGGTCTCTGCCCTCGACGTCTTTCTCCCCTTTCACTCTCTCCCCAGGTATTAGTATCTAGTATGTCTCCAGACAATGTTGAATGTCCCCTTCTGAGAAATATACTCACCCTCAGATGATAGCAATTGACTTAGAGAATAAATCAACCTGGAAGAGACAAAGAAGGGATAAGATTGAATTCTTCAAAGCCTCTATAAAGTGGGGTAGATTACACAAGCTCATTCAATTAGTTCCTGGTCTTTTGTTGTTTTGAGGATGTGATAGTTCATAAATATGATGGAGCTATATTAGAACTTAGTAATGTCTTATGTTGTAACACAGTGCCCCTGAAATAATAAGTCATTCTTGTAAACCATTGTTACCTCAATAAATAATAATTATAATTTTAAAATGAGAACTACATAAATTATAAACGGGATAGTGCTCTTGAAGATTGTCTAGCTGACAGAACGGAATTTTTATAGTGAGTAAGAATCTTGAGATTTTGCAAGTAATAGAAGCTGCAAATATAAATAGATTTCAAAGGATAGTGAAGAACTATTGAAGAAACATTATTAACTAGTCCACATTCTGGGTCTAGCCAATAGAGAATGAATTTTGACCTAGATATAAAGCATGCTTTTTTAATGTCTTATTCTTCATTTACAGACAAACCCAGAAAACTCTGGAAAAGCCTTTTTTATATATGTGAACTGAAAATGAGTCAAGTTGAAAAATGTTCCAATTTCTGTTTAGGAATATAATTTTAAAGATATTTTTGATTCTGCTCTTTAACTACTACGTCTACTGATCCTTTTTTTCCTCCATTGTGTTTTTTTCTCCCCTTCTAGGAAATATTGGAAATTCTTTTACAATTGATCCTATCTTCGGCTCTATAAAAACTGCCAAAGAATTAGATCGAAGTAACCAAGTAGAATATGATTTGATGATAAAAGCTACAGATAAAGGCAATCCACCAATGAGTGAAATAACTTCTGTGCACATCTTTGTCACAGTTGCTGACAATGCCTCCCCTAAGTTTACATCCAAGCAATATTCTGTTGAAATTAGTGAAACGATCGGCATTGGAAGTTTTGTGGGAATGGTGACAGCCCATAGTCAGTCATCAGTAGTCTATGAAATAAAAGATGGAAATATTGCTGATGTTTTTGATATCAACCCACATTCTGGGAGTATCATCACTCAGAAAGCCCTGGATTTTGAGACTTTGCCCATTTACACACTGATAGTACAAGGAACCAACATGGCTGGTTTGTCCACCAACACAACTGTTCTAGTACACCTGCAGGATGAAAACGACAACTGGCCAGTTTTTATGCAGGTAGAATATACAGGACTCATTAGTGAATCAGCTTCAGTTAACAGTGTGGTCCTAACCGACAAGAACGTCCCCTTAGTGGTTCGGGCAACGGATGCTGATAAAGAATCAAATGCTCTGCTTGTTTATCACATTGTTGAACCATCCATACACAAATATTTTGCCATTGATTCTAGCACTGGTGCTATTCATACAGTTCTCAGTTTGGATTATGAAGAAACAAGGACTTTCCACTTTACAGTACAAGTCCATGACATGGGAACACCACGTTTGTTTGCTGAATATGCAGCTAACGTGACTATACATGTAATTGACATTAATGACTGCCCCCCAGTGTTCTCCAAGTCATTGTATGAAGCATCTCTTTTGTTGCCAACCTACAAGGGAGTTAAAATCATCACAGTAAATGCGACAGATGCCGATTCAAGAGCATTCTCACAATTAATCTACTCCATCACCGAGGGCAACATTGGGGAGAAGTTTTTTATGGACTACAAGACTGGAACTATAACTGTGCAAAACACAACTCAGTTACGAAGCCGCTACGAGCTCACCATAAGAGCGTCTGATGGCAGATTCGCAAGCTTTACCTCTGTGAAAATTAACGTAAAGGAAAGCAAAGAAAGTCAACTAAAGTTTACTCAGGATTTCTACTCTGCAGTCGTGAAAGAGAACTCCACAGAAACCACAACGTTAGCGGTCATCACAGCTATTGGAAATCCGATCAATGAACCTTTGTTCTATCAAATCCTCAACCCAGATCGCAGATTTAAAATAAGCCGCACGTCTGGAGTTCTGTCAACCACCGGCATACCGTTTGATCGGGAACAGCAAGAGGCATTCGATGTGGTGGTGGAGGTGACCCAAGAACATAAGCCGTCAGCAGCAGCCCATGTTATTGTGAAGGTCACTGTAGAAGATCAAAATGACAATGCGCCAGTGTTTGTCAACCTTCCTTACTATGCTGTTGTGAAAGTGGACGCTGCAGTGGGCCACATCATCCGCTCGGTGACCGCCGTTGACCGAGACAGTGGCCGGAATGGGGAAGTGCACTACTACCTGAAGGAACATCATGAGCACTTCCAAATCGGATCCTCGGGTGAAATCTCTCTGAAAAAGCCATTTGAACCCGACACCTTAAATAAAGAATATCTCGTCACGGTGGTTGCCAAAGATGGAGGAGACCCGGCCTTTTCAGCTGAAGTCATCGTTCCCATCACCATTATGAACAGAGCCATGCCTGTGTTCGAAAAGCCCTTCTACAGCGCAGAGATTCCTGAGAATATCCAGGTGCACAGCCCCGTCGTGCATGTGCAAGCCAACAGCCCCGAAGGGTTGAAGGTATTCTACAGCATCACAGACGGTGATCCCTTCCGCCAGTTTACCATCAACTTCAACACTGGAGTTATCAACGTCATCTCTCCCCTGGATTTTGAATATCACCCAGCGTACAAGCTGAACATCCGAGCAACTGATTCCTTGACCGGTGCTCATGCTGAAGTATTTGTTGACATCATAGTAGAGGACATCAATGACAACCCTCCCGTGTTTGTCCAGCAGGCGTATGCCACAACCTTGTCTGAGGCATCTATAATCGGAACACCCGTCATTCAAGTCAGAGCAACAGATGCAGATTCAGAACCCAACCGAGGGATTTCATACTATCTGTTTGGCAATCACAGCAAGAGCCATGACCATTTTCACATAGATAGCAGCACTGGTCTCATATCACTGGCCAGAACTTTGGATTATGAGCAGTTCCAGCAGCACCAGATTTTTGTAAGGGCAGTGGATAGTGGCATGCCCCCGCTGAGCAGCGACACGGTTGTCACCGTGCAAATCACAGACCTCAATGATAACCCACCATTATTTGACCAACAGATTTATGAAGCGAGAATCAGCGAGCATGCCAGTCCTGGGCATTTTGTGACGTGTGTAAAAGCCTATGATGCGGACAGTTCAGACGTAGACAAGTTGGAGTATTCCATTCTGTCTGGCAATGATCATAAGAATTTTGTCATCAACAGTGAAACAGGGATCATCACACTCTCAAATCTACGCCGGCACACTTTGAAGCCTTTTTACAGTCTGAACATTTCTGTTTCTGATGGAGTCTTTCGAAGTGCAGCTCAGGTTCACGTCACTGTGATTGGAGGCAATTTGCACAGTCCTGTTTTTCTTCAGAATGAATATGAAGTTGAGCTAGCTGAAAATGCTCCTATACACACGCTGGTGATTGAGGTGAAAGCAACTGATGGGGATTCTGGTATTTACGGTCATATTACGTACCATATTGTAAATGACTTTGCCAAAGACAGATTTTACACAAATGATAGGGGGCAGATACTTACTTTGGAAAAACTGGATCGAGAAACCCCAGCAGAGAAAGTCATTGCCATCCGTTTAATGGCCAAGGATGCTGGAGGAAAAGTCGCTTTCTGCACCATTAACGTTATCCTTACAGATGACAATGATAATGCACCACAATTTCGAGCAACCAAGTATGAAGTGAACATTGGATCCAGTGCTCCCAAAGGGACATCTGTCATTAAAGTTCTCTCGAGTGATGCCGATGAGGGATCCAATGCTGATGTCACCTACGCCATCGAAGCAGACTCAGAAAGTGTTAAAGAGAATCTGGAAATTAACAAACTCTCTGGCATAATTACAACAAAGGAAAGCTTAATTGGCTTAGAAAATGAGGTCTTCACTTTCTTCGTGAGGGCTGTGGATAACGGGTCCCCACCAAAAGAATCTGTTGTCCCCGTGTATGTTAAAATCCTTGCCCCTGAGATGCAACTTCCAAAATTTACGGAACCATTTTATACCTATACCATTTCAGAAGACATGCCCATTGGAACAGAAATAGATCTCATCCGAGCAGAGCACAGTGGTACTGTCCTCTACAGCCTCGTCAAAGGGAATACTCCGGAGAGCAACAGAGATGAGTTCTTTGTGATTGACAGACAGAGTGGGAGGCTGAAGCTGGAGAAGAGTCTTGATCACGAGACAACCAAGTGGTATCAGTTTTCCATCCTTGCCAGGTGCACTCACGAAGACTCCGAAGTGGTAGCTTCTGTAGATGTTAGTATCCAGGTGAAGGATGTGAATGATAACAGCCCTGTCTTGGAGTCTAACCCCTATGAGGCCTATGTTGTTGAAAACCTGCCAGGGGGAAGTAGAGTCATCCAGGTCAGGGCATCAGATCTGGATTCAGGAACCAATGGCCATGTTATGTATAGTCTAGACCAGTCACAAAGTGTAGATATCATTGAATCTTTTGCCATCAACATGGAAACAGGCTGGATTACAACTCTAAAGGAGCTTGACCATGAAGAGAGAGATAATTATCAGATACAAGTCATTGCCTCAGATCACGGTGAAAAGGTTCAGCTGTCTTCCACAGCCATTGTGGACATTACGGTCACAGATGTCAATGATAGTCCCCCGCGGTTCACAGCAGAGATTTACAAAGGGACAGTGAGTGAGGATGACCCTCCAGGAGGTGTGATTGCCATCTTAAGTACCACAGATGCAGATTCTGAAGAGATTAATAGACAAGTTACTTACTGCATTACGGGTAAGACAAATTTTATGCATCAAATTTTATGACAGGTGCATATTCTGAGGTATATATGTCTTATGGATTGGAGCTGTGAAGTGATGATTTTTAATAAGTCTACCTAAAATAAGTACAGATAGCATCTATTAAATAAATTTCACATTTTAGCCTGAGGAACAATAAAAGTTCTTTCATTAGACTTCATTTTTATGGTTTATATTGTTTATTTTTTTATTCAGCACCTAATACATTGCAGTTTCAAAGAAAAGCTTTTAGTTTCGGTGTATACATAAGTATTATCCAGTAGTTTTTATATTTTATATGACATAATGGCATGTTTAAGGATATACACTAATGCTAGTTTGATTTGGGTCAGAGGTGTAAGTGGATGTGATAGTATCCCAAATTTAAGATTATTCAAAATTTCTAATTCTTGTAAAACCATAATATCACTTTTGTATAATATTTTTTCTGTTCTTATATCTATTAAATCTGTCATCTTCTTTGATTTAATAGGAGGAGATCCATTGGGGCAGTTTGGTATTGAAAATGTACAGAATGAATGGAAGGTCTATGTGAAGAAACCACTGGATAGGGAAAAAAGGGACAATTATCTTCTGACTATCACAGCAACTGATGGGACCTTCTCCTCCAAAGCAATAGTTGAAGTGAAAGTTCTTGATGCAAATGATAACAGTCCGGTTTGTGAAAAGGTGGGCTACTGTGCCTTTAAATTGATATATTATGAATTCAGAGCTCTTTTTTGAACCTTTCAATAGACCTGTCATGTGGCACTTCAGTATAATTCAGATGTGTTTTATATTACAATTTCTTACTGTTCAACCAGAGATGAGTGTTAAATGGGACAAGAATTAGGATAGCTTTCGAACTATTTTAGGGAATGCAAAATAGGTTAAAAACCTCATTAAAAAATACTGTGAATTATGAACACGATTGCAGTTGTGTTCTGTCAAGTTTCCGTGAAGGACTTCCCTCATTTGGTAATGAAGTTATTTGTGGGGCAATAGTTGCTCAGTGGTTTGCAACAATAAGTTTATTTTGTGTTTGGAGACCATTTCTGGGTAGCATTTTTCCTTCCACCTACTACAGAAACTAAGAGCTAACTAAAGCTCTAACACCAGTATATCCAACCTTTTAATATTAGGGCAAAATATATACCAGAGAATAGTTTCCATCTCAGGCCCAAAGTGAGCAGGAGTAGAAAGGGGGCTTGGGCTCAGCCTTTGGTGATGGTGATTATGTAATCAGGAAGAAGGTAGAAAGGCAATGGGATGGACTGTGAATTAACAGTCTTAAAGTGGCATTAAGGAGTTGGTCATTCCAGGGAAGTTGGGCCTTATTCTAGAGAAAAGGGGACTCTGAAATTCTTTTACTTTTAAAAGATAGAGGTGACATAAATTATGGATTCTTAAAGATGAGGTTGCAAGTGCTGTCTGTTTAAATGATCAAGAGTGAAAATAAAAGAATAATCAAGAATCAGATGCGGTGACAGACGGACTGAGTGGGTAAGTGTCTACAAAGAAAATAGTGGAGCATTTGCTTCTGCGGGGATGTGACAGCGTGTGTTAGGTTAAACTTGACTCTGATGCTTTCTACCCAAGGGATTGGGAGAAAGACCAAAGATAAGCCTGGATAGTGGGTGGGTTTTGGAGGAACAGGTTGAGATTATTTCAGGTGTGCTCAGTTGAAGTGAACATTTTTCTTCGAAAATGTCGTACTTATCTATAAAAAAAATGTGAACATTTAGAAATGCCAGTGTGAGGATGGCTATTAGGGAAGGATATGTAAAGTTGGTGGGTTCTATGGATAGTGATCGTTAAAACTCAATTGAAAAGTTAATTTAACAATGCACGGCAAAGTTGAGGGAGGCATTTCCCGAGGTGAGAAGAAGCAGAACTGGAAGGAAGCAAGCAGTAACGATTCATGTTGAGAATGAAGGAGAGAATTTTTAGGAATTGGGATGATGCATACAGGAAGGTGTAACCAAGCTAAAATTAAGCTAAGTTAAGTTCAAGTGGGTACATTGAGTTTCCTGCAGGTTCAGAGATGATGTCAGGGTCATGAAGTAGAGGGCCTCTGGCTGAAGGAGATTACATAGAACACTTCATGGATGAAATAGACTTGGCTTATTAGGACAACAAAGGGAGGCAGCAGAGGGTCTTAGGAAGAGAGAGATTTTGATGAGGTATCATAGAGTTGGAGAACACCGCCAACTCCGAGGGAGCCTGTTGTACCTATGGAAAGTAATAGAGCTGGCCTGAGTATTCAGGAGGGGGAAGTGACCTTTGAGGACTGAAGAATAATTCTCATCCACTGGCTTGCTTTGTGGTGACAGTATTTGAGGTGCAAAGGATTTGACTCACATACAGCCATAAAGATACTGCGTGTTTTACACATATTTATATGGCTTGAGTATAATACTATATCATCTTTGGGAATACTAAAGCTTAAAACCATCAGTATGACAAAATAATGATGTATGAAATGAGCCATAAAATATGTAGTTCGCCCAAAACTGAGCTCATATTAAGAAAACAAATTCTGCAGAATGTTTTGTTTTTCATATGTTTGGCTTCATGGCATGGATTCCTAAATAGCTGGAAATATGAACAGTCATTTATAAGTGTTTTGTAAGATATGGAGAGAAAACAGGTCAAATAGGTTAATGCTTCCCCCATCTCATCTTGGGGAAAGTTTGTTTTTTCCCAAGACATAAGGATTGGTTATTATTGCTTAGTTATAGTACACCTCTCCATTAGAAGGAAGGAGATAGAACATAACATTGATTCTCCCATTTTAGCTAAATCTGTACTCCACTACTATTATCTTTTAATTTAAATTGAACCAAATAGGAAACTAGTTCAGAGACGTAAAGGGCTTAGAATTCTGTGGGTTTATTGTCAGATAAGACTCTCAGGCTATGGAGTCTCTTTTTTAATATGTCTCCTCCTTTGTTTTGCATTGTTTCATAAGAAAAAAAATTTGAAAACTCTGAATTTGAATTAAAAAAATATTTCCCATCGTTTTATGACCAAAGTCAAAAGGTTTCTTTCCTATTTATCTGTTGGCAGTCATATTGTCTTTCAGTATTTTCACTTAAAATCTTCTCTCTTTAAAATCTTTGCAGACTCTGTATTCAGAGACAATTCGAGAAGACGCCTTTCCTGGGAAATTGGTCATGCAGGTGTCTGCTACCGATGCAGACATCCGTTCCAATGCTGAAATCACTTACACATTATTTGGTCCAGGTGCAGAAAAATTCAAGCTAAATCCAGACACAGGTAACAGTGGAATTTGAGGCAAAATTGTGTTTCGGCAAAATTATATATGTGGGTAATTACTTGAAATTTATATTTTGTTCTTTTAAAACTTCCTCTGATATTATAAACTTTGGCCTCTTTCAGAAATACAAATAGAAATTGGGGGGTTGAGATTAGCATTAGCAGTATCACTAGGGTCCACTTGAACAAGATTTAAAATTTAGATGTTTTTGTGAGGGACCTGGAAAGATAGCAGAGGATAAGGGACTTGCCTTGCCTTTGGCAGACTTTGGTTTGATCCCTGTACATGTGGTTCCCTGAGCACTGTGAGGAGTGATCCCTGAGCACAGAGCCAAGAGTAAGCCCTGAGCCAGTGTAGGTGTCCCCCTGACCCCCTTATGCACACATACACACTTGAAGTTAAAATGTTAGAAGGTAAATTATATTTCAAAGTGTTTGCTTTTGTCCATTTGTATAGTATGTTTTCTTTGTGATTTGTAAGTTTATAATTCAGGGTGTTCTGTTAATCTTTAAATTGTCAGCATTGTTTTCCTCTTTTGATTTATTTTGTTACAGTGGATTTGTTTTGTTAAAATTGAAATTAACTAACAGTGTGCTCATAATCTTCCCACCCCTACCCTAAAGAACTAATTGCAAGTGTAAAAATTTACTTTTGAATCAATTAAACATTTTTTAAAAAAATTTAGTAAGTTAGGTAGTTACTTTGTCTTTTGTGACATTATATATAATATAAGGCCTAGCCTCAAGATTTTTATGATTTAAAGTGCAGGCTCCTGAAGTGGGTGATATTCAGAAACTGTTCTCATGCAGCTGTTCACTCTGTCCTTGATCATTTCATTCTCTGAAAGGAGGGTGGTCTTCAGATTTGTGGCTGTAAGGGAAAGGGGATGAAATCAGCTCTTCTGTTATCAGCCACATTTTCAATTTCCAGTGAGTGTATGTATTTTTGTTGGCTCCATTTTAGGTGAACTGAAAACATCAGCCCCCCTTGATCGCGAGGAGCAAGCCACTTACAATCTTCTCATCAAGGCCACCGACGGAGGGGGAAGATTCTGTCAGGCTCATGTCGTGCTGACCCTAGAAGATGTGAACGATAATGCCCCTGAATTCTCTGCCGATCCATATACCATCACCGTGTTTGAAAACACGGAGCCGGGGACCCTGCTTACGAGGGTGCAAGCCTCAGATGCAGACGAAGGTAGGGAGAAGGTTCTTTGCTGTTTGACACTTTACAGGAATTCTACTCCATTTGAAAACACGCTCAGTATCCATTCTGTTTATTAACTTTACGTCCTGTGCACAGAGAAACTCAGAATTGTCGATTCCTCCACATTAAGGTGGCATGACATTGGGGGCTGGGAGGGTTGCTCAGGAGTTAGCGCTCTACCCAGGTTTGGTCCCTGCACCTCGGGGTCCTGAATATGGGCATAGAGGTCCTGCAGGTCCTGTGGGCCACATCCTCAGAGCCCTAATACTGAAGCGGGAGTCTAGTTGGCTGTACATCACAAAGGGTGGTCCCTCCAAGCCCCTTAGCACCACCGGGAGTCCCCCCACAAAAAGAGGAATGAAAATTTTAGAATAATACATTCATTTTTATTTATTATTTGAAACCCTAAGCACCACTTGGGAGGTCCCTCCCCCCAAAAAATAATGAAAATTTTAGAATAATAAAAGCATTTTTATTAACTATTTGAAGTCACAAAGTTGTTTCAAGTAAACTTTAGGTATGTGTGGTGTCCTTAGAGTTTTGGTCAGGGATTGTTGTAACAGATCCTCACATCCTATTGACTTAATTAGCAAAGTATTATTTTGTGAATAAATATGCTTTTAGTATAGAAATAGCAAAAATAGGTTAGAGTTTTATAAACCTTTCAGAATTTTTATGGAGAAAATAAGGCTGATATGTATTTTAGCATTTGATAGCAGGGCATAAAATAATTTTTTTAATCTTATAAGTACTGGAGAATTAGAATAGCAAAAATGTTACTTTTCAAATAAGTCACTGGAGCTT
>JAOXYA010000025.1:56229138-56243702 GCA_028565675.1 Sorex palustris
CCGATCTATCCCATTGTCTTTTTAGTAGGATGGACTTTAATGACATGAAAAGAAATGCTTTTAGTTACATTGTTAAATCTGAAAGGAATTATTTTTAAATGACTGGGCCCGCTCGAGGATAGAAATAGAGGTTTTATCATAGAGATTAGGATAAAAGGATACACATTTCTATAAAAGAATAGAGTATGAGAAAGAAAAGGAAACTAAAAAGCCAAAGAGTATAATTTTCATATCAATTAAAGTGGAGTCTGTGGTGAACTTTATAAGAGATAAGAAAAATAATTTTTGTAGCTGGAGAAATTTAAGTGTACTAAAATGATAGGAAAATAATTCTGAGAATAAGGATTCAATAATGGGAAGACTTATAAATCATCATTATTGAACTAGAAAATTAGAAAACAAATGGTAAGTTTTTAAAAGTAGAATTAGATGCTTAAAAGTGTAGTTTAATTCAGTTATGTAGGAGAAGGTGGTGGCAGTTTAAATATTGAGGATAATTTTGATTTTCATGTAGGGGCCATTTTTGTCATTGAGAATCTGGATTATGAAAGCTCCCATGAGTATTACCTGACTGTAGAAGCCACTGACGGAGGCACGCCTTCTTTGAGTGATGTTGCAACCGTGAACATCAATGTCACAGACATCAACGATAATAGCCCGGTGTTCAGCCAGGACACCTACACAGCCGTGATCAGCGAAGATGCAGTTCTTGAGCAGTCTGTCATTACCGTGGGTATTTTTCCCTTACAATTTCTTCTGAAATTTTGCATTGTTTAGTCAGATTGATCCGCGTTTTACAGTCGCCTAACTTGTAATAACTTAATATCTTTTGTTAGCCGCATGAATGCACATCATAAAGAATTGTCTTGAGACAGCTGATGCCAGAAATCTGTTCAGTTGTATGTCTCCTACCTTTGCTGTCCCCTGCTATTTAATATTTAAAGATTTAAACTTGGGTACCTCCTAGGTTATGGCTGATGATGCTGATGGACCTTCGAATAGCCACATCCACTATTCGATTATTGATGGCAATCAAGGAAGTCCGTTCACAATTGACCCTGCCAGGGGAGAAGTGAAGGTGACTAGCCTTCTGGACCGAGAGACAGTAAGTGAAAAAAGTTGGCTTCTAAGTTGTTCACACATCACTGACTCCATAGTTAGAAATGCTTCATATTCAGATATGGGGATGAGATGGTAAGTACCTGCCTTGGGCTTGAGATCTGATAAGCAAGATGTAAATATTCAAAAATCAATTTTTGTTTAAAGATCTTAATATGGAAGCTGTGTTTCATATGCTAGAATGGTTAGGTCATTTGTATTTTACTTGTTTTCTTTGTTGGGGGGGAGGGGGTGTCACACTTGGCAGTGCTTAAGGAACCATAAGGGATTCCGGGGATTTGAACCTGGGTTGATCGCATTTAAAACCAGTACTCTACCCACTGCATTATCTCTCTGGTCTCTAGAAAATGAGTTTTTAAAAGTGACAGAAATTTGGAAAGCACAAGAAAGTTAAAGAAGGCTATCCCTGAGGATAGTAGCTTGAACAAAGACATGAACGGAAAAAGACATTGGCTTCACATAAGTTTATGATTTGTTATCAGTTATTATCTATGTTAATTTTTATACCCAAGGGCATGTAAAATTTTCTAGGACCAAAAGGAATCACAAGTGGAAAAAGTTTTAGTAGCCCTGGTTAGTTAGAGACGAGGGAGGTCGATAGACTTTGTTTGGACTTGGCCTGCTCAAAGTGAACAGGAGTTTTCTCTGTCTTGTCCCTGGAAAGATTTCTGGTTACACGCTCACCGTTCAGGCTTCTGACAACGGCAGTCCCCCCAGAGTCAACACAACCACAGTCAACATCGACGTGTCCGATGTCAACGACAATGCTCCCGTCTTTTCCCAGGGGAACTACAGTGTCATTGTTCAGGTAATACTTCTCTTTGCCAAAGACAACTTTCTAGAAGAATAGGAGAAAGAAACTCAGAGCATCTCCATCAGAGCTGCTCAATGGAAATGGAGCAGATGCTCTCAAGCTTCACTGTCTCTGCCATTTGTACTTAAGTTTTAGGACACTCTCACTTGCGTGAGTCTTAATCCTTCCCCTCCCTCCATTTCTGTCTTTGGGGACCATACTTGGTGGTGCTCAGGGATGACACCTAGACTGGTGCCCAGGGGTCCTGCTTCAGCAATACTTGGGGACCATGTGGTGCTGGGACCTAATTCCTGGATTCTTGTGTATCAAGTGTGTATTCCTGTGTTCTGGGCTAGCTCCCCGGCCCCTTGATATGTAATCTTCATTTTCTCTTGCTTTCACTCCTCCTTGAGGGGGCCTGTGGCCAGGGCTATTCTGCTACCTTGTGGCCTTTCTCCTCCTTTTCCCTCCTCCTTTGCCACCACATCCTTATTTCTCACCAACTCTTTGCACAGGGGTCCTCTCCAGCCCCCTTTCACCTCTGCCCCTATCCAGCTTCACCTTCCTCCTTACCATCACCCCCTTCACCTCATTGCCATCTTTCTTCTCTTTCCTCTTTTCAAAGGGGACAGCCACTAAGGCCCCCTTTTCTAGGTGCTTTGTTTCATAGACTTGCACCGTAAAGAGTCGGTTTTGTTGAACATGGTGTGTGAGAGGTTTTTAGTTGCGTTCTGTTTTCTGCACAGGAAAACAAGCCTGTAGGGTTCAGTGTGCTGCAGCTGGCAGTTACAGACAAGGATTCTTCTCATAATGGGCCTCCCTTCTTCTTTACGATTGTGAGCGGAAATGACGACAGAGCATTTGAGGTTAACCAGCAAGGCGTCCTCCTGACTTCAGCTTCCATAAAGAGGAAAGTGAAGGATCATTACTTACTGCACGTTAAGGTATTCATGTCTTCTTTATAGTTTGGTTGTTGCTGCGTAAGAAAGGAGTGCTTCTAAAAAGTTCCACTTCAGGGCTGGAGCGATAGCACAACGGGTAAGGTGTCTGCCTTGCACGTGGCTGACCTGGGTTCAATCCCCAGCATCTCATATGGTCCCCCAAGAACTGCCAGGAGTAATTCCTGAGTGCATGAGTCAGGAGTAACCCCTGTGCATCGCGCTGGGTGTGACACAAAAAGCAAATAAATAAATAAATAAATGTATTTGTTGTACTTCAGAAAATTTAATGTACTTAATGTAAATTTAAATTTAATGTACTTCAGAAAATGTATTGAATTTGTCAGAAAAGACAAAAAATGTATAGAATTTGGGTTTGGGGATTAGATGCTGTGGTTTGGTTTGTAGAGGGTGGGTTGGATTATACCTTCATTTTTTTTCCTACTGTATATCAAGGAGGGTGATTTATTCATTTGATTTTGTTACATTGGCTTGGGGAGCCAAATTTAAAGGCGAATGACTGAAATGTTTATAGAAAAGTGGTTAACCTTTCCCTTGATGTGTTTCTCATGTGGGGAAATATCTAACAAGTTATTAATAGTTTGGAACCTGTCAGTGCATATAGACTTTTACCAAGAGTTGTAAGTAGTGACATTAGCAACGGTGACTTTTGTTTCTTCTCTCCTAGGTGGCAGATAATGGGAAGCCTCAGTTATCATCTCTGACACATATTGACATTCGGGTAATCGAAGAGAGCATCTATCCTCCTGCAATTTTGCCTCTAGAGATTTTCATTTCTGCTTTTGGAGAGGAGTACTCAGGTGGCGTCATTGGGAAGATTCACGCAACGGATCAGGATGTGTATGACACCTTAAGCTACAGTCTCGATCCGCACATGGACAACCTCTTCTCTGTTTCCAGCACTGGGGGGAAGCTCATCGCCCATAAGAAGCTCGACACCGGCCAATACATTCTCAACGTCAGCGTGACGGATGGGAAGTTCACCGCAACAGCGGATATCTCGGTGCACATACGACAGTTCACACAGGAGATGTTGAACCACACACTTGCCATCCGCTTTGCCAACCTCACGCCAGAGGAGTTTGTCGGCGACTACTGGCGCAACTTCCAGCGGGCATTACGCAACATCTTAGGTGTGAGAAGGAATGACATCCAGATTGTGAGTCTGCAGCCCTCGGAGCCTCATCCGCATCTGGATGTCCTACTTTATATCGAGAAACCGGGTAGCTCCCCATCCACAAAGCAACTTCTGCACAAGATTAATTCTTCCGTGGCTGATATTGAGGAAATCATTGGTGTGAAGATATTAGACGTCTTCCAGAAGCTCTGTGCAGGACTGGAGTGCCCGTGGAAGTTCTGTGACGAAAAGGTGTCTGTGGATGAGGAGGTGATGTCCACGCACAGCACGGCCAGGCTGAGCTTCGTGACTCCCCGCCACCGTAGAACAGCGGTGTGTCTCTGCAAAGGTAACACGCACAGACATAGGAGGAACATAAAGAGCACAAAGGATTTCATGTCCAGTTTTTGAGGGTGGAACTTTAGACTTTCTTGATACTCCTATTAACTGGCGCTCCCCTCTTCCTTTTCAACACAGAGGGAAGTTGTCCCATTGTCCACCACGGATGTGAAGACAATCCGTGTCCTGAGGGATCTGAGTGTGTCACGGATCCCCGAGAGGAGAGGTACACGTGTGTCTGTCCAGGGGGCACGTTTGGCCAGTGCCCAGGTGAGCACTCGGGGTGAAGCCCACTTCCGTTGTCCAAAGTCATTGTCAGTCTTTAGCCCTCTCTTCTCCTTCAGAGTTGAAGAACGTTGTAAATGTTGTTTATTGTAAAGAGTTCAATGTAGAGATGAATAGAGTGACTAGCCGTTTCCTCTGCTTACATCCTAGCTTTCCCAAGTCAAGAGATTAATGCACCTTCTTCTCTGTCATCATTACTCATCTAAACGTTTAGTCCCATATTTATGGATTTGTTGTTTGGTGCAGGGTTTTTATTTTGCCTCACAGCCTTTCTTTTGAACATTAGAAACAAAAAAATTGAGAAATTATCGTATGTTATGTGATATATCATCATAATCTTGTACCACTTTTCCCTTCCACGTATACTATGTCATAGATACTTTACCAATCCAATACATGTGACCCAGATGCTTCCTAGTAGCTATAGAGTATTTTGTAGCAAGTTTCATTCAATCTTTATATTTATAAGGCTACTACTTGATATTTTCCTTATATAGAGAGATACAGGTTCTGTTTCTTTCTGTGAAAGAATACTTGTCCACGAGTGATTGCATATTCGTGTTTTTCTGTACAATAAAATTCTAAAACTAGAATTTACTATATTAGAGACTTAATACTTTTAAGTTTTTAAAAGCTTGTATTCATTTTCCAGAATGTTGAAACAATATCTCTTTCCCCATTCATTGAAGGCTTTTAGAGGCCAGAGTAACAGTACAGGGATAGGGTGTTCGCCTTGCATGTGGCTGACCTGGATTTGATTCCGCACCCCATGTAGTCCCTCAAGCCTGCCAGGAGTGATCCCTGAGCACAGAGCCAGGAGTAAGCCACCAGATGGGGCAAAAAAAAAAAAAAACTAAAACAGCTTTTAGTTCATAAATAAATTTTACCCAGCCAGTGGGCATGAAATACTATCTCAGTTATTTAAGCTAGCATTTCTCTAGCTACTTATGAAAATCATCCTTTCCTGTCCTTATCTGCCATTAGCATTTCTTCTACTGTTTCAGTCCCATTTATATTCCTTGCCTGATTAGCTGGCTTGTTTATTTCTTGCTCTCTCTGTGCGTAGCTTTCTGTGTGGAGTTTTTGCTTTTTTTTTTTTAAAACTACTGACATTATCTACTGTCTGTATATTGTTGAACTTATGATTTGCTTAATAGTGTCCTTTGTTATAGTGACATTTAACTTTTCTTCTGCATAATTTTACCTAACAATTCTAATCTCTGCATAATTTACCTAACAGTTCTAATCTCTGGAGGTTGATACTATTTCAGTGATTCGGAGCATAGAAATTGTGAATATCTTATTTGAGGAAGTTTCCACTACCACCTTGAAGCTTTGAAACTATCTTCCCTGTGTTGTCTTCTAATAATTTTATATTGAACATTTCTTTATTTAGATTCTTTATTATTTTATAATTCATGTGTCTGTGATACAGTAATCTAATTCTCTTCCAAATAAAGATCCAGTTGTACTAAACAGTTCACTAATCAAATAACCATTAGCCATTACATTGAATTTTGTAATGGTTTAACTTTAAATGTGTACTTAAATTAGGCTGGGAGGAATCACACTTTAAAAAAAAATGCTCAAACTTGCTTTTGATTGTTTTTGCTGGTTGATTCACAGGGAGCTCATCTCTAACATTTACTGGAAATAGTTATGTGAAGTATCGTCTGATGGAAAATGAGAACAAATTAGAGATGAAGCTGACCATGCGGCTCCGAACGTACTCTTCTCATGCCGTGGTGATGTATGCTCGAGGGACCGACTACAGTATCCTGGAGGTAAATAATCCTGCGTTTCTGTACCTCCAAGTGTGAGAGGCCCAAAATGCACAGATTCCAAATTACATTCATATCTTATAAGTGGATTCACTTTTGAACAAAAACAAAGCCAGCGAAATTGTTGCATTTCACATCTTAGTTGTTCATTAGTACCTCTGAAGTTTCTGGAATGAAAATTTTGCGGGATGATCAGCATTCTGTTCCACAAGAAACTGAGGGTCACTGCTGTGTTCTACAAGCTTGTTAACTGCATGCAGGTGACAGTACTCAAACTCAGTGTGACTATGCATCTTATTGGTTTATAGAGAGATCTTACAAGTGCTTGAAGCAATCGTATTGGTGCAGTAGTTGATAGAGAAATCTTACATATGCTGGGAGAGATCATTACTTTGCCTAATTGGTTTTCAGGAGACAGAATTCAGGTCTTGATATTACCTGCTGCTATTTCAGATTGTTCCATTAGTGGAACAATTACTAGTTGTTATTAGTCATTAATTATTAGTTCCTGGTTTTGCATTTCACACTTAAATTCGGTGTCATGGAAAGGCCCCTATCTGTTCCTTCTATACTATTCAAATGTACGACTTGAATGCAAGGCCTGGCTAACTTTCCATCTTCAGTGGTCCCACATCCCTCTCCTTTAGAATTTGATTAGAGACTAATGGAAGATTCTGAGCGAGTCACGTGAATGGTTCTCATCCTAGATCCACAATGGAAGACTGCAGTACAAATTTGACTGTGGAAGCGGCCCTGGGATTGTGTCTGTTCAGAGCATCCAGGTCAGTGATGGTCTGTGGCACGCAGTGACTCTTGAAGTGAATGGAAACTACGCTCGATTAGTTCTAGACCAAGTCCACACTGCATCAGGCACAGCTCCAGGGACTCTGAAAACCCTCAACCTGGACAACTATGTGTATTTTGGTGGCCACACCCACCAGCAAGGCACACGGCACGGAAGAAGTTCCCAAGTTAGTAATGGCTTCAGAGGCTGTATGGACTCCATTTATTTAAATGGACAGGAGCTCCCTCTAAATAACAAACCAAGAAGCTATGCACACATTGAAGAATCCGTGGATGTGTCTCCTGGGTGCTTATTAACAGCTACAGAAGACTGCTCGAGTAACCCGTGCCAGAATGGAGGAATCTGTAACCCGTCACCGACTGGAGGTGGGCTTCAGAACATTATTTGCCTGAATGTTAGACCTGTAGGCACTTGAGGGGACATTCCCCAGTTGTTCTCATTTTTAGGTTTTAAAAAGTTCAAATGCTCAGGGCTGGAGCAATAGCACTTTGCCTTGAATGCGTCCAACCTGGGTTCGATTCCCAGCATCCCATATGGTCCCCTGAGCACCTCCAGGATTAATTCCTGAGTGCATGAGCCAGGAGTAACTCTTAACGCTGGGTGTGACCCAAAAAGCAAAAAAAAAAAAAAAAAAAAAAAAAGAAAGGTTCAAATGCTATTGTGAGATGCTCTGGTCCATGCTGGAATTGAGCAGTTCTTTATTCAGGAGCTGAGGGAGGCCCTTGGATGCTGGACAGAGTGTGAAATCACATGCCTGGCATGCATGGGTCCCTGGTCCAGTCCCCCACACTTCATAGTCTGGCCACCTTAGAACCCACAGGTGTGGCTCCAGAGTGCCCAGCATTATGGAGAGCATTCTTGCAACATTTGTGCCCCATCTGCTCCCTAGAAAAGGGTGTGCTGGAGGGGACATTGTCTGCTGCCAGGCTCCTGCAGTTCTGTGAGGCTTGACCAGAGGCAAACATAGCCAGCCAAGCCATTCTTCAGCCACAGACAGGGACCCAGAGGGCCTTTGAATGGGACCTCATAGACTTGGCTTTATTTTGTTTATTTATTTATTTGTTTGTTTGGTATTGGGGTCACACCCAGCAGTGCGTAGGCACCAGTCCTGGTGCAGTGCTCAGGGGACCATGCAGTATACCAAGACTGGTTTGTGGGGCTCCCTCATGCAGTGCATGAGCTCCAGCCCTTTGAACCATCTCCCTGCCCCCCCTGGGAGATTTCTGAATGTCTCTTTGTATGGATGGCTCAGCTCAGCGGGAGACTGCTAGTCTTGCAGACTTTGCGATAATTTTCCTGAAGCCTCATCCGTGAGTTGTCAGCACCAGGGTTGGGGGGGGGGGGGGAAGAGAACGACAAATGTTACCCTCTGCAGTAGCGCTAGGTGTGGTAGAGAGAGCAGAACTAAAAGAGCCGAATGGACGGCAGAGCATCAGGCTTTCTGTTGCTCGATCTGCACAGACTATGCAGTGGTGGGCTGTCCTGAGGCACAAGAGCCCCTGCTTTAGTTCTGCTCCTGGGATACGCTCCACCCAGCCCGCACGGTCACTGGCGGCTGAGATGGGCGTTTCCTTACGAATGGCCACCCAGCTATCATTGGCAGGAGGAACGGAGCATGGAAGCCAGACTGCTACTCCTAAATGTCTGCCCCACGGAGCCACAATTCTTTGGCCAAAGGAAATCCCCATCTTCACTGTCCTCAGAGGAAGCAGGACACACATACTGGCCCCCTTGCCAGGGCCAGCGGGCAGATGTCATGCTTCCTCACTGGAAAACCAAGAGGCAGGGGCAAGAGTGATAGAGCAGCAGGGAGGGTGTTTGCCTTGCAGGCGGACAACCTGGATTTCATCCCCAGCGCCCCATATAGTCCCCCAAACACCACCAGTTAGTGTATGTGGCCACGTGAAAGAAGGACTGATTTTGGGGGCCGGGAGACAGTTCCTGCATGTGCCTACCCAGATTTCTGTTCCACCACCTGAACATCACTGGGGGCAGCTGGGGTGGCCTGGGTGAGTGTGCCCATCACCACTGGGTCCATGCAGCATCGCGTCCTCATGCCCTTGCACCGAACCCACAGTCTGATGGGTCACGTGTCAGTGGTGGGGCGGGGCCAGGCCACCTGAGCACTCCTTGGGAGTCCCATAGGAACACTTGGTCGTTGACGAACGGTGTGTGTCCCATTCATTGGTTAGAGTAAACTGAAGCTGATGGAGTTCTCTTTCCAGTGTTTTGTGATATGAAAACACAGTTGACGAGACAGAAAAGTTTTTATAAACGGGGAATAGCAATTTCACTAACTTTCTATGGGTCTTAGAAAACTAAACCTTCCCTGAAAGTTAATATACTGAGACTAACTCTTTTTGAAGCTGTGGATGATAGGACTCTTCTGTTCTCCTTTGCCAAATCAGGTTATTACTGCAAATGCAGTGCCTTACACATCGGGACCTACTGTGAGGTGAGCGTCAACCCCTGTGCATCCAACCCTTGCCTTTACGGCGGGACTTGCATGGTGGACAGTGGAGACTTCATCTGCCAGTGTCGAGGGTTGTACACTGGCCAGAGGTATGTGGATTTTTCTTTTTTTTTTTTTTAATTTTTATTAATGAAACACCATGGGGTATAGTTGTGGACTTACAAGTTTTTGTGCTTGGGTTTCAGTTATACAATGATCAGGTACCCATCCCTCCACCAGTGCCCATTCTCTACCACCAGTGATCCCAGTATCTCTCCCACCCCTCAAACCCCCCCATCCCACACCGCCTCTGTGGCAGGGCATTCCCTTTTGTTCTCTCCTTTTGGGTGTTGTGGTTTGCAAAAGAGGCATTGAGTGGCAATCATGTTTGGTCTAGTCTACTTTTTCACCAAGATGTGGTGCCATTTTGCCTCCCAATAATCTGGAGGGGTAAGAATAGATACAGGAGAGCTCTTTTTGGCAACTAGTTTAATATTACGTTCTGGGACATGGATTGAGTCTTGATCAGATTTACTTGCAAGTGATCTCATTTAATTTCTCATAAGCCACTCCACTCCTATCTGATTTGCTGGTGAGCATGCAAAGGCTCAAAGAAGCAAAGGAATTGTCTAGGTTCTGCCACTCCTATGTAGCAGGGTTGATCTCCTAAGTCCTTCTCCTCTGCTGCCTGGGCCTTGGGATTTGGGTTTAAGTTTGCTTCTCTGTTTCCCAAGCTGAACTCTGTCTTACTCCATTGAATAGTGCAAAGAGAAAGAGGAAAGGGAAGAAAAATACGCACGTGCTCTTTAACTGCTCCTGGTCCAGATGACGATGGACACTTGTGATTATGACAATTCACAAGGAGTTTGGCTGTTTCTTGCAGCTCTCATCCTTCAGATACTAATTTGGAAAATGAAAGTGACCAGATGGATTGGATTAGCATTCAGAACTCAAGAGGAAGATAATTGGTACCCAGTGAGGAATGCACTTGATATTTTTATGGTCCTGGAAAATAAAGCAAAGGAAGTGTTTTTCTGCTGAGATGGATTGGGTCATCACTTGCTCAGAGAGTGTAGGCGTGGGGCGGGTGGGAGCCATCAGCCCAGGGTTGACTGACTGCAGTGTACTGTCACTCTGCTCTTACTCACCATTATACAAAGTCTTTTCATTCAGCCCTTATAATTGTTTTTAATTGATGTCTTTCATGTTCACAGTCAAATGAAGATGTTGCTTATGCCCAGTCATATACTTTGTAGTCTGATTTTCTATTTGTAAGAATATTATTATGATGATTTGTAAAACTGTTTTTCAAATTTTATTTTATCTTTATAAAGTTGTCAACAATTTATTACATTCAATATTCCAATACTACCCCACCACGATTACACCTTCCACCACCATTATTTTGAATTGTCTCAACCACCACCCAAGACTGCCGTAACAGCAGGCTCTAAGTAATTTATTTTATATTACTTATTATGAATAATCAGCTAAAAATGATCAAAAATTTTCTTAGAAGAAAGTGTGTGAAGATTTTCATATCTGACCCAGCAAGGAGAGGTTTTAGAGACTTTCTGGGCTGGCAAACTCATGGAGATTTGGGGAGAAGACCTTCCTGGAGAAAGCACATGGCTCTACATCTTTCTGCATGCTCTTACTTACATGCCTTTCACTCAACTGTTCCTAAGATTTATCTTTTGTGATAAATTAGTGATCTAGTGAGTTTATTGGTGTCCTGAGTTCTGGGAGCCTCTATAACAATTAAAGAGAGGAGGAGGTCATTGAAACTTCTGATCTAGAGCTATAAGTCACAAGCACAGATAACAGCCCAGGCTCATAATTGATATCTGAGGTGGAGGGCGGTGGTGGGCCCTCAGACCCTCCACCTATGCTATCTCCAGGTAGATAGTGTCAGAATTGAGATGAATCCCCTCACACCCTATTGGTTTCTGAGAACTGCTTCTGGGAGTCTTCCTGCACTTATTTGGAAGCTGTATAGGAATCCTTAACAATCTTCTTGATTACTAAGCACAGCATACTCACTTAAACATGCACACAAGTGCGCAGGCATATAGACACACACCCAACACACAGAATTAATTATAAAACTGTCATAAAAAGGCCTTTGAATTTGTTTTCAGGAATAATGATAATGAGCTCTTTGTTCTAGCCTATAGCTGACACTCCAGGGGCTGTAGTAGTTGGTGACATGGACTGAGTCAGTCTCTAGGCTGGATTTGGAAGAGGAGTCACAAGTGTTAAAAAAGCTGAAACTCAGCTTGGAGACCCTGACAGATCCCACACATGACAATGACGGGGAGAGAGACCGTGATGGTCCTTTGAACTCTTGAGGGTCATCTCAAAGAATATTAGAATGATTCTTCTTTTGATTTCAAAATATCTCCCCTGTAGCTTTCAAGATATGGATTTTTTTAAGTGTCTGAATCAAAGACGATCGTTTCCTAGCAAGGCATCCACTTTCCCTGGTTGCCATGGAAACAGCATCATGTCAAGTGTTAGGAGCACCCTCCCCCATCTTCATAGACTCTCAAGGAGACGCCTTTCATCCATCTCTTCTGATGTTCTTTATACTTCCAAAGGACACAGTTAAAAAACAAAATTTTACTAATTCTTATGATTCAATTGTGTATAACTCTTTTGTTTTGAAATTAAAAATTCTGCTTTTAGGGCTAATGGTGCAGTTCAGTGGTCGAGTACCTGCCTCGTATTCATGAGGCCCTGAATTTCATCTCCAGCACTGCATAAAACAAAATTCGATTTTGTTTCTCTTTAACATCATCTCTTCTTGAAGTGAAATCATCTATTTATTGTCCCTTCACCTAGATTCATCTTTTCTCTCATCCCTTAAATTAGCATACTGTACATCTCAGTACATTTAGTTTACTAATTTAAAAGAATAAAAAAAACAATTCTAGATTGTACTCAATTTCTCTGATGGGCATAATGATGCATGCCATGACTTTCATTTCCTTAAATATTCTGTATACAAAATATTACTTTCAAGTAGCAAAATAACAAATTTTCAGCAAGAATGTTGATAAATGAAAAGTTCACGTGAGTTGTCGGGTTTATGTTTTGCAGCTGTTTGCTTTCAGAGTGTATCTACATGGTGGTACTCAGGACTCACTCCTGACTCTGCACTTGGGGATCACTTCTTGAGGTGCTCAGGGACCATATGCGGTACCAAAGTTCAAACCTGAGTCGGCTGCATGCAAGGCAAGTGCCTTACCCACATACTACCTCTTCTATAATCTGCGTTAGCTTTCAATCCATGGAAATTCGAAAAGAAACTATAGAAAATGCGATGCAAGGAAACTGTTTATTTCAACAAGCTACCTGGCTGTGGAGGAGCTGGAAATCGTGTGTGGCACTGGGTCACCAATGGCAGAGCTGCGCGGATCAGACTTGGCACAGATCGTGGCTCTGACCTTGAAGTCGGCAGGGCAGGTGTACTGTTGAGCTGTTCTCCCCACCCTCTATCATAACCCAAACAGTGACAGATGATGAAGTACAGAGGTAGGAACCTCGTTATGTAAGATTCTGGCACCCAGCCCTGCTTTATGGTAAACTGTCGGCAGAACACAGGCAAGGACCAGAATGCAGTTTGGTCAATTAAGTCACTTTGCCTCTCTGGGCCTTGGTTTTCCTCATTGGTGAATTTATCCCATTTCATTCCTCAATGGACACTGAAATTCTTTTATCTGTTTTGTTGTTGAAGAAGCCAATTCCTGAAATGCTTAGGGTGGACCACACCCAATGATGGAATTCTTCAATTAAAAAACACACATACATATATATATAGAGAGATGTATGTATTAAAATAATGGTAATTTCTAACATTATATCGGTTTTGAGCAAGAACATTATATGTATGACATCTGTAAATACTATACTATATTGTATAATACAGTCAGCAAAAGCAAAAGTCCATTCACTGCTACACAATTGACCTACTACCCCATTTATCTATCTCTTTGTCTCTTTCCCTCTGCTCACTTCCATCTTACTCTTATAATTTAAGAGATTTAGGGTTTTTTTGTGTCTTTTTTCTAGGTTTGTTGTTTCTTTTGTTTGTCTTGTACAGTGGTTGAAATTAATTCTTTAATAGTGGCCCTCTCCAACCAAGTTTCCATTGTGTGTCTCCCCTTACCCCCATTCTAGAAGTTGGCCCCAGCTTCATTGATGCAATTTTTACCTTTAACTTATAGGGCTGGAGTGATAGCACAGCAGGTAGCATGTTTGCCTTACACGTGGCCGACGCTTCGGAATTGCGGTTCGATTCCTCCACTCCTCTTGGAGAGCCCGGCAAGCTACCAAGAGTCTCCCTTCCACACAGCAAAGCCTGGCAAGCTGCCTGTGACATATTTGATATACCAAAAACAGTAACAATAAGTCTCACAATGGAGACGTTTCTGGTGCCTGCTCGAGCAAATTGATGAACAATGGGAGGACAGTGCTACAATGATACACCTTCTTGTAATATTCTGAGGGCCCATAGCAGGTTATGTGGCCCCATTTGAGAAATGCTACTCTACGTTGAAATGAAATCATGTAGTATTTTTATTCTCTGATATTTCACTTAGCCTGACACCATTTAAGTCCATCCATGTCTCACACAGTAACTTTACAGATTTTTCAATAGCTGAGGAATGTCCCTGGGCTGGAGTGATAGCACAGCGGGTAGAGCATTTGCCTTGCACACGGCCAACCCAGGTACCAATCCTTCATCCCTCTCGGAGAGCCTGGCAAGCTACCAAGAGTATCCCGCCCACACGGCAGAGTCTGGCAAGCACCCCGTGGTGTATTTGATATGTCAAAAACAGTAACAACAAGTCTCACAATGGAGACATTACTGGTGCCTGCTCGAGCAAATCGATGAACAATGGGAGGACA
>JAOXYA010000025.1:56250399-56263248 GCA_028565675.1 Sorex palustris
TTCAAAGTTAGGAGACAGAACATTGATCACTTCCCTTAAATGACTTTCAATTAAATGTTAGTATTAGTTCCTGGTGAGACTTACAGCCATGAAACTTACTGTCATGTTTCCCAGGATAGTACCCTGTGTTTCTGGTCAGAGGGATCTGGGATTCTGTGTGGTAACTTTTAACTTAATTTTGATGAGATATACTTCAAAAATTGATGGAATGTAAAAGTAGAACTTAAACACCCCATTTCCGTCTCCTTCATTGGAAAATAGCCTTTTGGCATTTCTAAGAAATGTAAATTGAATCTAAAGCTTGAGCCACTAGTTTCAGTGTTAAGATTTACGCCTACAGATAGTGGTGGATGGACTCTGAGTCTGGTGGTAGTTGCCTGACTGTGACTGTTGTTGTCATAAATCAGAGAGTCCAAATTTTTAAAAGTATGTTCCATCTCTCCCTTGGGCCCTTGCATTGAAGCTCCAGCCCAGTGGCCTATAATTGCTGTCAAAAGGACCCCAGTTACCCTGACGATTGCTTTAGAGGTCCAAAAAGGGAAAAATTTAAAATTTAAAAAAAAAAATCTATTCCACGTCCATCCTTCCCCCTCCTGTCCCCCTATGGAATTGCTACATTTTTGTACACTTTTTAGAAAATTCTATAGATGTATGTTAACTAAATACTGACTTCCTCAAGTTTATGAGCAACCACTGTTGTCTTCTGAGGTTTCCACTTAGTTTTATATGAGAGACCTGACTTTCTCTCATCCAGATCTTATTTGTTCTGAATGACCGTATCATGTTGCATTGAAGAACACTGTAGAATGTACCAGAAGCATTGACCTTGTTTAGAAAATCACTGAAGTGACCTTCTTTGTCCTGGGATTTTTTTTTTCCCTTTCACTGAAATAAGAATCATGACAGTAGTTCTCAGCCCGTGCTTGGCCTCCTTTATTTTATTTAATCCTCAGAATAACTCCAACTATTTCTACCTCCAATTCAAAGATAAGAACCTGCCGATTAAGCCAGAGGAAGACCTCCTATGGGGCTTGTGGTCTTGGCAGGGGGGCATTTATCCATGTTCTCTGACTTCCTGTTAGAATTCACTGTAGAAAATGAAAGTTCTAGTGTGACTAAAAACATGGGCTGCCACAAGGCGTGGCAGCAGATCATGGTCTCCCCAAGGAGAGGTAAATGGCGTCAGTACAAAATTATATTCAACAAGGATTCTCTCTTGCACATGTCTCTACCCTCTTATTTCACCAAGTAAATTTCTTAAAATAAAGCTGTTTTACTCTCTCTCACCCCTCCCCCCGGGCAGGGGCGGGGGACACCACAAAATTGTATTCAAAACACACAAAATTTGGAGAAATTGCTTTTTGCTCTAAGTAATTTCATTTGTGAGTTCCTCTCAATTTAATCAGACTTGAATCTGAAATCTGCCATAAAGTATATGTGTATGATGTGGTTTTAGACATATTAGAATTATCACCCAGGTAAACTAAGGCTGCCAAGGAAAATGTATTTTTTTTTTCCAGCAACATCAAGCTGCCTTGTAAATTGCTCATCTAAGTACCTATGGTTTTGGTTTTAACTATTCCTTACCAAATACTGTTTCCCTCTAGAGTGCCAACAATAAGTAAAAGAAAGTAAAGTTTGAGATTCCTGGCACAATCTCTGGTTTCCCATCTTTCATTTCTTATCTCCACTCCCATGACCCATTTGAGTTATGCTTCTTAGTTCTTCAGCCATTTGGAATTTTCATACATCGTGGCTTAAAGGCATGGTAGATGGCTGATGGGGCCTGGATGAACAGTTTCTGTTGTATTATGTACTTACTTTTATTGCCTTCGTAGCCATCTGTTTTAATTATAAATGTTTTCTTTTCTCCCTACTCTGCCACCAAAAGAGTCTTTGGCTGCTCCTGACCTCAGCAAATCCAGAGGTGACTTATGCATGCCAGTTGTTTTATTTATTGATACGCACTTGAAAAAAACGGGTCCCGTTTTGGCTCCAATGTTAACTTGCTTCACTTGTTTGCTCATTGGATGCTGCAATAACCAAGTACATAGTTGTCTGTGCACTGCATTCTAAACATGTTTGGCCTTTCCTTTTCCTGTTTGTTAAAGGATTTCAAAAATCTTGATGGGGGGGCGGGATCTTCCTAAATTGGGAGGGTTTTTAAGAAAAATATATATGCCTTCACATAGTCTAAAAATGATTGTTACTCCTCTAGACATAGCAAATCATAGTCTATCGAAATTTCGGTTTTGTTTTTCAGTGTTTTGCATTCTGCTTGACTTGGAGGCATGCGCTGCTATGTATATGTATATAGTTATATATCTGGTGTTCGTGCAATTCGGTGTTTTACTGAGGACTCATGAAAAATCATATGATTGTTCTCTAAAGTTTATAGCTTTCTTACAAAGGAATTCTTTTTGATGTAGCATGCAAATACTTTTATTCCTTTCAAGTTAACTATCAAAGCAGTTGTAATTTTTAATGCTAAGTAACATTCTTCACTTGAATAAAAATAGAAGCTTCTCCATTTTTGAAAAGACAAAAAAAATGTCCTTAGAATTTTACTATCCTGAGGACCGGAGCTATAGTACAGCAGGTAGGGCGTTTGCCTTGCATGTGGCCGACCCAGGTTCAATCCCCAGCATCCCATATGGTCCCCCAAGCACTGCCAGGAGTAATTCCTGAGTGCAGAACCAGGAGTAACACCTGAGCATCACTGGGTGTGACCCAAAAATCAAAAAAAAAGAAAAAGAAAAGAATTTTAGTGTCCTGAAACTAGACTAAAATTCTCTCTTGATAGAATAGAAAGGGTGATAGGAATTGTTTGTAGAAGCGTGCATGTGACTTTGATGTTAGCCTGGCCCCTGTTCAAAACTGTTTCTGTGAAGGTGTCTGGAGCCGAGCTCCTGAAGTGCGTGTTTATGCCCCTGTCCCTGTCCCTTGAGCTCTGTCCAGGCCTCCAGACCCCCTGGGGAAACATGCTGACATCTGTTGTTTCCTTTCCTATCAAGGATATCACTGGGATACTTCGGATTGGATGCCAACTGTCCCTCTGCCAGACATCCAAGAATTCCCCAACTACGAGGTTATCGATGAGCAAACCCCCCTGTACTCAGCAGACCCAAACGCCATCGACACAGACTATTACCCGGGAGGCTACGACATCGAGAGTGATTTTCCGCCCCCGCCGGAAGATTTCCCCGCGCCCGACGAGCTGCCTCCGCTGCCTCCCGAGTTCAGTGACCAGTTCGAGTCCATCCACCCGCCCAGAGACATGCCGGCCACTGGGAGCTTGGGGTCTTCGGCTCGAAGCCGCCAGAGGTTCCACTTGAATCAGTACCTGCCCAATTTCTATCCGGTCGATCTGTCGGAACCTCAGAAAGCAGGCACTGGGGAGGTCAGTGCTTGCCGAGAACCCTACGCCCCGTACCCGCCAGGGTACCCCAGGAACTTCGAAGCCCCCCCTGTAGAAAACATCCCCCTGTCCATGTACACCACCACCGCGTCCTGCTCCGACGTGTCAGCATGCTGTGAAGTGGAGTCCGAGGTCATGATGAGTGACTACGAGAGCGGAGACGACGGCCACTTCGAAGAGGTGACGATCCCGCCCCTCGATTCCCACCAACATACACAAGTCTGACGCTCGCGCCCCCCAAAGTGCCTGGACTCGCCCGAACCTAGATTGCGGCCCCTGATCGGTGCAGTTCCCAGCCGCATCCCCGCCGCGCCTTCCCTGCCCCGGTGAGCTAAATTGGGCCTGGCTGTCCTGCGCCCCTCGACCTGTCAGCCACCTGCAGTGTCCTAAGCTACTGTCCTTGGAGGAGAGCCACGCTGGCTGTGCCATTTCTCCACCTCTCTGTATTCACCCGTGTCCGTGTTCAAACGATGGAGTGAAAATCAGTCCCGCCCATCCTGTTAGCATGATTCATGTATTTATATAGATTTGATTATTTTAATGTTCCTGTCCTTTTTTGGTTTTTGTTTTTTGTAAATGTTATGTACAGTTTTGATTCTTTTTCATAGTTTTTAATTAGACATTTGGGATATTTTGTGCTTTTGTTGTTGTTGTTTTTGCCAGATTTTGGTGGTGCTAGGGTCATTGTCTAGCACCCAGATTTTTCTCTCTCTCTCTCTCTTTTTTTTTTAACTATAACCAGGGATTCATTGTATGTCCTATTCCACTGATCTATGACATTTCATTAATACATTTCAGTATAGTCGTGTTTCTAGCTGTATATAGGATGAGGAAAGATCTGATACATGGACATGTCTTAAATGGGTTTGCTGTATTTTAGAATTATAAACATTTTTCATTATTGGAAAGTGTAAAGGGGACCTTCTGCATACCTATTTAGAACCAAAACCACCATGACACAGTTTTTATAGTGTCTGTATATTTGTGATGCGATGGTCTTGTAAAGGTTTTTACTGAAAACTACCATTAGCCAGTCTTTCTTACTGACAATAAATTATTAATAAAATACTTTAGCTTTACTGCCTGTTTTTCCTCTGTCTTTAATATTCCTGCTCAGGATTCAGTTGCTAAATTGAAAAGGAATCTTAATACAGGTAGCTTCTATTTGCTTACATGTAAAACCTCTTTTCCTTCTGCTGAGGTTAAGATGCTTGAAACTACATGGGGGTGTCACTGAATCTCTCCCTTGTGTACAAATGGTGTTACTAAGCTTCTGTTTGTCCTGTTCCTCTTATCAAAAGACTTTCCAGTTGCCAGTCAGGCTGTGCTTACAGATGTAGCCACAAGGTGGCAGTATATGGCTACTTGATAGTGCTCAGAACTAGAGGTTTTAGGTAAACGAGACTTTTATATAATAAATACTTTCTAACTAAAAGGTCAAGAAAATTTTCTTTCTGCATTTTTAATTTTACAACTTTCTGGCTATAATGTAAATGTTATGTTTTTCAAGTATGACTTTTATTATAGCAAGGTTTATGAAGCATTTTATCTTTCTGTTGTCAAAGAGTATGTCATACTTCTGTGTGATTTAATGTGAAATCCAGAAGCTATTTTCCATGTATGTTTATACAGCCGATGTCCATCCATCTACCTATTCAACAAATACTTATATATTTAGTACCTGCTCTGTGCCAGTCACTGTGATATGAATTGCAGAGAGTTAAGAATTCTCAGAACTTTGGAAAGATACCTGTTCCCCATAAGTAGAGTCCTCTTTTATCAAATTATATTTATACACATATACGTAGTATATTTTAAATATTAAAGAAGTATCAAATACATACAACAGAACTCAGTGAATTCATGCAACCTACTATAAATACAGTTTTAGCTGTTCTCATTTTTTCCTTTTGTATTTTAAGTGCATATATTTCACGAAATTTCTAATTTTTAAGATCTTCCAATTGACTCAGTGTGATGTTAGCAGAAGGCTACATAACCCACAAACCCCCAGTTCTGTTCTTGTCCTGTCACTTACTTAATTGTCAAATTTGGTGAATGCAGTGAATGAATTTATTCATTCAGGTTTTATTTTTTGATCTCACTATTCATGAACTAAGTAGTATATGATGTTTATTTTTGTTTCCTTTGAAACCTTTTTCTCAGCCATCATGTTTTTATTTTACTTGAGTCAAAAATGTTGTGACTTCCATTTATTCAGAAAATACTTCTGAATAAATGAAAGAATGTATTCTTTCATGGACCACTCATCATTCTTTTGTTGTTGTTCTACTTAAGTAGACAAGATACTCCCACCTTCTGGACTTTACTTTGAAGGGCGGTGGGTTGAGTAAATAGAAAGGTAGTGTGTGGAGTGATGAGGACAAAGTAAAGGTGTGGGTATTTGTGAAAGAATTAGAATGAGAGAGGTTGAAGTTTGAGAAAATGAAGGCCTCAAACGGGCATTCCGATCGAATCCTGACTTAGCGCGGGGAGAGTTGCTCGTGGATCCCGAGGAGAATGAACTTCCCAAGCAGAGTAGTTGATAGAAAAGGGCCCCAGGCTTAGGGCTGCTGAGTAGGAGAGTGCAGTGTGGGCTCACAGTGAGTTGGAAAAGGCCCCTGGGACCATGGTCAGATATGGTTTTGTGGCTGCTCAGCTATGCCAGCATTTCTCCCTGGCCGTCCTAGGCTAGAGGATGGCTCCAGTCTGCCTGGCCTTCCCAGCTAGCCCCCTTCCGTGAACTCCCTGCCTTTTCTGATCTCTTTTGCTGGGGGAGCCACATTCTCAGCCACATCCTTCCTTGGGAAGGGCCTAAGGGAGGTCAATGTTTTGAGACTTTATTTTAATGAAATGTCTCTGTTCTCTTCATCGAATCACAGCTTGCTCAGACTTCAGGCGTCACCACCTCGTGCTCCCTCCAGCTTCCTCCATGAGCACCTGAAAGCTCCTTCTCGGTCCCCGCATTCTGTTCACACCAAGGGAAAAGACCATCCTTGTTCCACATGTGCCCCAGTGCTACTCTCTCAAACCATTTGGCATATTCTCTGGGGATGAGGTTTTCATCTCAAGGTGAAATCTTTTTTTGTGTATTCATTTTAAAAACTGGGACCACACACACGGCAGTCCTCAAGGGCTCCTTCTGGCTTCCTGATTGGGGCTCACTCTCTGGTACTTGGTGGGGGACCATGAGGTACTCAGGATGAACTTCAAGCCTCTCACACGCACACACCTCTCAGCTTCTTGAGCAATCCCCCCAGCCCTAAAGTGACATTGTGTCACGTTGTAATATATTTTCTGAAATATTTTGGAATGTTTTATTTTCGCTGCCTTCTGGAAACATTTTGATTTCTTGAATCATGTTCTATGGTGGGGCTGGCTTGACAGCCCAGCTGTGAGGGCCTGATGGTTCCAGGTCTGGTCACTCAGTGCTGGCAGTCCTCAGGGCTATACCCCTCAGTGTGGGGAGTGGTGGGCATGGCATGCTGTGCCAAGGTTCGAACTCGGGACTCTGGTCCTCTAGTGTCTCACCAGACCTGCCCACTGCGAGACTAGTCTCATTCTGCATGTTTTCGTGTGTGATATGTGGAAATCTGTCTCCTCTTGGATCTCCACTGTGGTTTATATGTTTTCAGTGGAACCATTTTTATTTTTTCAATCTGAGGCACTGTGATTTACAATACCATTCACAATAGGTTCATGCAAACAGCTTTCCACACCACACCCTCCACCAGTGTGTCCACTTCCTCCCGCTAGTTCAGGGGTCCCCGCATCCACCCCTGCTCCTCACTGTTGTTACGCTCACTTCTCTACCCCAACTCTCAAGTGCTGCTCCCTGGCATCTGTTAGTCCCTCCTTTGTTCCTTTGTGGGCTGGAGTGATAGCTCAGTTGGGAGGGTGTTTGCCTCTCAAGGCAAACCTGGCTGACCCAAGTTTGTTTTCCTCCACCCTCTGGGAGAGCCCGGAAAGCTACCGAGAGTATCTCACCCTCCCGGCAAAGCCTGGAAAGCTACCCATGACATATTCGATATGCCAGACACAGTAACAACAAGTTTCACAATGGAGATATTACTGGGCCCGCTCATGCAAATCGATGAACAATGGGAGGACAGTACTACAGGGCTACAGTATTCCTTTATGTCCCACACAGGAGAGAGATGATTCATGTCTGTTCTCCTTCCCAACTGACTTCACCGAGCATAGTTCTCTTTAGCTCTGTCCTTGTAGCAGCAAATTGCATGATTTCTTTGTTTCTTTTGTTTTTTTTGTGCGTGTGCTTTTTGGGGGAGTCACACCTGGCAATGCACAGGGGTCACTCCTGACTCATGCACTCAGAAATCACTCCTGGCGGTGCTCAGGGGACCATATGGGATGCTGGGGATCGAAACTGGGCCAGCCACGTGCCAGGCAAATGCCTGGTACTATCGCTCCAACCCCTTCTTTGTTTCTTATAGCCATGTAGTTTTTCACTGTGTGTGTATGTATATACTCTAGGCTCTCTCCCATCATTTCTTCTTAGACACTTAGACCTTAACTATTGTGAACAATGCTGCAATGTGCACAGGGACGCAAAGATGGTTTTACAATAATATCTGGGGGCTCCTGGGGTCGATATAAATAAGTAGAGTCCCTGAGTCCTGGAAAGTTCAGTTCTGGTTTTCTGAGAAGTGACCATATTGTTTGCCATTGACATTCTCACCAGTACTGGATTAGCGCCCCTGGTGTTTTTGTTTTTTATGATTCGTGCTAGTCTCAGTTGATTTGAGGTGAAATCTCTGTATTTTTAACAAATGTTTGTTTTACTTGATTACCCTTAGAGCCTTTTAAAATCACCTTTGACTGGCTTTGGTCTCCTGTTCTCTTTGGAAGGTTTCTTCCCATTGACACACCACTTCCAGAAGCATTGAATGAGTTCTATAGTTCTAGTTGGTGGTGGTGTTTGTTAAACTCAAGACAACCCAGCAGCGTGGGGGAGGGCCAGTTCACTTGGCCAGTATCTACAGACATAAAAGAATCTGTTTTTCCAGAGGACCATCCACTTCCGGCTTGGGCCAAATTGCGCTTTTCTGTATCTTGGTTAATAAGAGCAGGGGCCGGGCCATCTCCTCCACTTCCTAGTCCTCAGATCTTGGGGAGCACCCCTGCTCCCTTCCTTTTGCCTGTTGTCACCATGTCTACCTAGCGCAGGGCTGAGAATCTGTGGTGTGACAACCTGGGCACAAGTCAGCCAGGTGTTGCTCTAGTCCTCATCCCGTTTGTTGCCCATTTTTCAGCACATAACATTGTGTTGCTCTGACTCTGAAGTCAGCCTGCCTTTCGGTCCAGGCCTGGTTTAGCCTCCCTCTGAGGGCTGCTAGGAAGGTCACGGTGTGCTTTGCATTGAAAATGGAGTTGACTTTCGACCTTTGCTTCAGTTCTCCCGCGTTGGGCTTTTAGGAGAGGACACTGTACAGAAATGCTAAATATTCTCTTACCTTAAAACTCCTGTCTGGCTATAGTCTTTGCTTAGCAGTGTTAGGGTGTTCTGCTTTTGGGGGGACTACACCCTCGGGAGTGCTCACGGCTCTGTGCTCAGGGATCACCTGGCAAGCCAGAAGGGGTGCTGGGGATCAAAACTGGGTCATCCACATGCAAAACAAATGCCTTGAGTGCTGTACTATCTCTTGTGCCTCTGATTAACAGTGACTGGAAGGTGGATTGCATTCTAAGGTTCTAATTGTGTCATAGAAATTGATCAAGAATCGTGGTTTTAGTGACCCCCGTTACCTTTCTCCGGTCCGTAGGTGAGGTGATGCTGTCCAGGAATGCCGTTACCTAATCGGACTGAGGTTCTTGCATCCTGCCTCACCATCCAGGCATCTTGACAACTTCTGTGCCAATTTCTAGCCCCAAACTCCCTCTCCTTCCATCTTCAAAGCCAGTGGAAGGATTTCTCTTAAGTTTGCTACCTCTTACCTCGTGAGAGGTCCAAATCCTTGTTGAAGATCTCACCTGTTTGGGTCAGGCCTATATTTATTTTTCCCCAGTGTTGAAAGTTCCCCCCATCCTCCCACAGATGTGCTTGGGGCGCAGGCAGTATTGGGGCTCAGACCCTGGCCTCCTGGAACGCATGCGCTCCAGCTTACCAAGCCATTTTCCTGACTAATCTTCCTTTGGGGATAAAAACAAGCAATGAGTAACCTCATCACAACAGTTCTTGTCATGTTCATGAGTTTTACCCAACTGAAGTGGGCATTAGGCTGTACATTCTGGTGGGGTGGAGTTCCTGGGGACCATCTTAGAAGTCTACTATTAGTGGTACTATTTTTTTATATTTACAACACTGTATCTTCTAAAAATCATACGTACAGTATTTTAAAACCGAAGACTTGGTACTTTTTTTTAAAAAAACTCTATATATAGCATCATCTGTTGAGCAAATTAAAATGACTATAACCAATTTACCAGAGGTCTCAAAGTTAATCTGAAAATCACTTCTTTAACATAAAAACATGAATTAGTGCCGATCATTTCCATTACAGAAGAATCCCAACAATCACCTAGAAATAGAGTGTGTGTGTGTGTGTGTGTGTGTGTGTGTGTGTGTGTGTGTGTCAATTAATTTATCTCCATGTCCTCTGATGGCCAGAAATCAGGAAGTGTCAAGTCCCCTTAAGCCAGGTTCCATTACATGCTTGGTTGCTTATCCTTTATTCAGATTCTTCACAGCTGAGCTGCCTCTTCAGTGCTTCTCAGTGTTGCTCTCTGTCCTCACTCACAATGTTTTATGATTTCCTAGAGAGATATATGTACTACAAGACCACTTGCGCTTTGTCATGGTCTTTTATCTGCTACCTTTGGAAGCTATGACTTCATTGGATAGGAGAGATTCAATATCCATGAGGGGGTAAAATGCCAGGAAGAAGCATTGGAACTTTTAACTCTCCCTGACTAAATTTCTCTTATTTCTGCCTCTTTGGGATGTGTGTGTGTGCGTGCACATGCGTCTGTGTCCTCTGAGGGTGATTGTACTCCTTACAAGAATTACTTTTTTTTTTTTGGTTGAGCATTTGGGTCACACCCAGTGGTGCTCAAAGGTTACACCTGGCAGTGCTCAGGGGACCAGATGCTGTGCTAGGGAACTGGTGTCAGCCAATGCAAGACAAGCAATATACTACCCCCACCACCCATACTTTCTCTCTAGACCAGTCATTCTTTTTGGGGGGGATTGGGCTGCAGTCCGCAGTACTTGGGGGCTGCAAAGCATCACTCCATGCATTGCTTAGTAATACAACCCACACCTTCTGCATGCAAAGCATGAGCATTGAGTGCTCTCTCCAGTCCCTCCCAGCCGTTCTTTTGGTTTTATGATTTTTTATTTTCATTTTAACAATCGAACCATTATCATTTCACGCCGGCAAGTGCTGCTGTGTAGCTGTCTTTTCACTGAAGGGCTGTCAGAGAACCAAGGCAGGCTCTTCTACTGACGATACACATCCAGTGCTGGCCGAGGTTTTTGTGGGTTTGCTTTTAATTCTTGCATAAGGAATTGAATGCACAGGAGACTCATTGTCACCCTAGTGTCCATGTCCCTCCCTGAAGCATCTCTGCCATCATCATCATCATCATCATCATCTTGGCAGTTGGGGAGGAGTTTATGCTTTCAAGGTTGCCTACAGGCTCCTCCTTGTTAAAATGAGCCAGAAGAATTCAGAAGCTTCTGTTGATTCGTTTTAGTGAAAACACTAAAATAGTGATAAAATCTAAATGAAGCTATGAGAAGTCAATGCTTTGAGCTGCTCAGATGGCCTGGCAATTGCCTTGTTACATCTTGGCTTCTAAGACGGAAACTAGTAGCCAGATCATTGACAGGGAGTACGAGGAGTTTGTGCTACTTGAATCATTATCCGCACTCACTCTTGGAGCATGTAGGAGAAGAGCAAACCAGCCAGACTTTAAAGCTGTGCTGGTATAACAGCTGAGTTCTCTCCATGTAGAAGCCAGCACAGACCAAGATGCTGTTTCAGTCCTCAGCATCACTCCTTGCTTTCATCAGTCTTTGCATCACTCCTTGCATCACTCCTGTGTTCTGCTCAGCAGAGAGGAGGGCACATGGTGGGAGTAAGGCAGGAGCTGGACCAAAGAGGACTGTGGGTCAGGGAGAAGAACCAGGGAAGGGACAGTGGCTCAGAGCCTCTTGCCTTAGGAGTTCGCCCATGTGAAGACCATAAACCACCCCCCCTCGGCCCCGCCCCATCTCAAGTGCACATGCACAGCTGCCTGTCAAACTGACTGGTTGGCAAAGCCCAGGTCTCATGTATGTCCAGCTTGCAGCCTGCTTTGCTCATCCATCAGTGAGCCATCTTGGCAAAGGCTGTTTCCAAGAACCCCCATTATTCCACAGGAGCCGCTTAACAACATGGTGTTCTGTTATGCTACTTCTAAGGAGCTTCAATTCGGTTGCAATCCCAGTAATAGCATCCTTGGATGCTTCTCTGTCCTGGCCCCTCAAGACAGATTTCTAGATATGCGGGTTGTTTCCAAAGTACTGCATGTGACAAAATTCTAGGACTCAAATAACCTAAAAGGTGGGTCTTGGATGGGCCCCCTGTGACTCGTCACCTTTGCTGTGACATTTCCATCACACAGTGTTTCCCCCTTACCTTTTCCATGTGATTGCACATGTTGGAGAGGATTAGACATTTTTGCACTGTGGCCCTAGGGCACCCAGCTGGCCTACACCGAGGCCCCAGCTATTGACTAAAATGTCTGGGGCTCGTCCCGGGGTCCACACGGCCGGAGGGTGTAGAAGACTGCAGCATCCTGTTAGATTTTTTTTTCTACTCCTATGGATTTGTGTAGAAATCCCTAGGCGCTGGAGCGATAGCACAGCAGGTAGGGTGTTTGCCTTGCATGTGGCTGAACCAGGTTCAATTCCTCTATCCGTTTTGGAGACCCTGGCAAGCTACCAAGAGTATCCCGCCCACATGGCAGAGCCTGGCAAGCTCCCTGTGGCGTATTCGATATGCCAAAAACAGTAACAACACGACTCACAATGAGATGTTACTGGTGCCTACTCGAGCAAATTGATGAACCACGGGAAGACAGCACTACAGTGCAGTGCTATGGATTCATGTCTATGAAAAGTCAGTGTCACACAAGAACTGACTTTGTGTGTGACTGTTCAAATTTCAATTCGCTATTCAGGGTCTTCCCATCACTTTAGGTTTGTGAAGCCCAGCATAACTGGGGGACTTTGCTCCTCCCATCTCTTTGACTTCTGGGGGCCCTCTCCTGACAAGCTTAACCCAGGCTGCTGGGTGTAGGATAACGCTGTTCTGTCCTTCCTGCATAACCTCAGGAATAGTTGATAGATTATTGGACTGAGGAAAAGAGAAAAACACCTTAAGAGGTATTTTGCCCTTGGGCAGTCAGGAAGGGCTTTCTTATGT
>JAOXYA010000025.1:56302274-56315523 GCA_028565675.1 Sorex palustris
CTTCCTTCCTTCCCTTTTTCCTTCCTCCCTTCCCCTTTTCCTTCCTTCCTTCCTTCCTTCCTTCCTTCCTTCCTTCCTTCCCCTTTTCCTTCCTCCCTTCCCCTTTTCCTTCCTTCCTTCCTTCCTTCCTTCCTTCCTTCCTTCCTTCCTCTCTCATGCCAAAGATGGAACTCTGGCTCTCCACATGCAGAACATGCACCCTACAAGGCAGGCAGCTTATGAGAGGATGAGTCTGTGGGAATAATCAGGCGTAGCTCGGAGAAGCATGTGGGAGCTGAGGCTTGCACTGCCTGGCTGCTCTCTTCACAGTGTAGACGAATACTTGGCCTCTACAAACCCAGCAAAACCAACTCTGAGCCTCAGAGAAAACTATGGTGGCTACCAGTGGGAAAGGAAGTGGAGATGAGGAGTGGAGAGGGGACTTTGAGGGGTGGATGGCACTAGGACTTCAGCGGGGGTGTGGAGGAGAGTGCAGTGACTACTATACACATGATGTTAAGCAATAACCCTGAGATTCTACAATACTGTGAACTGCCTTGCCGCTGGAATGTCCACTGACTCTCAATCTTGGAATGCTGTGAAATCCTCACTGGGCACACTGTGGCGCCATGGCTTGGCTGAACGGATGCAGAGTTAATGATGTGTTGGGGTTTCTGTCTTCCTGCCACCAAAATGTGCAATTCTCAAGGACATGTCAGAGAACAGACTCACTTGTCTAGATTTCTCCAATGGCTAGGCACCTCGGCAAGCACCTGCCGATATGATGATAACTTCACCATTTCTACCATGAGGATATAAATAAATATTTGTGAGCCAATGTTCTCAATAATTTCTACAGTAAGTTTTTTTTTGCCTTTCGGGTCACACCCAGTGATGCACAAGGGTTACTTCTGGCTCTGCGCTCAGGAATTACCCCTGGAGGTGCTCGGGGGACCATATGGGATGCTGGGAATCGAACCTGGGTTGGCTGCGTGCAAGGCAAATGCCCTACCTGCTGAGCTTTTGCTCCAGCCCCCTACAATAAGTTTTTAAAAACATTTTTACTGTGATAAAATATATATTGATGTTCTGCCACTGAGATATTCACAAGCATGGCCACACCATCACTGGAGTCATGGCACATTGCCTAACCCCTGGGAAACATGGATAATTTGACTCATCCCCCAACCCTCTGTACCCTCAGTCCTTGGCAACTACTCAACTGACATTCTTTCTCTCTGGACTGACCATTTTGGAATTAGCCACACCTCGTGGTACAGAGGGAAACCCTCAGTTCAGTCCTGGGGTCACTCCCAGTGGTTCTGGGGATGGAATCTGTGACCCGGGTAGGCATAGCATGTGCTCCTCCCCCAGGAAGCGATACCCTGCTGGTATGGAAATTTAATGTAGTTCATACACCATCTGGCTTTTGTGTCTTTTTTTTCCCCCTTGGTGCATGCAGGTCCATCCGTGTGTGGCCTGTATTAGCACTTTCCCTGTGTTAATAACGCCCTTTTGTGCAAACAGGCCAGTGTTCAGCTGATGGGCATCTGCCCGGCTGCCCCCTTCTGGCTGGTGTGAGCATTGCTGCTGGAGGCGGTTTGGGACCTGCTTCGACACCTGCTTTCTGTTCTTTATGGGATGGGTCATATAGCAATTCTACATTTAACGAGCCAAGGTACCTAATACACTTTGAAGGGCGATCAGCCAATTGGTGCTCAGGAGCCTGGTGACTACTGGCCTGCTCCACTAGTGTTTTAATGCAATGCTGCCTGGGCCCTGAGGTGCCATGCTCACCCAGCCACACTGGCACAGCTGGGGCTCTCCAAGAATGCACCCCGTGGTATATGTGTGGTGTGTATGTGTGTGGTCTGTGTGTGTGGTGGTTATGCGTGTGTGTGGTGTGTATATGTGTGTTGTGTGTTATGTGTGTGGTATGTGGTGTGTGGGTGTGGTGTTTGGTATATGTATGTGTGGTGTGTGGTATGTGTGATGTGTGTGTGGTGTGTGAGATATGTATGGTATGTGTGTTGTGTGTGGTGTGTGAGATGTATGTGTGTGGTGTGTGTGAGATGTGTGTGTGGTGTGTATGAGATATGCGTGTGGTATGTGTGTGGTGTGTGTTTGGTATGTATGTGTGGTGTGTGTGTAGTATGTGTGTTGTGTTGTGTGTGTGAGATGTGTAGTGTGTGTGGTGTATATGGTGTGTGGTCTGTGTGTGTGGTGGTTATGTGTGTGCGTGGTGTGTATATGTGTGTTGTGTGTTATGTGTGTGGTATGTGGTGTATGTATGTTGTGTGGTATGTGTGTGTGGTGTGTGGTATGTGTGATGTGTGTGTGGTGTGTGAGATGTGTGTGGTATGTGTGTTGTGTGTAGTGTGTGAGATGTATGTGTGTGGTGTGTGAGATGTGTGTGTGGTGTGTATGAGATGTGCGTGTGGTATGTGTGTGGTGTGTGTTTGGTATGTGTATGTGTGGTGTGTGTGGTATGTGTGTTGTGTTGTGTGTGTGAGATATGTAGTGTGTGTGGTGTATATGGTGTGTGGTCTGTGTGTGTGTGGTCTGTGTGGTATGTGGTGTGTGTGGTGTATCTGGTATGTGTATGTGTGGTGTGTGAGGTGTGTGGATATGGGATGCTGGGGATTGAACCGGGGTCGGCCTCATGCAAGGCAAACTCCCTACCCACTGTGCTACCACTCCAGCCCCTTGAGATTAATTGAAAGCTTTGATTTGCCACCAAATAATCTTTTTGAAATCAATTTAACTCCTTTCCAGTAATCATATTGGTTTTCTAAAAACAAATTTTTGTTATCTTTCAACTTTTCATCTTTTATGATTTTCTTGTTTGAACTGTCATTAAAACTGTATATGATATCACATGCATATAAATCATTGTAAAGTCCTAAAGACTTTCACTACCAAATTACTTGACAGTGTGATATGATGAAGTGATTTGCGACATGCTCATATAATTTCTATTTTTCCTGAGGTGTCAGCAACTAAGATATTCTTAATCTCCAGAGAAGCTGATAATTAAAGATCATCCACATAGGCAGTTATCTATTCTCAGCGAAATATCTTGTTTTCTTAAAGACTCAGGTGTCATTCCCAGGTTTACAAAAGTTACACAACGAAGCTAGGAGAAGGCATGCTTCAGGATCTATGAAGGAATCTTCCCTCTGGCAGCCTCCCAGATTCTTCCCTATGTATTTCTTTTTGTCTGATTCTAACCTGTATTCTTTTATCACCGTAAAACTAATAATGAGCAGAGAGCATTGTGAACTCCTATGAGTTGTAATGAACTCTCAAACTTGAAAGTGAGCATATGAAGTATTCAGTTTGGAGACTATACAAAGTGAAAGAGTCCCTATGGAACATACAATGTGCAACTAGTGTTTGCGGTAAGGGAGGTCATGAAAACTATTTCCTTAAAGTCTATAGTTTGTCTAACTCATAATAATATCCTCAAATTAATTCATGTAGTATATAAGTCAATGAAATAATTTATATGTCATTATCTAGATATATGGGCTGGAGCGATAGCACAGGGGCAAGGCATTTGCCTTGCATGAGGCCGACCTGGGTTCGATTCCTCCACCCCTCTCGGAGAGCCTGGTGAGCTACTGGGAGTATCTCATCCACACGGTAAAGCCTGGAAAGCTCCCCGTGACATATTCAATATGCCCAAAACACTAACAACAAGTCTCACAATTTGTTGTGAGACGTTAGTGATTCCCTCTTGAGCAAATTGATGAACAACGGGAGGACAGTGCTACCGTGGACAGTGCTATCCAGATATATCCATATGAAAAAGATCTGCTTTGAAAAAATCTTAATTGACTTTGGAAGTGCAACCAATGAATGGGAAAGGCAAGGATAGCAGTTGTTCCATTTTATGCAAGCTGTGTTGCTGTGACCACATGCATTATTTCCTCTTAAAAACATGCCTACTGCTGGAGCAATAGAACAGTGTGTAGGGCGTTTGCCTTGCATGCGGCCAACCAGGGTTCGATTCCCAACATCCCATATGGTCCCCCGAGCACCACCAGGAGTGATTCCTGAGTGCAGAGCCAGAAGTAGCCCCTTAGCATCGCCAGGTGTGACCCAAAAAGCAAAAAAAACAATAAAACAAACAAACAAAAAACAGAAAAAAAACATGCCTACTATACAAATAGTTAGCATATAAATAATATATGGAAGACATTAAGCTCAGAAAGGAAACCGTTATATTTGTGAGTAGTTCGAATAATTCTGAATACCTGTCAAACATAAAACCTGTGGAAACTGGACCAGAGACATAGTAGGGCATTTGCCTTGCATATAGCCTACCCAGGTTTGGTCCTAGGACCCCATACGGTCCCTTAAACACTGCCAGGAGTAATGCCTGAGTACAGAGCCAGAAGTAACCCCTGAGCATCACCTGGCGTGGCCCCAAAACCAACCACACAAACAAAAAAACCCTGTTCTGGATAATAAGAAAAAAAATTCTCTTCTGTTGTTATTACATGCTTTTAGTTTGATAACAATAATGTACTTATTCTTGTTTTCTAGAGATAGCTTGAAGAAAGATAGTAAAGATCAATGAAACTGCAGAATTCAGCTGTGTAAGAGTCTATTTCGAATCAAGATAAACTCTTTCTCTATTTGAAGTTTTTCAAGGTTTCGTAGTGCTCAGATGTTACTAGGGATTAAAGTCTCCTGGAAATAAATACTGTAAGATCACAAAGATTGCTGATAAATAACAAACTATTGAGTTGGGAGAAAGTGGTTATTGCGAGACCATATGTGAGCTTCTAGAATCCCTTTATTAATGCTCTGGGACAGACTGGAAAAGCCTTTTAATGAAATTTCAAAGATCCGAAATGAAGGTCTTTCAAACACCACAGAATTGGCCAAATTATGGATCTGGGAATTAGAAACCCGGGATGTAATTATTCACAAGAATTCAAGTGGCAACATTCAGGAAGAGGTAATGACAATCATGAGAGCAATTTTTATTTCCCCAAAGAATATTTGTCTGTGCCTGTCCTACTAATTCATTTTGTAGTTTAGATGTACTTGTGAGTCTTCAACTGTGTTCCTATATTTTTCAAAATTGCTAACAAGTTGTCAGTATCATTTGAATCTCAATGCCATAGTTAAATCTTTATTCATATATAAGTGGAATAAGAGCTGGAGTGATAGCACAGTGGGTAGGGTGTTTGCCTTGCATGCTGCTGACACGGCTGACCTGAATTCGATTCCTCTGACCCTCTCAGAGAGTCCAGCAAGCTACTGAGAGTATCTCGCTTGCATGGCAAAGCCTGGCAAGCTACCTGTGACGTATTTGATATGCCAAACACAGTAACAAGTCTCACAATGTTACAGAGCCCGCTTGAGCAAATCGATGAACAACGGGAGGACAGTGACAGTGACAAGAGAAATAAAATAGAAACCAATAATTTTGATTTGGGGGAAAAATGTCATTGAGTAAATTAGTTATCCAACTAGATCCATTTTACACTTGCACCCAAAAGCTCTTTCAGGTTAATTTTTACAATAACACATATGCACACATTACTGCACAACTTGCATATCCTCAGTATCTGTTCTAAAAACTAACGGAAATCCTATATCTTATAATCTTTTATACTCCCTTTGATTTTACAACCCTTGAAATCCTTTAAGACTTGCAACCATTTTCCGAGAATAGCTGAAAATAATTTGAAACCATTTAGTAAATTGCTGCTTTTATACCTTCTATTCAGTGTCAGTCGTCAGGGTACAGCTGAAAGAGTTAAAGTCACTTCGGCTGGTATCTATTTACAACCACAGAGTGGCAAGCCCAGGGAGAATATGGCTAAGTGCATGTTTGTGGAATCAGCTGGTAGCAGCAGAATTTCAGAAAATGACTTAATGCTTTGATCATGTGCTTCGGTTCCAGGGGTTGGGGCTATTAGAATGAAGACAATATTCACAGTGTCTTACACCTTCTGAGTGTTCGACATTATGTTATCCTTCCAACTGTGAAATGAATTCTGGCTGTCCTTAAATCCCAGGAAGTAACTAAAACTGCTGTAATGTAAAGTAGGTAGCAGAACGGTAATTACTGCACACACTTAAAAATGTACCAAGCTCATTTACCCTGTGTTTTTAAAGTGATGCATAGGGTGACTAAAGTGACACTAATTAGACTCGTGGGTGATGCCATAAGACAGCATGGTCAAGAATAAGATTATTTCAGACACAGGAGGTGAACTCAGCCTTTATAATAATTTTAATTCTCGGGGTCAAAGGTGGTTATTAACATTGCAAACCAAAATGCCCAAAGTAGAGAGAGAGTATGGGGAATATAGTCTGCCATGGAGGCAGGGGGAGGGTGGGAAAGGGGGGAATACCGGGGATTTTGGTGGTGGGGAATGTGCACTGGTGGAGGGATAGGTGTTTGATCATTGTGTGATTGTAACCCAAACATGAAAGCTTCTAACTATCTCATGGTGACTCAATAAAATTTTTAAAAAAGGTGGCTATCAAACCCTAATTTTTAGACATTGGTCTTGGCAATCTAGGTAGGGTACTTTGGGGCAGTTCTTCTGCAGGCCAAGAGAAGGTATTGGCTTTTGGGTGAATCGTGGATTTTTATAGACCATCTTTCCTGAACAGGATTCAGACAATTATTTCAAGCAAAGCAAAGTCCTAGGACAACGATAATAGTGATATACCATATAAAATCATGAGGATTTAAAAGTCACATGCACTATAATCCAAACTCAGGCCATTTGACAATATTCTCTATAGTCTCAGTCAGCTTCTGCCTGATTTAGAATTTTTTATATATTTGGTCCTTTTTCTTCTATATCTTAGCATATATAAAGGAAATTTCCAGACTTTGCTTTGACAAAGTAAATTTAACATAGGAAAATAATATTGTGCTGGCATTTTAAAAGAGTAACACTGTGTCATATAAATGACATCAAGAGTTCTCAGAAATACCAACAGATTAAAAATATATTTTATAATTGTTGGAAATAGAGGAGTATTTCTAGACATTAAACGTGTAAGTTCCCATTTTATATGAAGAGGATTTCTAGACATTAAACGTGTAAGTTCCCATTTTATATGAAGAGGATTTTATGAAGGTAATTGCACAGCAGGTAGGGTGTTTGCCTTGCACGCAGCCAACATGGTCTACCGGAGTTCGATTCCTCTGCCCCTCTTAGAGAGCCCAGCAAGCTACTGAGAGTATCTCGCCTACACGGCAAAGCCTGGCAAGCTACCTGTGATGTATTCAATATGCCAAACACAGTAACAACAAGTCTCATGATGGAGACGTGACTGGGCCCGCTAGAGCAAATCGATGAACAATGGGAGGACCGTGACCGTGACCGTGGATTTTGTAGAGCCAGTCCAACAATCTGATTGGTCATTATTTAGGCCATCTGAATAGTTGAGCTGATCAGATTAGTTGTTTACTTTAACGAATCAGATTGATGTGTTTTCAAGCATATCCAGTGAGATAAAAAGTACATGATATGTTAATGTATTAGCATAGGGCCTGAGTTGATGGGGGTTACAGTTACAGAAGAGTCAAAAACTGTTGTGAGGAACTGCTGCAAAAAAAAAAAAGGTAGCTTTAATTCAAAGCCAAGAATCCCCTAGATTCTCTGAACCATAGTTTCCATATCTTTGTTAGTTCATGAACTGTATTTTTATTTGTTATTTATTTATTTTGGAAAATATGAAAATTTAATGGAAAGTAGAAGAGAAAACTCCCCAAGTGGGGAGGAACACAGTATAGGACTAAGTTCCATGAACTGTATTTTTAAAGTAAGCAAAATATTTTAGTTCTCCTTTGAATAGGGTCATTCATATTTTTTCACCATATTGCGATTTCCTACAAGTTACTAGACATTTTCATTTCCTATTAATCGATGAGCATGCATAATAGAAATAATTACAATGCTGTGTGATTTAAGTCACCAGAAAGTGTCTTGAAAATACGGCGCCAAGTGAGTTTCAGCTAGAAAGGGAACAAATTCAAATCTCACTCCCATCTAGTTGCTTAAGTGAATGGTTAGCTTGCATTTTGTCCTCTTGATGTGCATTTCCTCGGTGGTTCTCAGGCATCCCTGATGCCATTATCTTCTGTTTGACTTGAAAATTGAGCCTGTCTCTTTGAAATATCTTAGTTGGTCTAAAAAGTGTAAGCAAACTCTGACATTAAAATAAACTTAAGTAGAGGCAAACAAATGAATGTATATGGGATAGTTGGCTTCCCCCCCCCCGCCCCCCGCTTCTTCCCTGACTGCCCTTTGGCTGGGATATGTATCTGACAGCGCCATAATTCAGTACGTGTTCAAAGGCTACAGACTCAGCAGTGAGCACTTAAATGGTACTGTAAGTGATATCTTAACAACTTCTGTTAGCCTTAAAAATGAATCCTTGTAGGGACTAATATATTGTACAATTTTTTAAAAAGATGAATGGAGAAAATAGCCTGACTTTTATAGAGTGTTCTTCCCATAATAGCTAGAATTTGCGATTTGCCTGCATATCCACATAGAATGGTTTCTGGAATAGCAGTACTACAGCTTAAGGAAACTTCTGGCTTCTAGGCCTCAAGAAGAATGTATATTTACTTCACATAAAAGATCAAATTCCAGTAGGAAAATTACTTTTCTAACGTTTCTTGAAGAGTTTTCGAATGTTTCTGTACTTTGCTGCTTTTGTGCATGTGTGTGTGTGTTTGTGTGTGTGTGTCTGTGTGCATGTGTGCATGTGTGTGTGTGTGTTAAATATAGCTGTACCTGATTGCTTTATTTTTTCAAATTAAATGATTTTTTAAATCTGTGTGACAATTTCCAGTTTATGTTTTTTAAATTATTTAAAAAATTTTCAATTAGCAATAATCGTGCCTGGGATAAACCTCATTGGCTACAATACTGCCACTGCACAAAGCTGGAGCGATAGCACAGCAGGTAGGGTGTTTGCCTTGCACGCAGCCAACATGGCCGATGCAGGTTCAATTCCTCCGCCCCTCTTGGGGAGCCCGGCAAGCTACGGTGAGTATCTCGCCCACACAGCAAAGCCTGGCTAGCTCCCCATGACGTATTCAATATATTCAATATGCCAAACACAGTAACAACAAGACTCAGGATGGAGACGTTACTGGGCACGCTCGAGCAAAATGATGAACAATGGGAGGACCATGACCATCATTCAAAAATTTTATTTTGTCCCACACTTTGTGGTGTTCAAGTCTTTCTCTTGGTTCTCCACTCAGGGACCACTCTTGGGGGTGTGCTTGGGGGTGTTCTTGAGGATTGAATACAAGTTGACCAAATGCAAAGCAAGCGACCTACCTACTGTTATGATTAACTTTTTTTTTTGGAGTCGGGGGACATACTGCTGGTACTCAGGGCTTATTCTTGGCCCTGTGCTCAGATATCACTCCTGCAGTGATTGAGAGGATCATCTGGGGGTTCTTGGGATTGAACCCAATTTGACCATGAACTAGAGAAGTGCCTTACCCCACATACTCTCTCTCTGGCCCTTCACTTGGAGTTTTATATTGATGCTAAATAAAAATACACCATCCACTGTCCACTGTCCTCCCGTTGTTCATCGATTTGCCCGAGCCCCAGTAACGTCTCCATTTTGAGACTTGTTGTTACTGTGTTTGGCATATCGAATACGTCACGGGGAGCTTGCCAGACTCTGCCGTGTGGGCGAGATACTCTCGGTAGCTTGCCGGGCTCTCCTCCACCCCTCTATGCCAAACACAGTAACAACAAAGTCTCCAATGGAGACGTTACTGGGCCCGCTCGAGCAAATCGAGCAACCAGGCCAGCTGCACGCAAGGCAAATGCCCTACCTGCTGTGCTATTGCTCGAGCCCATACTAAGAGGAAAAAAATGTCAGTTAAATTAAAAGCATCACACTGAGACTATTATTTTAATCAGAATTTTATCATTATTTTCTTTTGAAATATTTGTTATCCGATTGAAGTGAAATTCAATTCAGACAGAATTAACCATTGTAAAGTGAATAATTCAGTAGTTCTGGGGGCATTTACAACAATGTTCAATCCTCACCCACCTCTGATTTTAAACCATTTTTTTATTGCACCCTTAGGACCCACCCCACCGTTATCAATCACCTCTCATCCTCTCTGTCCTTCAGCATCTATCAATAACTAATCTATCTCTGTGGATTTATTTTGGGTATTTCATCTGAGTAGAATTGAACTTAGGTGACTTTTATATCTAATGTCTATTATTTTACTTTTTTGGGAGTTGAGGTTTAGGGACACCTCTTGCATTGCCCCAGGCCTATTCCTGACTCTGCTCAGCAATCACTCCTGGCAGGACTCTGGGGAATGTATACAGCATCAGAGACCAAACCTAGCTGGCTGCCTGCCAGGCAAGCACCTCTCCAGCTATACCTGTTCTCCAGCTTTTTGTGAATTCTACTAAAGCATTGTTTCATAAATTAAAAAGTGAAGAAAATAAAAAAAATTAAAGACAAGGATATTAAATATTCACTCCTTAGTTAATTTCTGGGTTCAAGTGTATGGTGTCTTTTTTTTTTCAAATCTTCCAAGAGTTTATTAGAAAGAATGTAGACATTTAAAAAAACACTGTCATGAACATAAATTGAGGTTTTCAGCCCTGATATAAGCTGAATTAAAAAAAAAAGATTAAAAATTCAATAGTGCATCAACATTTTTTCACTCATTTGCCATACTGACAGTGCCAATACAAATTTGGGCTGAAATATACAGATTCTTAAGCAACAATGTACAGCCTTTCTTCGTCCTTCATGCTAAATGATGTAAAAGTTTAAGGGTCAAACAATACCAAATGTACAGGCTTCAAAAGCCATCTAAATAGGCCATACACTAGTTTTAGCTAAGATACATCTGGAACACTGACAAATGATTACTTACATACAATAATGTAAATTTTTAACAAATAAAACTTTAGTGAAACAATCCTGAAGGACATACCAGAGGAACAAGGTTACAAATTTATGGCATCTACTGATTTGTTTCAGCCACTTCGAGTCCATGTTCTAAAATCTAGTTATCATTCCCTAAATCAAGATTATCCTATCATGTCAGTTATCTATGTTATGAAGTAAAGGAGACTTAGGTGAAATATTTTGTCATTACCATTATCAATTGCCTAGGACCTCAGAGAAATATGGGAAATGTTCATACATAAGGATATTGCCTTATCTGATTTAAAATTGCCACATACAATGGTACATATCAACCCTTAGTGAAGTCTTTTTTTATAAAAAAAAAACAGACAGGTTGAAAAATGGGTTAAGGAGGCAAATACAGCATCTGCCTTTAGAGATCTACCAACTCAGGAATTCTCTCAATTGTGAAATCTTGCAGAGAAGTTATTTTTTTCTTTCTCAAATTCCGGTCGTGACAACATTCCTTACTCCAGATCAGGCATTTTTTCATCATCACTGTCTTGTGAACCATCATCTGCTCCATCTACTTCTGGCAAATCTACATCCTCATCACCACCCATGTTGTTCGTCATCCCAGAGAAATGGTCAAAATTAGACATGTCTTCCTCTGAATTTTCTTCCCAATCTTTCCAATTATTGAAGTCCACGCTAAGTCAATTAAGCTTCGCACTTTCTTTTATTAACCTTGGCCATGGCTGGCCAGATTCTCCTTTTCATAAACAACATAAAATTGACCTATCTGTTCCTTTATGCTTGGAATCATTTGGGTCAATACAGTGAAAAAGATCAATTTCATTTAAATGTTTAAAATTATCACTTCCTCCAGGACAGCTGAATGTAAGTTTAGATTTATCAAAGTTTACATTAACATCTTTACTGAATTTACACAAAATTCAATGAAGACATAGTCCCTTCGATCGGACCATTTAGCAGAAGCAGGCTGCGTCGTGAACAGGCAGGGAGGGCCAAGCGGGAGGGTGGGCCACTCCGGCGGCTGTGGGCTCTGTATGGTGTCTTCTTCAAAGAATTCTTTTTAGTTATGATTTCACTTTTAATGTGTCTTTAATGGAGATAATACTATTACAAGAGTGTGACTGTTTATGTGTTTTAGGGGTCCAGTGTTTCTGTACGACTTACGTGACCTGAGTACCCCCCACCACTATCTATAGGCACCTTCCCGTACCCTTCCTTAGATTCTGAAACTGAATTCTGTTCCCCCTTTCATAGGACATTATCTATAGCCTTTCTTTATCTCTGATCACCTATGAGTGGGATTGATTTTGTTTGGCTAAGAAGCAGGTTTTATGGTGGTTCAGTGAGTTGAGGTGTTAAGAGCTGAGGTGGAGAACATGAGGGCCAGGTCCCGGGAGTTCAGTGCCCACCATTGATCAGTTGTGTATTTGCCCCTGTAGCCATTTTTCATCCACCATACATTTCCACTCTCATCTGCATTAAGGTTGCTGAAGCCCTAATTCTAGCAATACGGCTCCTTTGGCAGTCAGAGAACTTGAACTTGCCCCAGTAGTAAATCTTCAATCAGGGGCTGTAATGATAGCACAATAGGTAGGGCATTTGCCTTGCACGTGGCCTACCCGGGTTTGAATTCCAGCATCCCATATGCTCCCCTGAGCACTGCCAGGAGTCATTCCTGAGTGCAGAACCAGGAGTAACCCCTGAGCATTACCGGGAGTGACCCAAAAAGGGAAAAAGGAAATTAAAAATCTTCAATCAGATGCTCCTTCTTCTGTTTGAAGCTTAAGATTGGGGGCAACATGAGAGTAGATATGAACGCCTACTGCCAAGGACTGTCTCCATGGTCACTTAGAACAGCCCCTACAAGCGTCAGTCTCTCCCAACGGTGCTGCTTGCTGTTTGCAGTCCCTGCACACTGGGTTCCACAGGGCTGCACTTGAGTGACATCATCTGTTATCTTTCACCTTCGTATTTTACTCAACACAACCCTTTCCAGTTTCATCTATAGGAAAGCAAAAGTCAGAACTTAATCTTTTCTTATAACTGAGTAGTATTTTATTATATGTAGATATAACAAAACATGTTTTAATCCTCTGATAACACTGTACAGAGATCCTTCCAGTTTCCACATCTTGACTATGGCAAATAGCATTGAAACGAATACAGTGTTGAATTAGTGTGCTCCTACTCTTCAGAAAGATATCTAGGAGTGGAATTGCTGGACCATATGATTCACTGCTAGTTCTACTGTTCGTTCTTGGAAAACATCCTCAAATTTTCATAGGGGCTGAAATGTATACGTTCTAAAAACAGTGAAAGAGTGGCCGTGTTC
>JAOXYA010000025.1:56381734-56392755 GCA_028565675.1 Sorex palustris
GAGAGTATCTCGCCCGCACAGCAGAGCCTGGCAAGCTACCCGTGACGTACTCGATATGCCAAACACAGTAACAACAAAGTCTCACAGTGGAGATGTTACTGGGCCCGCTCGAGAAAATCGATGAGCAACGGGAGGACCGTGACCGTGACCACCATCATAGTAATACAGCAGTAGGATATTAAAAGGAACTTTGAGGTCCTGTCTTATTTATTTATTTATTTATTTATTTATTATTTTAATGGGAGGAGTCACACTGGCAATGCTCAGGAGCTACTCCTGGCTCTGCATTCAGAAATGACTCCTGGTAGTGCTCAGGAGAACATATGGGATGCCAGTGATCAAACTTGGGTCAGCTATGTGCAAGGCAGGCACCCTATCCATTGTACTGTTGCTCTGATTCCTGAGGCCCTGTCTGAAAGCAAGTTTCGAGCTCTCTTTTCCAATTCAGAGGTGCTAGTTGGGTCATTATTTTGTTTCCCTAGTGACAGGCAGCGTATGTGTTTTTTTTTCCAGGTTGATCTTCACCTTTGGAAATTAGTCATTATTAAAAGAATGTCTTTGGGCTTCCTCCCGGGCCTTGCCTGTCAGCTCTCTGTGCTTTAGTGGCAACCTTGCCCCGTTTAATTCCCTAACGATCAGGAGTGAGGATAAAGGGGCAGCTGTTGTGGCCCTCATTTCACAGATGAGAAAACTGAGGTTCAAACAGGCCAAATGATCTGGCCAAGGTCATTCTGTGGGGTGATGGCAGAGCCAGGAATAGCACCCCGTCCTCTTGCTCTGTCTCATGTGATCCCTATTCACTGCTCTGCTCAGACTGCAAAAATGCTGCCCTTGTCCTCAGCAGGTACCTGAAATGCCCTCTAAGAGGACATAGACTCAGTGATGGAGCAGAAAACCAGTCATTTGGGTCAACTCCATCCCATAAATCCCCACAGCCTTACTGCACGGGAAACACGAGACAGCCAGTCGGATCGTCTTCCCATTCCTTCTAACTAGCTCTTGATTTTGCAGCAATTAAAGATGGGTCTTGTGGCCTGGCTGTGAAAGTGATTATCTCGGGAGCCAGGGACATGTCACTGCTTCTGTGAGCCAAGCATGCCCTTCCCAAATGGTTTCTCCTTCATTTCTTACAGAATTTAAATTCGTTATCAGCACTGCATATTACCCGTCAGTATTATTCATCACCCATCATCCACATATATACAGGAAAGAGTGTCGCCTGAGTCATTAAAAACTAACATGATTCAAATGCCTACGACCTTCGGTGCAGCCCAGACACTTTAAATCATCTTGGTTATGGACACACGAACACGTGACCTCTGACTTGCCCAGCTCTCTAGTATGGGATGAGAACAGAACTGCAGAACTTGGGGCATGTGGGGGCAGAACAAAAGGCGTTTCGAAGCTTCTGGTTCTTATATTCCAATAGCATCTGTCTCTAGCTGTTATTGTCTGCCCTGAGATATCTGAAATGAACCTTAAGGAAACTGTCCAATGCTTTGGAAATACTTTTCTCTCTCGTTTTGCACTCGTTCAGTGTGCTGTCCATCCAGCTCATTGTCTTGTGTAGATTATTCCTTGGTTATGAGTCCACTCTTCCTCCCAGAACTCTGTTGAGGAATTCTCTGGTGTCCTAATTCTCACTGCTTTCAGGCACAGAGCACAGAGCATGCCACAGAGTCAGCCTTCAAACACACGTATCCTGGGTTGCTTGATAGTATTCCATAGCACACGGACAACTTGATGGATGCTGTCATTTTTGCCATATGTAATCAGGTACATGAAAACCCAACACTCATCCTATCCTTCCTTCTGTATCTGTTCTAGATCTTTTTGATCTCTCAGTCATTGCCCCATTTTCCTAGGCATGGCTCCAGAGAGCTTGTGCAGCTTAAAAGGAAGATTCTGTGTATGCAGATTCTGGAAACTGAAATGCATCTCACCTCCCGAGTCTCCAGTTCAAGGGGGTAAAGGGAATGCTTAGAGAGGACTGTGTGTATGAATGAGCAAGATTATCTGAACTAGCAGAGTTCTGAATGGTGACACATTCATTCTGGAATCTTCCAATGTAGTTGGAGAGCTGTAGCAGAACTTGTATTCTTGTCCCTGTTTTAGTGAACTGATGAACACGTCTGTTTTCCCAGCTCTGAGCTGGCAACTCTGGGTCACTGTTGCTCTCTGGTGGATCTGGGTGAGCTCTGTTGTTGGTTGATGGGGCTGAGCCATTCTCCTGCCTCAGACATTAACCCATCGCTTGCCCCCTGGGGGGAGCTCTAACCATCCTTGTCCACAATAGAAAAAAAAGAAAATTTGCCTCCCACTTTATCAGAAGCATCCCTGACCGTGGCATTACGCTGACTGCATCCGAATCCTTCTTCACATTTATTGGCCTGCTGAAAGAACACTAATTGCTATACTTGGCTCTCCCGAAGCTCTTTATTTTTTCCAAAAATTTGCAAAATTTTCTTCAGTCTTCTGCCTGCTGACAAATTGCCGTACTGCTCTGTGTGGACTTCACTCTTTTCTTGTGTGTCCATAGAGTCTTCACGTGGGCTGAAGCAAATGCCCACACGTGTTTGTTTTTAATGCTACGGTCTCATGAATTCACAGAGGCAGGAACTGGAAGAAGTTGCCTGATGAAAGGTCCACTCAACTACAAGAATCACTGAAGAAAACAACCTTATGAGCAATCTTCGCTATTGATTTTTTTTATTAAAATTTTTTTTATGTAGGAGTACTGCTATTTATTCAGCCACTGCTTAGCTGATTGAATGATTGAATTGGGCATGAACTCCACCTTACTTTTTTTAAAATTTTATAATTTTATTTATTGAATCACTGTGAGAGCAGTTACAAAGCTTTCGGGTTTAAGTGTTGATCATACAATGAAACACCCATACCTTCACCAGTGCCCATTCTCCACCACCAAAAACCTCAGTATACCCACACACCACACTCTCCCCCTACCTGTGGGGCAAATGATTTCCACATTACTCTCTCTCTACTTTGATTACATTCAATATTTTGACATCACACCCACCATTATTACTTGGGATTTTACCCCAACACTCAGATCTGCCAAAAAGGCAAAAGTAGACTATTTGTTTTCTATTGCTGGTTATGAATAACATAAGATGTTATGCAGCTGCAGTAGTGGCCATGCGATTTTGAAATTCTGAAATTTTAACAGTTAAATTTGGAGAGATTTCTGCCAAAACCTGCTGGGTTCTGAGATTTGTTTCTGAGTCTCTGGGATCATGGCCATTAATCAGCTTGATCAGGAGCTAGAGAGGCCGTTCGTGGGTGGTGACTCGGGGTCTTGCTGGGACGGATAGGAAAGGGCCGGCTCCACTCCCATCCTGTGAGGTCCCGTGTGTCTTGTCACTGCCGGCCCAAATATTTTATTTTTTTGATTTCTTTTTGGTGCTGGAAATTGAATCTGGAAATTTATACATGCAAGGCAAATACAGCGTCACTAAACTACATGCTATATCATCAACCATTTTTTTTGTCTTTTTCTCAGTGATGATTCAATTCTTTCAGTCTCTCAGGAAAAAATCCTCCGTCTTGATCCTCTCTTTCTTTCCTATGTCTAATCTGCTAGCAATTCTATTAACTCCCTTTTTGAAGAAAGCACTCCATTTCTCTGCAATAGTTTTTCTAAGTTATTTATTTAATCCCCATGAGATACATAGTTGCAAAACTGTTGATGATCAGGTTCCAGTGTTCAAACACTCCTCTCTCTACCACCTCCACCAATGTACATTTCTCATTATCAATGTCCTGAGCTTCACTCCTACACCCCTCTTCCTCCACCAAGCCTGCCTCTATGGCAGGCACTTTTCTTGTGTCAGTCTATCTGTCTGTCTGTCTATCTGTCTATCTCTCCTTTTGGGCACTATGGTTTGCAGTACAGATACTGAGAGATTACCGTGTTTGTTCCTTTATCTATTTTCAGCATGCACTTTGTAACCAGAGTGATGATTTCCAACTATCATTGCCAAAGTGGTTCCTTCTCTGTCCCAACTGTCTTCTCCCACAGACTAATCCTTCTGGCCCATATGTTTCTTTATGTCCCACAGACAAGTGCACTCACATTATGTCCCTCTCCTTCTAACTTGTTTCACTCAACACAATACTCTTTATGTCCACTTGAAAATTTGCTTAAAAAATGCAACAGCTTGTCTATTACTGTCCCAGCCAAATCACCACTAATCTAGAGTGCATGACTGCATCAGCCTCTTAACTAGTCTCCCTGCTCCAGTTTTGATAACCCTTTATCCTGTTCTCAGCAGAGCATGGCGAATGTACTATTAATACCTTTTGTCTTTTTGGAGGCCATTACATAGTGGTGTTCAGGGCTTACTCCTGGCCCTGTGCTTAGGGATCACTCGTGGTAGGTCTCAGAGGACCAGATGAGGTGTCAAGGATCAATCCCAGGTTGGCCATCAGCAAGGAAATTACACTACTTGCTGTGCTATCTCTCCAGACCTTAAAAACCTTCTAATGGTTTTACATTTCACTAAGTGCAACATTCCAAGCTTTTAAACTGGTATGTGTATGAGGAGGATCTCTGATCAGTTTTCCATTCTTTTTTTCTGATCCCAGTCCCACTTATGAGCCAACATTTCTTATACTCAGTTACATTGGTCACTCTGCTTTTATGGAACATCACCAAGAAGTCTTTATCTTGGTAATTTGGAACTTCTGTTTTTTTATAATGAGAATGTTTTCTCCACGGATATTGGCATGACTCCCTCCCTTGATTCATTTTTGCTCAAATATTGTATTTGATCTGAAGACTGACCTATTATAATTTGAATACCCAATTCTTCAGATTTGACATTCATGCTACTATTCACTATTTTTTCATTGTAGGGTATATAATTTCTTAAACACTCAATAAATTATTGGGTTATTGTTATTGGGCTGGAACAATAGCACAGTGGGTAAGGCATTGGCCTTGCATGCGGCCGACTCGGGTTCAATTCCTCATGGCAAGCTACAAGAGTATTCTGCCCACACAGTAGAGCTTGGCAAGCTCCCTGTGGCGTACTTGATATGCCAAAAACAGTAACAACAAGTCTCACAATGGAGACATTACTGTGCCTGTTTGAGCAAATCGATGAACAATGAGAGGATAATGCTAGTGCTATTGTTATTATGTATTTATTTTTAATTGTAGGGAGTGGGTGGGTGCTATTGGTCCATACCCAGAAGTGCTCAGGGGTTATTCCTGGCAGGTAGTATTTGGAGGACCATAGAGACTGAGCCAGTGTCAGGCACATTCAAGGTGCCTTACCTTCTGTACTATTTCTCATTCCCCCTATTGGTACTTCTCTCTCCCTTAAATTTTCTTGAAAGGTTCTGTTTGTTTGTTTTTGTTTTTAATCTGTCTTATTCAATAATTCACAGCTTCTTCTAGATAGTTTGTGTATATTAGTATTCTATTCAGTAAACATTTCTGGCACAAGTATATTTTATCAAGAAAATTTAAAAACTGTATTGTTATGGACTTGATGCTTGTGGTTTTTCCAAAGCTGTGTGTTGGAGCCTTAACCTCCAATGTGTATTCAGAGAGGCAATTAGATGAGATCATGAAAGTGAGACTTCAGTGTTAGAATTAGTGTCCTTATAAAGAGAAGAAAAGGGGCTGGAGCAATGGCACAGCAGGTAGGGCATTTGCCTTGTATGCAGTTGACCGAGCTTCGAGTCCCAGCATCCCATATGGTCCCCTGAGCACTTCCAGGAGTAATTCCTGAGGGCATGAGCCAGGAATAACCTCTGTGCGTTGCTGGGTGTGGCCCAAAAAGAAAAGAAAAAGAGAAGAAAAGTAGAGCTTTACTCTTTCCTCCAACATGTTAAGACATACAGAGAAGATCACCATCTGCAAATCAAGAAATGGCTCCTCATTAAGAACCTAATTGGTCAATGTTTTGATTTTCAGCATCCCAGAATTTTGAACTGTAATCAATAGGTGTGTGTTGTTTAATTCCCCCCAGGAGATGGTATTTTATTCTGTCAGTCCATACAGATTAATATAGTATTTTTTTCTGGAGGGTGTGATGGGGAAGTGGTTGTAGGGGAGGGAGCCTACAAGCTGTGCTCAGGAGGCCCTAGGCCACTCCCAGCAATTCTAAGTCAACTATCTGGTGGTACAATACAAGCAAAGCTAGAGCGATGCTTAGGCCCTGCACTACAAGGGATTCCCTGGTGGTACTCGGGGACCTCTGGGGTTTCACCTGGTGATATTTGGGGGACCATGTGGTTACAAGGGATTGAATTGGGGTTGTCTGAATAAAAGTTACTTCCCTTAACCCTCATACTAACTTTATGGCATTTAAGACAATCATTTAAAATAGCAATTTATTATATTCTTATTATCATGGTCTCATTTAGGGCCCCTTTGCCCTCACTATGCCCATGTACTTGTGATTCTTGGCCTCGGGTCTATACGTGGATGCAAGAATATACTTCCCAACATAGGCTGTAAGGCCAGGGGGTTAAAATTCTGAGGATAAGTCCTCAGCTCAATCATTCTCTCCTCTCAGGTGGCACTGGGCCAAATATGCTTTAAACAGTGCCCCAGATCCCAGAAGGACTGAACCCCAGTTGATCTTTCCTTTCATATTTCCATCTTAAATTTATCTCCTTCTGTTTTGTCTTACTTCTCGAAATACACTACTGATGCTTCTGGGGTTATATCACAAATGAATTATTCATTTCAATGCCCTCTCCTGGAAGAACCCTTCTAGGTAAAAGTATTTATTTATTTATTTATTTTTAAAAACTAGATTTTTTTTATATAAAAATCTTTTAAAGATTGTATTTCCCAACAGGTACATCCTGTATCACAAAAGCAATTTTTAAAAATTGGCTTTGGAGTTCACAGTGTCAGAATCTCTGCCCATATTTGGGAACTTGATTGCATGAGTCTTAGTACTATGCAGTAAAGAGTTTATTCATTTGGCTCATCTTTTTTGAAACCAAGGGATGAAAACAAGATCTAGGTTTGGTGAGTCTTGGAAGTGATGGATCTTCTCCTGATTATGTCTCGGATGCAAAGAAGATAAACTAGGGAACAACTTCTTTCTTGTGTTGGCAGATTGAGTACTTATTGAGTCTGCACTAGTTGTGATATCATCAGCAAGTATAGCATGATTGCTAGCAGAATAAGTATTAAGAGGAGTGATGTCCAGTAGAAATGTCATGTAGCCACGTATGCATACATTTAAAGCTGTCTAGTGGTCTAATTAAGAAAAAATAAAAAAGCAATATTTACTGTTAATCTTCAGAATATAATTTATTTTACCCAAATATAATTGCAATATGTAATCAATTTTAGCAATGAATAGGCTAGTTTTTAACTATTTCTTTTGTACTTTAAATATATGGTATGTCATATTTATGCCTGTCAATTTGGACTATATTTCAAGTGCTCAAGCTCAGAGACTGGACTCTATCTCCACACAGAACCAGATCTTTACTGTGCTATGAATAAGAACAAGCCTCTGGTCTTGTTCTCAGTCCTGTTTTGCATCTATTATTAATTCTATATTCTTTCAATAGTTGACTTTTGTTGGTGCAATTCAGAGCCCTATTGATATGGAAATTGAAATCAGAAAGGATGGAAGAACAGGTATTCAAAGAAAGGAAAGGAACTGCAATTGCCTGTCTGATATTGTTAGAAATTACAGTAGTTCAGATTATCCTTCAACTTGCATTCATTTTTCTTTTACTTCATTTTAGGTAGAATATTCTATCTGCCTCACTTATATTGGACTTGGTAATCTGATATTTATATTCTTTTGGTCCATGGGATGTTAATGGAAGTGATACAAGCCAGGGTGTGTGATGTGTTTGTATAAGAGTTACATGTCCTCTGGAATTTCTGCCATGAAAAAAAAATGTGCCTAATTTAGCCTGGTGGCCCAAAGAGAAGGAAAAATGTGTAGAACAATTTGAAGGCCTACTTGAAGCTACAATAGCCAATTTCTGCCAGTGTAAAGTTAAAGAGCAAAAGGAAGTGATTATATTAACCACCGAGTTCTGTTAGAGTCCATTATGTGGCAATAGTTAATGGATACAGAGATAAAGGTATTAAAAACAGGTGCTACTATGCAGTGGGGTTTGGATAATCTATGCTCTATAGAGGTGACAATTAAATTATTCACCCAGGAATATACTGTTTATTGGAAGATGGCTTTGGGAAACCGAAACTATAAATCTTCTGTTATAGTTCAGTAGGAATAGCTGTGTAAGATTTATGGAAATATAGTGTATGCTGATACATTTCCATAAAACTTAAAAACATGGATTTACTAGTGACAATTGTATAAATTCCTGCCTATGACATGAATTGAAAATCAGTGCCTTTTTTATAGTTCTGCTAAAAGAACATTGCCTACCTGGTAACCATTGGCTTGAGAGATCAAAAAGACATACAAAAACACTGAGTCTGTGGGTTGCTTAATTTTGGTGACAGTGGAATTTGCAGCACTGTCCTGTGTGGAGTCTGACAAAGAAGAAGTAGGATGCAGAGAATGGTCATTTAATTATATGGGAGGAATTTTCCCTCCCACTGAAGTCAAGTTGCTGTTCTTCATCCTCTGATGGTGTCTTTTCCCCTTTGCTTGAAGATCTTATCAAGTCCTTGAAGTGGCCCAGCTAAAAGATTTATGTGTCAGGAAGTGTCAGTTCCTCAGCTCTACTTTTATTCCTCACTCTTTAGCTGTTATCAGACCCCCAAATGCTTTGAAAACCAATCTGTCAGGCAAAATATTTCCCATAACAACTATCAAAAGTTTAATATATGTGTGCTTGTGCAATCACAACTATGTTGTGTGTGTGTGCATGTGTGTATGTGTGTGTGTGTGTTTTCTAAGAGAGTAAGGTTAAAATCAAAGGGGAATTGATGGTTTTAGATCAGGTTGATTTTAGCATGATGGGGCACTAATGAAGATTCAAGATTCATATGGTCCTTTAAACTGAGAGGAATTTTAATTTTTTACTTGTTTGGTTGATTTAACAAAGAAACAAAGGTTCACATTGTGCTTGAATCAGAAACTATTGGTGCCATCATTATTCTATATTATATACATATATAAATATATATACACACTACAAATCCTTGTCTAAATTCTTAATTTATTTATCCTTCTTTTCTCCTCTACATCCTTTATATATATAAATATAAATAAATTAAGGATTTTGACAATATTACTGATAAGATCAGATATATTATTCATTTAATAGTACTTTTTAAAAATCCATTTGAAAAATTGAACTTTTGCAGGATTTTCTGTGGAGAGATTAATTCTTCATTCACTTATTGAAATAGCAGCTGAATATTTAGTAAGTTCACACAGTGTGCTTGATACTAGTGATAGCATAGTAAAACCTAGGCAAATGAAAAATCTATCATATAATGTACTCTAGTGGACGAAGAGAGATATTAAAGAAATATATTTAAATATTACAGAATATCAGAAGGTAATCTATGTGAAGAGACAAATAAATTAGTAGTAGGATTTCCAAGGTGGTGAAGGGTTCACTTAAAATAGGTTTTCAGGAAAGGTGTCATGGAGAATGTAATGTTTGAGCCCTGGCCCAACATTTTCTCCCTTAGGATTGATCCAGTAAGGCAGCAGGGAAGGGGCAGTCTCTCAGTGGACATAAATTCAAGGTGGTTACTTTTGTTTTTGGTCTGTTAGAAGAAAGCTCAAAGCAGCTGTTGAAGTAGGCAACCTTGTGAATTTCCAGGGCAAGGGTTTTCTAGACAGAAAGAATAAGGCCAGTTTCTGAACATAACAGAGTTGATGGAAGAAGAGGGTAATGAGATCCGAGTGAGCCAAGGTGATAATAGTAGGTAGGGCATGAGATCAGAAATACATAGTTGAGTCAGTTTATGTGATTTCTGTACCAATAAAATGAAAATAACTAGATTAGAAAGTAAGCGGAAAAGGATTGGAATGATAGCATTGTTGTTGACAAGCCCAAATCTTCCATAGCAAGAGTTTGTAAAGTCCAGGACTGGGTCTGAGACAGTTGTGAAAACTGAAATATGTTGTGGAAGTAGTAAGGGCAAAACTGAAGCCATGACAGGTGGTAGAAATGAGAAAAATCAAGTAGGTCTCAAGTTCAGTTCCTAGAACTCAAACAGTCTTGGTTTCCCAGCAATGAAACAATGCATAACTAGCCAACCTGAATCCATCTGAGAAGTTCCTGGGCTCAATAAATGCTCAATCAATCACTATGCCTCAGCTATAATGCCCCAGAAATTATCTTTTGTTAACCATAAGAAATGGGTAGTCTATGTAATCATAATACTTTTACTGTTATTAGAAACTATTGTTTAACTGTTGCCTGATCACTGTTACCATAGGGCTGACTTAACTTTGAAACTTTGAAACCTCTATAAACTGCTTGTGGTTTGGAGTCAGGGTCGTTTTCAAGACTTCACTGTGTTGGATGAGACTTGGACCCTAGATCCAGTTAGCAATAAAGTTCCTTTGCTTTTGCATTATTGTGTGTGGACTTAGTCTCTCTGCAAGTGGGGATCTGAAATTCGGACCCAACAGTTTCACCCTCACTCCTTGCCTCTTTCTCCTGCACTGTGATTATCTCCTGGCACAATTATTTCAGATCCACTGAAGAGTAAAGCATATGAGCTTGATAGGAAGTGGTTCTGCATATACTTGCACCAATGATGAGTAGATTCCCTGCATCATTATTTTCTCCCTTAGGATTGATCCAGTAAGGCAGCAGGGAAGGGGCAGTCTCCCAGTGGACATAAATTCAAGGCAGTTACTTTTGTTTTGGGTCTGTTAGAAGAAAGCCCTGGGTAAGGATCTCTGCAGACTAAGAAACAATGCCTAATGATAGAATCAGATGGTCAGGAATCCAGTGAGCAACACCACTCCTGGGAACATACCCCAGAGAGGCAAAAAAGTATAGTCGAAATGACATCTGCACTTCCATGTTCATTGCTGCACTGTTCACAATAGCCAAAATCTGGAAAA
>JAOXYA010000025.1:56400934-56411647 GCA_028565675.1 Sorex palustris
TCGATATGCCAAACACAGTAACAACAAGTCTCACAATGGAGATGTTACTGGGCCCACTTGAGCAAATCAATGAACAACGGGAGGACAGTGTTACAGTGGTAGTTTTATTATTTTTATTTTGGGGCACACCCAATGGTGCTCAGGATTTTTTCCTGTCTCTCTGCTGAGGGATCATTCTAGTGGTGTTCAGGGGACTGTAGACATGCTGAGGGTCAAACTTTGTAATTCTAGATATTGTCTCATTAAAAAAAAAAAGCAAAACTCCACAGCAGAGGGACAATATGGGGGTTAAGGCACTTGTATGTGGCCAGCCCGGGTTGGATTTGCTGCAGTGGCCTTACCAGTTCTTTCCATGGGAGGTTGTTATCAGCGTCTTCTGACAGCTTACTTGGCTGACAGTCCCTCGTGAGGGGGTTCTGGCTCACTAGTGGAAGCAAGGGATGGGAGCCAGGGCTGGAGTGCGGGAGGGTAATACTCCCTCTTCGCGTTACCAAGTTCATCCTCTTCATCTGTTAAACGCCAGGTCCGAGGTGCCCCTGAAAAGCAGAGCTGGGTCATTGCTTGGTTACTATGGCCAGGTTGGTGGTGGCAGAGGTGGGGTGCAGTGAGAGCACAGGTGTGCAGTGTGGGAGAGTCCTCGTGGTTAGATAGATCGCCTCCCTTTCTGTGGGAAATGAATTCTGGGAATGCATTCCAGATGAGCTCCTGATGAAAGGAAATTCTTGGCCAATTATTTGTTAAATACAATTTTTTTTGGTTACTAATTAAAGCCTGTTGTCGAATTGGGTTTCCATAGTGTGGATTGAATGTAAGCAGAAAGCAAGGGTGGAGTGCCTTGGTGGGGGTCCTGGGAACCCAGCTTGGAGGAGTGAGGAAGTACTTGAGTTTAGAAACCGGAAATTTCTGCCTTGGATCCTGCAGGGGCCTTTCGAAAACTTTGAGCCAAAGCCACGAACCAGTCAGTGTCGTGCGGGAGGCTTTGCAGAAAGTCTGCCCAGACTCTCCCGGGCTGTCGTGATGGAGAGCCTCCTGCAGAATCCTTTTGTCATCTTTCTCCCCTGGTGTGGATTTGAGTCTGTGTTGGGGGCTGAACTTCATTCACTTTTCTTCTTTTTTTTTTGTGGGGAGAGCTTTTGGGTCACCCTTGGCAGTGCTCAGGGACTGTTCTCTGCTCTGTGCTCATGGGTCACTTCTGGCAGTGCTCAGGGGACCATGTGGTGCCGGAGACTGAAACAGGGTCAGCTGCAAGCAAAGCATGAGACTTAACCCTGGTGCTGTCTTTTCTGCATCATCTTGGTTCATCAGAGAAATGGGTCAGTGATGGCAAAGAAACGCTTTCCTTCAACCTTCCTTCCTTCCTTCCTTCCTTCCTTCCTTCCTTCCTTCCTTCCTTCCTTCCTTCCTTCCTTCCTTCCTGTTTTTGGGCCACACCTGGTGGTGCACAGGACTTACTCCTGGCTCTGTGCTTAGGGGTCACTCCTGGAGGCTCAGGAAACCATATGTGGTTTGATGCGAAGCAAGTGCCCTACCTGTTGTACTACTGTTCCAGCTCCCATTTTCACTCTCTTCTGGTCCCTGGTGACTCATCCTCAAGCCTGAAGTCCCCAGGGACACTTTTCCAACTTTCGACTCTGTGGTGACCTCAGGGACGCTCCCTACCCGGCCTGACCTTCCTCAGCTCCTCAGTAGGGACCCCAGTTCTGATCAGGTCCCACATACGAACATGTCTAACACGACACCCTACTGCTTTGGAGTCTGAGCATCCTCTGGGGGTACAGATTCAGCATTGATCCCAGATTCGGGTCCCTCCTGTTTGGAAAAGTTTCAAATCACCAGACATTTTTTCTAGAAAACAGCAAATTGAAGAATGGAAAACATATTTTTCTGAATATGTGTTTATTCCAGAACTGGAGCGATAACACAGCGGGTAGGGCATTTGCCTTGCACACGGCCCACACAGCCCACGTGGCCAACCCAAGTTCCATTCCTCCGCCCCTCTCAGAGAGCCCGGCAAGCTACTGAGAGTATTTTGCCCACATGGCAAAGCCTGGCAAGCTCCCCATGACATATTTGATATGCCAAATACAGTAACAACAAGTCTCATGATGGAGATGTTACTGAGCGCACTTGAGCAAATCGATGAACAACGGGAGGACAGTGTGTTTATTCCATTTATTTTTCTGGAGTGATAGCACAGCGGTAGGGCGTTTGCCATGTGCTCTACTCCAGCCGTCTCCCAGTGGCGGCCCCTCAGCCTCCTTCCTAGCCACGTGTTAACCTCACGCACTCTCAAGTTGTTTTTATTCATGCTAAAGCAAGACAGAACCTTTTAGGACGTCATTCTTCAGTGGGCATCAGGTGGCAGGTCGCTGGCCACTGGCAGGGAAACGAGGACCCTTGCGCTTTTCGGGATGCATCGTGAGCCTCATATCTGACCTAGAGCAAACTTCCAAAAACCTGCCCCAGGATCTGAAGAGCATTGAAATGGTGGTTTAGAAATCCTCCTGTTGGTCCCTGACCCTCAGCCTATTCCCTGCACCCCCACTCCTGTGTTTCTTGGTCTTTCCTAGGATACCAGTCCTCGAGGCCTTTTGCAGAATCCTGTGCCAGCCCTGCATTAAAGCCCCGTTCCATTTTCTCCCTTCCACACCCGGGCTGGGTGTGCAGGATTAGGGGTTGCAGGGGAACTTCTGGACCGCAGGAGGGAGGCTTGTTTGTGGGGGAACGGTTTTAAGCTTGAGATGGTTTTGTTTTTGTTTTTGATTGAGAAAATCAGGGCCTCTCCTTGAGAAATGGGTGGGAGTTTCTGGGTGTGAGCTAACAGCAGGAAATGACCCCTTTCTAAACAAAAGGACTCTTGAAGGCCCATCCTGAGTCTTTTGTGTTTTGGGGAGGGGTTTATGCAGGAACCCTGAGCTAGGAAATTCATCTCTGGGCTTGCACCAATCCAGTGGGGGAGGGGGGGAAGAAGGTAGAGGATTCCTTCCTGTCCCCTCCTAGAAGTTGTGGGGTGGGGTGGGGGTCTCCTGAGAGCTGGGGTTGCTGGGATATTTCCCCTGGGGAGGGGTTTGGTTCAGGTCCTCAGGAGTCAAGCTGGAACCAGTTGGTTTGGGAGGATTCTGTCGGGTGTGACTTGATGCTTTCTCTGGAACTGTAGTAGTTGCTGAAAAACCCCGTCCCCAGCAAATGCAGAAATTTGGAGTGGGGGATGGAACAGAACAGTTATTTTGTTTGTTCGTTTTTTGTTTTCAGGCCACACCTAGGAGGGCTGGGGTACTCGGCTGGCCGGATGAAACCCTGGGGTTCCTTCGGTTTCCCTGGCCCGGATGGGGGTTTTGTATGATCCATAGTAAACAGAGTGCTTTAAATACGTCAGAAATTCAAAGGTCTGCGTTTGGTAGTTTTGTTTTAAGAAATCCCTGGCCTGAAAATCCCTGGCCTGAGTAGCGTGTGACTTCTGCCTCTTGACTAACCCTGGGCATTTGTAACCAACCCTCGCTCGCGGAGTGAAGTCGGCCCTAGTGTGCCTGGAACAGGCCCTCTCCTCACTTGAAAGTGGCCGTTATTTCAGTATTTATTTGTACAGCAGGAACCTGCCCCTCCATTGCTTTGGTCTTCCCAAAATTATTTTGTTTTTACAAATTCTTGCTGGCTTGTAGCAACGAACTCTTCTTCCGTGCACACCATTTTTATTTTAATTTTCTATTTTACCCTTCCCAGGAATATAAATATTCTCACTAATAATTAGAAACACACATTTTGTTGACATGGGTTTTGTGGTTAACTTCATTTTCAGAACATTTGAAAATGACAAACATCTTTTCAAAGAAAAACAGTGCTATTTATAGGCTTGGTATTGTGACTGTATTTATAGAAAGGCCTGCCGATTTATCTGGTGGGTTTTGTGTGTGGGGGGTGGTTTGCCTTCTTCCTAGCACCAGACACTTGACCACTGAATAGCTGAGATAAGGCGACCCCCCCCCCAATCTGCCTTTGGCCTCCCCCTATGTGAGGAGGATCGAACTCAGGACCCCACACATGCAAGAGTATGTATCTGAGACCCTGCAGAGATAAGATTAAAGTTGACACTCTGATCTGGCTAGAAAAGCTTTTTGTTTGTTTTTTAATAGGTGCTGGAAGACTATCTTAAATCTGAAGTGAAGGGAGGAGTTCAGTTTTGTTTGAGAAGTCGTGATGATAAATTTCAAAGTTTATAAGGGGAAAAAAAAGATTTATCAATGAAAATGCCAGTGTCTCTTATGTTGGTAGGTTTGTTTCATAACAAACTTAGGAGCGCAGTTATTGTTGTAGTATTTCTAATATACAGGAGATTTATGTTGGCATATGCTTTTATTTTTTGTCTGTTTTGCCAGTTTCACAGTTGTCAGTTTCTGGTTATTGCATATGAACATCACTTGATTTTTGCAGAGGAAAAAAAATAATCAGTGGTAAAGTACTCCACATTTAAATTGCTTATAATTATGAGGACATGACACTGAAATTTTGTGCACCAGAGGCTTTTTTCTGCTTCTGTCTTTGAGCATTTCTTAACTGATATACTCTGTGGCAGGAGGGTTTTTATGTGGTTTTCATGGGTTCTGGACCGGTGTCCAATTTAGTGGGTTGGAAGAGCTGCTTTTTTCTGCAGCTAGCACATTTGTGTAAATATGGGTAAATCTTGAATTCAGGTGAAAATGTTCTGATTAGGAATGTTGTCTATTCTGATCGTGTACTTGAGTAAGCAGAGTGGAAAACATCTTGCCCTTTGCGAGACCAGTTTCTGACATGCGGTCATCGCCTCACTGTCTTAAAAACCAGACTCTCAGTCTTAAAACAAAAACTCGCTATGGGGCCAAGACTCTAAAGTGCTCACGGGGCTTTGGAATTGGAGTTTCTCAATTTGGCTGGTGACACATCTGAGTTTGATCCATTCACTGACACTTGGTAATTGTAGGGCTTTAGTCAGTATGGACATTGTTCTTTGTCATATTGTTGGAAATAATGGGTCTTGATTATACTGGGAGTTTCAGTTGGTCTGGGCTTGCCCTGAACTCACTGAGAAAGCTTTGTGTTTTCTTATTCCTGAAGGCAGCCCAGGCAAGAGGCCTTAGCTGAAGCCCCAGGCAGAGGAATCTTGCGTTTTCACCTCAGTCCTCCTGCTCCTTTCAGTCTCTTTCCTATCTGCGCTTTGAGATCACCCCACAAAACTAATAAGCAGTCTATTTTTAAAATTGAAGTTTCAGTTGCATCCTCAGGAAGCCAGGCATAAAAATATCTCTTCTTCCTTATCCCTAATGAGTGTGCAGCCCTGTGAAGGAGATCCTCACCCAGGGATGAGGCAGTCATTTTTCCTTAGCGGAGGGGCTGAAGAGATAGCAGAGCAGGTAGGCACTTGTTTTGTACCTCGCCGACCCTGGATTCGGTCTTAGTACCACTTAGGACCCCCTTCCCCCTCCATCTCCAGGAATGATCTTTGAGCTAGGAGTAATTCCTAACCACAGCCAGGTATGGCCCCTGAAACAAAAGTAAGCAACAAAGAGATGATAGATCCATTGGATCTTTTTTTAAGTTTAGTGGATTATTTAGACTCCTAAACCATTTGAACACTTCATTGAGTCACATTATGCCCAAGTCCCTTTTCACGGTCTTGTTTAAAAGAAATTACTAGTTTTCCGCTTTCTCTCTGTACATCCAGCATAAATGCCTTGTGTATCCTCTTTATGCAGTCCTATGTATGTAAACTTCTCTATTTTTTTTATAATGTAGGAGTACTGCTATTTTGCCATTGATACACTTCTATTTTAACAACAAAAAAAGCTTTAAAAAATTTAACTTAGCATATGTTATGAATATCAGTGCTGGCATTTCCTTTTTTAATTCTATATGCCATTCCATAATAAAGATGTGCCTGATACAGTCAGCCAGTTCCTTAGGAGGGAGGGTGAACTTTGTATCCACTTAGTGATGTAAATAAAATGTTCTGTATATCCTAGCTAAAATCTGTGTACACCTTTAGTAATTTCCTTAGCTTCATCTGTCAGAAATGGAATTTTAGGGTCAAAGGGCATGCATTCTTCACAGAACATTTGTTTTTTATTGCCAAGTCCTCTCTCCACACACGTGCCCTCGCTTTGCTCCCAGGATGGGCAGGCCCCTTTTCCTGCTTGCCCATTCTCCGCCAATTGTAAAATGTTCCCGAGGTCGCTAATCTCTGTCGTGGGATTTCTTACATCTGGGTTGCATGGTGGTTCACAGTTAACCCAGTTTGATGGGTGTAACACACATATATTGACGTAGTGCCTATTTTTTAGAAACCTTATTTCAGGACTTCTCCCACTGGTTTAGTTGGCCACTGGAATACTTACTACTAATGGGAAATTTCCTGGAAGTCATTGTAGTGGTTCAGTGGAAAGTGGTTTTGATCTTGGTGCTGGGTCTTTGGATCTGTTCTGCTATTGATGACTGGTGAGGATGTGTTGGGGTTTGTTCCATGGACTCAGTTCCAACATTTGTCAGGTGAATCATTATCCACAACCAATTCAATACTTAAGTAAAGATGCATCCTAGTTCGTGCTGGTTTCTTTTTTTTGTTGGTGATTTGCTGCGGGATCAGATCACAGCAGTGCTCAAAGGGCTGTCACCTGGTTCTGTGCTCAGTAGTGACCTGTGGTTGTTCTCAGGAATCATGTCATGCCAGGGATTGAACTGGGGTCAGTTACATGCAAGGCAAGTACCTTACTTCCTGCCCCATCTCTCCAGCTCTGTGAGATGCAGCCTGGTACAGGGGATACGGCGCTTGTACACTGCTGACCCAGGTTTGGTCTTCAGCATTGCGCACCATCCCCCAAGCACTGCAAGGTGCTTCCTGCTTTCAGAGGTGTGACCTTGTGTCTCAGAACTTGTGATTTGTCCTGCTCACTCTCCTTTGGTGACGTGGTTGGTGTGCATTTGGGCTGAGGTAGATGGTAGACATGCTCATCGGCCTGCCATAAGTTTCAGTGAACAGACAGTTCTAGCCCTGGAGGAAACTTTATTCAGAGCTTGAAACAGTGGATATGCATCTAGCTTGTGAAAATGCTTCTTTCCGGCCCAGCCTAACTAAACTGAGGTGGATACTTCTTGCTGCAGTTTGGAAACTGCCAAGTAATCCTCATTACTCACCCTCCGGGCTTTTTTTAAAAATTTATTATTATTTATTTTATGTAGGAGTACTGCTGTTTATTCAGCCACTGATTAGCTGATTGAATTGGGCATGAACTCCACTTTACTTTTTTTTTGTTTTTTTATAATTTTTTTTATTGAATCACCATGAGAGCAGTTACAAAGCTTTCGGGTCTAAGTCTCGTTCATACAATGAAACACCCCTGCCTTTATCAGTGCCCATTGTCCACCACCAAAACCCCCAGTATACCCTCATCCCATACCTTCCCTCTACCTGTGGGGCAGATGATTTCCACATTACTACCTCTCTACTTTAATCACATTCAATATTTTGACACCAGACCCACCATTATTTTTGGAATTTTACCCCAACACTCAGATCTGCTGAAAAGGCAACAGTAGACAATTTGTTTTCTATTGCTGGTTAAGAATAACATGATGCCCCATGGCTGCAGTAGTGGCCACACGATTTTGAAATTCCGAAATTTTAACACTTAAACCTGCTGAGTTCCGAGATTTGTTCCTGAGTCTCTGGGAATCATGGCCTAACGTTAAGCAGCTTGATCAGGAGTCACATAGGCCATTTGTGGGCGACCCGGGGTCTTGTTGGGGTGGGGAGGAAAAGGATGGCTCCACCCCCATCCCATGGGGCCCCCAGTGTCTTGTCACTGCGGGCCCAGACTGTCCAGTGGCCTCTGGAGGATGGCAGCCGCCTGGGGGAACAGGCCAAGGCATGAAACTGTTCCCACCTGGGCTGGCCCAGCACCGGTAACCTACTGCAGGGACCGGACGCATTTCTGCCCAAAGCCTCTGGGCTCTCTTATCTCGTCCCCAGGGTTGCTTGGCTGTGGATGGATGCCCACTGTGAAGAGTGTGAAGAGAGGAGCTCAGAGCTCTGTATGGGCCTGGCAATCACCATTGACCCCAGCCCACGAGGCCTCTTTAATTGCTACCAGATCATTTTGCAGCAGAGCGCAGGCCTCTCTCCAAAGCCTACATATGTGTCCTTAGAGTGTGACTCTCGGAAATGAGCAGATGTAATGGAAACCTCAGTCTTGACTCATCTTGACTGGTACATATGAATGGAATTTGCATCTCATTTAGCATTTTCTCTGACAGTCTTTCAGAGTCAATTCCCAGTGAGATCATGAAACACTGAGTTGTATGCTTACAGCACTTTTCTCATCATTTGCCATGAAAAATAGGCCTTTCTGGGCCGAGGAGAGAGCGAGCAGGCTGGAGCACGGCTTTGCACGCGGGAGGTCCGCTTTCTATCCCTGGCACGGTGTGGTTCCCTGAGCACTGGGCTGGGAGTAGGGCCTGAGTACATTGGGTGTGACATAAAAACCAAAAGAAAAGTTTTTTTTTTCCCCTTGAGTCAGTTCCAGTGGACAGATGAGTTAGGAATTGAGGTCTAGAACATTTATTAGTGGTGAGAGGTTCAACTTCTGTGGGACATTTCCTGTGGTTCAGTCATTGGTGCTTGGCTGAAGACAGACTGTGGCCAGAGGTTGTCTTGACCACTTTGAAGGCGTGTGGGTTTTCTGAGCAAGAGGCAGGCGACTTAAAAACAGTGAGGGCAGGCTGAGTTTTTATATAAGCTGGCAGCATTGTGGAATGTAGATGGGGAGGGTTTAGAAATCAGGCCCATCAGTGTGGAATGGAGTAGGCAGGCAGTTCAATCTTTATTGACGAGATTGCCCTTGAAGAGCTGGGAAGATTTAAGGGCAGTGGATAGTTTTACTGTCTTGAAAGTTAGGAATAAAAAATACAGAGTTTTTATTTGTCAGGGAGAAACCTTCTCTCTTCATTTTAAGAGAATAAGTAAATAAAAAAAGACAGATTTAAGGATAAAAAAATTACTTATTTAAAATATCCGAGGATATTTTGGTTAGTCATTCGTTATTGACTCCCAACAGCTCCTGTCTCATAGGTGACAGATGTCTCACCTGCAGGAGGCACACTGTTGTTTATTTTGTATAGCTTGGTTTCTTTGCAGCAGTGGGGGCTACACCAAGCAGTGTTCGGTGCTACTTCTGGTTTTGGGCTCAGGTGGTGCTTTGGGGTCCACACGTGGTGCCTTGGACCCAATCAAGGTTGGCTGCATGCACAGCAAGCATATTCATCTCTGTACTGTCTTTGGCTTTATTTTATGTTTAAAATTAAAAATAAAATTTTAAACTAGAGTTTAGGTAAAATGACCTGATGCCAAAATATATGGTCTTGGTGTGCAAAGTTACTGCTCCTACTACCATGAATTATTAATTGGGGCAGGGTGTGGGCCATACCTGGTGGTGGTCAGGACTTGCTCCTGGCTCAGGGGTCAATTCAGGCAGGTGTGTGTGTGAGACCGTATGGGGTGTTGGATCACAATGGCGTCTGCTGTGTGCAGGGAGGTGCCTCACTTGTTCTACTAGCTCTTTGGTCCTATTTTGTATATATATATATTTTTTGGGGGGTGCAACAGTCTTTATTGCTCAGGCCTTGCTCGTGACTCGGTGCCCAGGGATCACTTCTAGCTGACTTGGGGACTATCTGGGGTTCTAGGTATTGAACAGTGATCCCCTGCTGGCCAGGCCAGCACCTTAGCCTGCTACTGTCTCTCTGAGCCCTTCCTTTCTGTATTTTTAAAGGAAACTGCAGGCCATCAGGGTTTTCATACTGGAAGCCCATTCTTCTCTTAGAAGAAGTTGTTGACTCTCTTCTCTGTGTATTTTTTCTTCATTCTCTCTGTTCACAGGAGCATGGGGGCACGCCTCAGTCACGGTATTTCTTAGCCCGAGAAACTGAAACATCATTCATAGGTGTTAGAGTCATTCCAACGGTATTAAATTTCTACTGTATTAAAGTGGACTGGTGGTTCAGTGGGCAGACCTTGTCCTTGACCTTCCTGAAACCGGGAAATGGGGAAGTGTGTATGAAATAAATAAATGGAGGAGTAAGTACAAAACTGTAGACCAGTAAGTTTTCCAGCTTTGAGAACTGCAGTTGGAGGACAAGGGGACTTGTTCGACCAGCTCACGCCCCTGGTGTGTGGACGCACCCTGGCCTTGCTGTTACTTTCCAAATATCCTCAGCGAGGAACTGAGTTAAAAAGCTTGCTCTGGGTCACAGCTACTAGGTGGGATGACTGAGGTTCAGCCTGTACTCCTGGCGGCCAGAGCGAGAGAACAGCTGATTGGGTGTTTACCTTGCACGCCTTCAACCTGGGTTTGATCCCAGCGCCCCATGTGGTTCCCAAACCCTCCAGGAATAATTTCCCAGCTCAGAGCCAGGAGTTTGTCCACCCCGAGGGCGGGAAGGGGGTAGGCTGGCTCAAACCCACCCCCTCTCCACCCCAAAACAAAAAATCTGCCCTCTCCAAATCAACCTCACTCACCACCAGTGTGTGTGTTTGTGTGTGTGTGTGTGTGTGTGTGTGTGTGTGTGTGCTGGGGGAAGGGGTGGTCTTTTTCCTCAGTGAGGTTTTTTGGAAGCCATCCCTGACGTCTCTTGAGCCTAATGCTGCTTTTTCGGGTCCAGCCTCCGTGGAGAGAGGAATGTGAGTTGCCT
>JAOXYA010000025.1:56426351-56436492 GCA_028565675.1 Sorex palustris
TAATGTCAATGGAATGAATTGAACTAATAGAATACAAATGTTAAAGATATTATGTATGGTACTTAGCACACTGACTAGCAGTTAATAGGTGTTAAAAATTACTGATTGTTTTCTTCATTTTGTTTCTCTTGTTTTTTGGTTTCATGGCTAGTGAAACTACCCCGTAATAATGATTTTCAGTATTCTTATCTCAAACATTAGACATTCCAAATATCTTGACCTATTATTGAGCATGCCGTTTCTTTGATTAGTGTTGAAAGAGCCATTTCCCTTAATCTAGGAATTTTTGTAAGATTTAGTGCGTTTGTAAAACACCAGGTTCCAGACATCTTTAGGCGTTATACAGATGCTAACTTACTGAGATATCAAAACAGTTCATTGAGAAGGTAAAACTATGCTGCTCATTTTTATAGGTGCAGTAAGTTCAGAGAGGGTAACTTCCTTGAGCTCACACAGAATGATGAGAACTGGCCTTTGAACTCAGGCACCTGTTGAGTGTAACTCGGCGGCATTACGACTCGCCCACGACTGCCTGTCACGCAGAGTGCGAATGGGTGTCTCCATTTCGATTTCTTTCATGGAAAATTGCTTATATGCCACGCAGGACCCGTGCAGGGCGTTAAAGAAGGGGGTGTGTGCGCCCAGACTGACAGTACAGGAGGAATAAGGCACGTGCCTTGCATGTGACTGACCCTAATTCAGTTGCTGGCATCGCACGCGGCCCTACGAGCACCGTCAGGAGTGATCTTTGAGCAGAGGGCCAGCAGTGACCCCTGAGCACTGTCAGGTGTGGTCCACCCCCCTCCAACAAAAGATGGCAGGGGTGAATCTCGGCCAGGGCAGAGTGGCACGGTGTCGCAACTCTAGTGATGCAAGAAGTGATGATGAACAGGGCTGTTGGTCCGTGGTCACATTCCACGAGGGGGCCAAGAGCCAAGGGCTGTGCTCCGACTCCTCAGTGGTTCTTTTCCCCCTGGGGAGCAGCCATCCTTTTAATCTTGTGGTAGAAAATTAAAGTGAGTTTCTCTGCAGGGTGGTTGATTTTTAAGTTTTCTCTTCACATATTAGTCGAGAGAAGTTAATTAAGTACCTGGCCTGTGGATCTGTCGTCTTTTGATGTTCCCACTGTTCTTACCAGGTAGAGCAGAAGTGCCCAGCTAACGTGGCCTCCGGTTCCTTTTTTGGAAAGAAAAAAGTGGGGGGGTGGAACAAATCACTCAAGTGCTTCCTGGTCGCAGAGGAGGGAGGGCGTATGTTTTTAGTAGAATTTAGATTACAAATTGGAGAGTTTATGCCATATCTTATTTGCATATCACGAACATTTGGGGTCCTGAATGATTGAGTGAATCTAGAGCGAAAATGTTCGTCCAGGGGCTCAGGAAGGGAGAAGGGCAGGTACGTGGTGCTGGGAGCTTTGTTACTTTGCTTCCAGTGACCCCCTCGAATGATGTGTTAGATATTACGAGTTGCATGGACTTTTGGCTCCCAAGTCTAGATGACAGAGGTTATTAATACTTTGGGGAGGTTATCGATCTCTTTGCAGAGCTGCTAAGACCCGTGGGGGATGTTCTTAATCCCCAAAGTCCACATAGGGCCATTCATCACGGAAACCAGTTGGCCCACCTCGTTCCTCCTTCACTGTACCGCGGAGCCTGACTCAGACTTCTGGTTAGCTTTGTGATCATTTGCATTTTAGAGTCTCCTTGACTCTGGGCAGGGAGGAGCCACCTGGGGTTGGGGGAGAGAGGGAGACACAGGCGCACCCACTGCCACCAGGTCTGTGAGCCTCCTAGGAGCAGATGCCGGATGTCTGCGTTGTTTGGCCTGGACAGTCTCCCCTCCAGCCCCACTGCATTCCCTGCGCTCACTCACCTTTATGTACCTTGGCCCCTGTCCCCTTGCTGCAAAGCCCTCCTGTTCTTTCCCGCCAGGAATGCCTGCTCCTCCTCCAGCTCAGGTCCAGCCACACCCTTTCCCCACTCTGCTTCCCCCGGGCAGTTTTCAAAAAGTCCCGGGGGTTTGATCACATGCTCTGCTGCAAAGATTTTTATTTTATTTTTTCCCCCCTATGTTGGGCCCACTCCACTGTCTGTAAACCAAGCACTTGTCTTAACATCGTCGATGGTCCTGCCCGGTGTCAGGTGCGCGGTGTTGACTGTGCAGGGTTTAAACAAGTGGGTGGTGGGGCTCCCTGCCAAGACTCTGACCTTGGGGTGACCGGTTCTGTCTCTTTGTGCCTGTTTCCTCCTCTGTAGACCTGGGGATGTGGCGGCGGCGGCGGCGGCGGTGGTGGTGGTGGGGAGGAGGGATTGAATTCATTCATGGGGTGTGTGACTCCGGGTGTCATTTTCAGCAAGCACTTCCTGTCCCCTAGAAATATTAAGCATCCCCAATTGAATTTTACTAAAGCAGCATGAATTACGTAGTAATTCATAGTTGGGCTTTTGACACACAATCTTCCATCAACAGTCCCGCCACCTTGCAACTCCCCTGGGCCAGCGTTTCCTGCATCCCCACCCCCACCCCAGCTTGCCAACTCGACAGGTTAGCAGCATTATTTTATTTTGGCAGTCGTGATTTACAAAGCTGTTAATCGTCCGTTTACCCTATCAGTGATCCAGCTCTGATCAGTCCCAGGCCCTGGGCTCATTTTCAGCTTATTATGGAGTGAAGGAAAAACTGCTAAAGAAACTCTAGTCTGTTTGGATTTTTCCAAGTTCGAGTCTCCCTATGGATACATTCGTTGTGGATACTTGCGGGGTGTGTCCTGAGGGACTGCCTCCCTCTGCCTTGTGTATTCCTGTGTCTTGTGATCCAGGTGGGGGCTTTAAACCATTGTGCTTCCTTTTAGTGTCAGAGCTCGACTGTGATCATGACCTTGCATTTTCCAGATTCCTTCTGAGCAGCACCAGCAAACTTGGGGAGGCGTGTATGTGGGTGGGGTGTCACCGCAACTTGTAGCCCCATCTTCAGCCCTGCAGAAATCCATAAGAGGTACTTAATCCAAAAAGTATTTGCAGTTGCTTCTAAACCATATCAAAGGTGGTGAGGGAGAAAAAGGGCCACTGAAAGTGATCTTGGTGACTTTTCTGTAGACAGGATACAGACTTCCTGCTGTCTGTATGTCAGTCCTCAGTGGAGTGACCCTGTTTTAGAGGGAGCTTCATTAGTCCTGACAAATGAATGAGGAAACTGAGATCCAGAGAGTGTAGTCGTGTACCTGGGATAGAGTTGTGCACTCAGCCTTCACGTGGGTTCATAGATGGTCCTCCGGCTGACCTGGATTGGGTGTCTTGGGCCCCCACAGCTTCTCCCTCAAGGGGTGCCTGTGCTCCAGTATAAAGCTGCCTTCTAGAAATCCTTTCTGACCCTTCAGCAGTATCTCCTCTGTGCTTTCATAACTAAATTTTGCCTAAATTAAAAGCAGTGAAATCCAGGCCTCCTGGGAAGGGTATTTAGTTTTCTTTTACAGGAAAAGAAAAAAAGGAAAGGCAAAACAATTAAGCTAATGACAGTGTTGGAAGTCTTAACCACCTCATCTAGTGATTGATACACATGTCCCTAAATCTGGGAAGTGAAATATAAAAAGTCTATAATCTTATTTTGTAATCAGAGTTGAAACAATTATGGTGGATCACAAATCCCTCCTTAGCAGCTGGATCATCAAGTCACCCAGCTCGATCCCTTTCATCAGCTTCGTGGGGCCGTTTCCTTTCATGGTTTGGCTTCTGCACGTCTGCACGGCTGCGCAGCCCAGCAGCATGGAACGGGTACTGGTTTTAAGTTTCCAAGTCTTAGGAGAGCACTGTACGTTAGAAGTGAAAGAGGAAGAGCATTTTTGAACAAAGGAAATAATCTCATTGACAAATTAAACACCCTGATCCGAGTGACTTTGTTTCAAACACTTAGAACTACGTCCTCGAATCTCCGCATAAACTTGGCACATTTTAAGTCTATGGAAGTGCCAGAGTGTCTCTGCCGCTTTTGGCAAAGCAGGAGAGACTCAGACCTACCGTTTACCTGTGTTTGTATCTACATGGAGTGGCTCTGTAAGAGACAAGTTGCATGTCTGGCTTCTATGCCGTCATGTGGAACAAGATATTTGAGAGCTGAAAACAAAAGGCTTGGTTGTATTCATTCCTGAAATGTACTTTTGGGGCACATTTTTCAGATTTCATAAAGAAAACCAATCTTTCAGTGAGATCTATTAACTTTTGATCCATTCCCCCAAAGTACATTACAGAGTCTTTTATTATAGCAAGGAACAGAAATGCAACGGTGACAGCATTTTAAAAATGGTTTGAGAGCATTAAGTGCCCTGTGCATTCTTGGTGGCTCTGCTCACTGGTGAGGTAAGCGTGCAGCAATCCTGTTAGAGGTGTCTGAACATCTGGGAGGAATATGGATTAACCTTTGGTAGTTCCTCCTAAAGGCTAAAATTCCAGCCTCTGATTCATCATCCTCCCCCCCCCCAAAAAAAAAGTTCTGTAACACACCTATAAGGGTTTTTTTCTTTTTAAACCTCTTAAAAAGTTTCACCCTATGCGTGGCACTGTGCAAACTGCTGAAATGTAAAGACCAAGCAAGGCTCTTTTTTATTGGTGAGTGATGAAAAATGAAGCAGATGATTACTGTGTAGTAGGATAAGTAATTACTTGTGGGTATGATTTGTTTTTAATATGTAAACTAAAGTGGTCTTATAAGGAACCAAGGCTTAATCACTTGAATCTTTTCAATAATGGTGACTGACCATATGCTTATTAATTATCATAGAGGTCTGTTGTGTGAAGTAATTGTTTGAAGATTTTTTTTAAGCATTTTCAAAGATTTTTTTTTCCTTGGGAATAAAATTGTTGTTTGGGAACCTAATTCGAAACAATCCTATAGTTATTTAGTTGACTCCAATAAAAAGGTAATTATTTTCACCCTTTGAAATCTGAGTCTTTGGTTAGTTTGAAAAGTTGGCGCATAGTATATTTGCTATATGTTATTTAAACATTTTTTTGGGGAGGGCTGGTATTTGGGCCATATCTGGTGGTGCTCAGAGATTACTCCTGTTAGGTTTGGGGGACCATATGGGATGCTGGGGATCAAACCTGCGTCGGCTGCATGTAAGGCAAACTCCCTACGTGGTGTATTATTACTTTAGCCCCTATGTTAGTTATTTGTCCAGGATTTGGGACAACCCCTGGTGCTGCTCAAGGGTTTATTCCTGGCTCTGTGCTCAGGATACCAAATGTGGTGTCAGGGATTAAAGGGGTTTGCCATATGCAAAACAAGTGCCTTACCCTCATATACTCTATGTTAATCTTGGCCTAGCTATGTAAAATTTCAGTGCAATTATTTATATAGCATTACCATGCTGTAGGAGGAACCCCTGACCCATATATGCAAATCATGTGTTCGCCCCCCACCCCACCCAATGTACGCTATGTCCCCAGCCTACATTCCATAGTTACTTTATTTATTTTTTAAATGTCCCTCTGTGGGGCTGGAGCGATAGCTCAGTGGGTAGGGCGTTTGCCTTGAATGTGGCTGACCCAGGTTTGATTCCCAGCATCTCAGATGGTCCCCTGAGCACCGCCAGGAGTAATTCCTGAGTGTAGAGCCAGGAGTAACCCCTGTGCATTGCTAGGTGTGACCCAAAAAGAAAAAAAAATGTCCCTCTGCCTTAAAGATTTTAAACAAAATATTTCCACCAGAACATCTAGTGATCCTGGTACACAGTACTCATAAGGTGGGGACAATTTGGGGGATCTCCCCAGGCTCACCCAACGGTGCTTGTGTTGGAGTCCAGGTTTCCGTGCAGGCTGGATGCTGACTCTAACCTTTTGAACTACCTTACCCTCAGGATTTATTTTGTTGTCTCTTGAGATGTTGCTGTCAGGGCCTCCTCCTCCCTCCCTCCTGGACCGCCCCCCCCAAATGTTTTTTTTAATCCCCCTGAAATCACTGTGTCGTTTGCTGTGAAATTACCTGTGTTGTGTACCCGTTTTGCTTTCCTATCAGCCAGAAAAATCTACTTCCTTAGTTCCTGTGCAGTGATTACCTTTGTGAAGTTTTTGAGTCAAAGAAAGAGGGTTGTGCCAAGTTCGGCTGTGAAGAAGCGTGAGAAAGAGTGAGTTTTGCGTGCAGGTTGGTCGGAGGAAGAGGATAATTTGCCAAATGCGACCCCACACGAGCCTCTGATGCCTTCCTAGCGTCAGATCGATTTATTATTCATGATCTGCTGCTTTATTCTTACTAGAAAAAGACAAGGCATCTATAAATAAATGGGCAGAAAATCATTACACAATTGTTCTTTATCTAACTAAATTGCAGTGTAGGAAAACAGCAAAAGAACCCTTTCGTGTAGACATTTCACTGACCTAAGAAAAATCACCCAGGCCCGCAAAATACTTTTGTTTCTTAAAGTGTGACTTTTTTTTTGAGCCTTTGCATGTGGGACACCGAAAGTGAACTGTGTTCTCAGCTGATGTGTCTCGCTAAGGACCCTCTTTCGCCCGTGGAAAGCAGAGCAGCCGCCCGCAGGGGCCTCGCCCAGACCCCGCCTCCCGACTTGACTAACAACACAGCAATATAATTTTACCATTTAAAACTTGGCTGACCCAAACATGAACTTTCAAAGAAAACAAGAGTCATTACTAAAAGAGATTCCATTTCTTTCCGGGGCCTAATTTAAGATGACTTTACAGAACTCTGAAAAAACTTATTCTTCCAATGGCTGCTTAATTGTGAAGCAAAATAAATACCCATAAGGGAAGAAAAATAGAGCGTTCTCTGTTTGGATTGTTAAATACTGGCTTTTCAGGAGTGCGTTTTCTTGAGGGTTTATCAGGCAGAGTTTGGGAAGCATTGTGTCAGGTTCTGCCCAGAGATTGTTCCCGCCTGTGCATTTGGAGGGCTGTGGTTTATAAATAACTCTTGGTTCGATAAGACTTCATTTCTTCAAATTGGCCCTCTCAGCTACTCATTAGACGTCTGTGCGCTCAGTGCCCTGATTGTTCCGAACGTGTGAGCGATGGTGTCAGTACAGTGACCCTGCTGTGCTTAGCGGTTGCTATCAAACTGGCGTATTTCTCTCTGATACCGTGTGCCTTTCCTTTTCCATCATCCCCAAATGCTTCTCTGAGAGAACTTGGACCTTTTGGAAGAGCCATATGGCATTACTTAAAGTGGGTCAAGACAGCCACGACGAGCCTGGACTTAAATTCAGACAGCTTTGGGACCGGAGAGATGGCACAGGGGTTGAAGAACCCCACGCAGCTGACCTTGGTTCGAGTCCTTGGCACTCCCAAGAGTGATGCCTGAGCACAGAGCCAGGAGTCATCCCTGGAGGTGTATCCCCAAATATCCACTCCCCCAGGTAAACAAAAGAAGTAAAAAACAGCCACAAAGAGCCTTTTATCCACACGTGATATTATCATTTATTTTTCTGAAGTGGATAGTGAGAGCTGAATGTAATGGTCCTAAGTTGCCTTTTTTTTCCTTTTTGGGTCACACCCAGCGATGCACAGGGGTCACTCCTGGCTCATGCACTCAGGAATTACCCCTGGCGGTGCTCGGGGGACCATATGGGATGCTGGGAATCGAACCCGGGTTGGCTAGGTACAAGGCAAATGCCCTACCCAATGTACTATGGCTCCAGCCCCAAGAAAACACCTTTTAAAAGTCTACTAGGAACCACTAGATTTCATTATTGACTCATTGTGAAGTCTGTTAGAAAGAATTAGATAAAAACGGAGGCTGGAGAATACTACAGGCAGGAAGGAGCTTGCTTTGCATAGTAGCTGACCCTGGTTCCACCTCTGGCACCACAAACAGTCTCCCTGGGCACCATTAGGAGTGAACCCTGAGCACAGAGGCAAGAGGAATCCCCATGAGCACTGCCATGTGTGATCCCAAAACAAAACAAAACAAAAACAACAAAAAATAAATAAAATAGAAATAAAGTTCTACTGTTTTTATTTTCATGACTGTTTATTAGATTTTTGTGAATATCTATTCTTTCCATCTTGACAATTATAGATAGGAAAAAAACAAAGAAATTACCTGTTATCTGGGAGGAGGAAATCCCCTTTCAATCTCATGAGTAAATTTCAGAATATTAATGAAGTCAGACTAACCAAAATGTTCAAGTGAACAGATCTATATTTCCTTTTCTATGACTACGTAAACAAAACCCTTTTGCACGCCACCAAGTTTTCTGTGGTAGAATATGTCGGGGGTGGGAAGGTGAAGCACATGATCTGTGTTCGTACAGAAACCAGGTAACTGGCATTAAGACTGGGGAAGAAATGACCTAAGTGTCACCTCCCACCTCGCCTCTCATGAACAGACACTGGGCTGTGTGTCTGTGTCTCATCAACCTATCAACACTCCAATTTAATCACAGAAACTAAATCTCGGTGCACAAGTATAAGGAAAATGATCACCAGCCAATAAGAGAGTCCTGTGAGTCCTTCCCAGACATGACTTAACTTCCCAACAATCTGTGAGGCCAGTAGGGTCAGCACTACTCTACAGCTGAGGAAATAGAGTCAGCTGGATGAGTGGTTCTGTTAGGTCACCCAAATAATGGGCCATATCCCTCTCACCCATGTGCCTGACTCTGCACCACGCCATGCTGTGATTTCCACAAGGCAGAAGCTGCTGTTTAAAGTGTTTCTTTAAATTCACATTTGCTATGCAAGATCGACATCTTGGTAGTAAGGATATTCATAGCCCCCAGAATATAAGTTATCCCAAGGGTCTATGGGAGTCAGCAGGCCTAATGGAGCCAGAGAGTAAGGCAGTTGCCTTGAATGCTACTGGCTTCAATATAATCCCCCAAATCATGGATGACCCTCCAGACTCTGCTGGAGTAAATCCTGAGCACCACCCCGTGTGACCCACCATCCACCCCCAAAGAAATAAATTAAATATATTTTTAAACAGTCAGTCAGGCTGGAGAGGTGTGTAGTATTTGAGGCACTTTCCTTGTCTGCAGCCAACCACAGTTTTAATCCCTGGCACCACCTGTGGTCATGTGAGCATGGCTACAGTCGCTTCTGAGTGCAGTGCCAGGTATGGTCCCTGAGCACTGCCATGTGTGCTCAAGCACCAAACCTTACCCATCCATGAGAGGAATTACATGGGAACATGCTCAGATTCAAAAACAAGGGATCAGGGTTGGAGTAATAGCACAGAGGGTAGGGTGTTTACCTTGCACACGGCCAACCCAGGTTGGATTCCCAGCATCCCATATGGTCCCCCGAGCACCACCAGGAATAATTCCTGAGTGCAGAGCCAGGAATAACCCCTGTGCATTGCTGGGTGTGACCAAAAAGCAAAAAAAAGAAAAGAAAAGAAAAAAGAAACAAGGGATCATTTGAAACCAGGCTGAAGAGTCTGGAGAAACAGTACAGGAGTTAAGGCACTTTGCTTAATTAAGTGCAGCCAACCCCATTTTAATCCCTGGTACCCCAAATGCTGTCTGGAGCCCCGAAGGGCTGATCCCTGAGTGCAGAGTCAGGAATAAGCCCCGTGCACTAACAGGTGTGGCCAAAAGAAACTGAGGTAGGAAAGAGAATATAGTAGGTACTATTCCAAGTGTGACCCCCCAAAACAAACAAACAAACAAAAGAGAAAACTAGGCTTAAACACGTAACCCTGGACTCTACAGAGGGCCAGTTTGTGTGTAGGGATTTGCTCTCAGAATTACTACAGAGACATGTGCCTACATTTCAGTATGGATTGCTGATGATGGTTTAATCCTGCTCTGGTACTGAATTTCCTGTATCAGAAATATGAATTTCCATGTTATAAATATTTAAAATCTCAACCTTATTATTGTCTAAACACGGAAGTATTCTAGCTAAGGGCTATAAAAGATATAGGTAACCTCTCTCAAATGACAGAAAGAGTGTATTGAAAGAGACAATAAAAGTGTTTAAAACAATGAAGACAAAAAAGCAGACAACCTGGTAAAATGCTTATGGAGAATTATTTTTGTATATTATTTCCTGATTATTCTGGAAGTTTGAAAGAATTTTGAAATACAAGTTGACTTAAAAGCTCAGTAGGCTCTTTTGCAGACCACAACACCCAAAAGGAGAGAGAGAACACAGGGGATTGCCCTGCCACAGAAGCAGGGGGGACG
>JAOXYA010000025.1:56468844-56488712 GCA_028565675.1 Sorex palustris
TAACGTCTCCATTGAAGATTTTGTTGTTACTGTGTTTGGCATATCGAATACATCACAGGTGGCTTGCCAGGCTCTGCTGTGTGGGCAAGATGCTCTCAGTAGCTTGCTGGGCTCTCCGAGAGGGGCGGAGGAATCGAACTTGGGTCAGCCATGTTGGCTGCGTGTAAGGCAAACGCCCTACCCACTGTGCTATCGCTCCAGCCCCAGGCTCTGGGTAAGTAGTTATAATGCGAGTGCATGCTGACCTTTTTCTCTGACAGCCAGGGTTAATCGTATATGTGTTCTTGTCACCATTCCTGTTTGATACTCAGGAAATGAAAACCTCTTTCATTTGTTCTTTATCTCCAAAGGGCATCCGTTTTGATCCTGAAATTCCACAAACACTGCGACTAGAGTTTGCTAAGGCGAACACGAAGATGGCCAAGAACAAACTAGTAGGGACACCAAACCCCAGTACTCCTCTGCCTAACACTGTACCTCAGTTCATTGCCAGAGAGCCATGTAAGTTGATCTACTTTTCATTTCGGAAAGAAAAAAAAAAGTAAGAAATGTTTGTCTGCTGTGTGTGAGCTGATGCTGTAGACAGGCCGTCGTTTCCGTGACGTGGCTGTCTCTTCTCACTGTCTCCAGCCCAAAGGCAGCAATCTTGCTTGTGATTGGCTGTACCAAAGTATGGTCCAGCCTCCTCAGGCCCGCATCTCCAGGATTGCAGTCAGTTTCGGCTGAGTGCTCTTGACCTCCTCCTGAGCTATGTGTGACCTATTTGTCCCAGGGCATCAGTGCTTAAGTTCACCCGCCATTGGATGTAAGAAGTGGGTCTTTCTCTTGCACTGGAAGACTAGAACATTAAAAGTGAAGCAAATTCTTAAGAAATCAGTTCTGTTTTTGAAAACAATTTGACCATGAATCGAGGGGGGAGGATGATAAACAAAAGAGTTTCTAAATAATAGAATAGTGAGCCAATGAATACTGGCTAAGCTTTATAGAAATTTGGGTCTTCCTGCTTTAAATTAATTGGAGCAGGACACTAGTGACCGATTGCTGCCTTTGACCCACACCTAATGAGCTTCTTACCTCGTTTGTCAAGCTCCAGGTCCTCCTTTGGGTGGGAAGGTGCCTTGGTTTCTCTCTTGTGCTCAGTCAAGGGGCAGGCAGGGAGTAGCCTGCTTGTTTCCTGGCCCCACCAGGCCACAGGTGGTTTGCGGAGCAGGCCACTCGGTCCATCCTAAGTGACCTGCTATTGTGTGGAATAAATTTCTCTCCTGTTGTTCCTGACTTTGTTTCCAAATCACATGGACTTCCTGCTTTTCCTGACAATCAGCTGGCCTTAGTGAAAGCCGCCCAGGTTCCTTCCTCAAGCCATTTCATGGGTGAATCAGACTGAGTCAGGATCTTACGGAAGTTAAAGTCATTTGTTTGCTCCAAATGGTGTTTGTCAGTGAAAACTAATAATGAAGAGCTTCTGGGGCCATAGAGTTAGTACAGGGGTTAAGGCTTGCCTTGCTTTGATCCTTGGCATTGCCTGAGCACTGAGCCAGGAGTGGCCCCTGAGTTTCACCTATGCAGCCCATTCTATTTCCCTGCCCTCTGCAGAGGAGCCCACCAGCCTGGGTTCCAAAGTAAATTTTTCTATGAAGCCAAAATTTATAATAGTGGGGAAGATATGCTTTGTTCTTCCATGTCCTGGGAACATTTGTTTATTTGGGAAAGAAATCTAAACAGAACTTTCGTCTTGTGGTACAGCTGACCTTAGGGTGGTTTCTTACACCGTCTACGCGCCCTGCATGTCCTATACATTCGCTTACTGCTACAGTGACGCACGGCTGAATGAATATTGGAATCTGGCTCTCTGCATGCTGAGTCGCTCCACTGGGTCCGACTTCATTTTTCTCTGGAAACGTCTCCTCTTGACCCAGGCATCAGAAAAGAGTATTTGTAAAGATAAAAACCTCAAGAAATGCCTTGCTTTTCTCATGTGCTTGCCTGCATGCATCCCTCAGTGTTTTGGATAGATGAACTCAGCTGGGAAGAAGCTTGCTGGGATCTTATATGGGGTTTTTTGTTGTTGTTGTTGTTGTGGTTTTTTTTTCCCCTCCATTCCCTTCCCTACTTTGAATTCAACACTCATGAACAAACTGGGCATCCTGACGACCAGGAGAGCAGAACGTCGAGTACTAGCCGGGCCTGCTTAGCCGCCTCCCTTTCCTGTGCCCACAGCGGCTCAGATAGTTTCCATGAGAGCCTCAAGAGTTGCCTCGCTGCTCATGGCAAAACAAACGAATTTAAAAAAAAATCCAAATAGCCTTGTATCCTTGGGAAAAGAAAGCTTAGTGTGTGTTTCTTAATATAGCCCTGCTTACGGCACAGGGGCCATGGGGCGCAGTAACACTGTGACTCAGATGAAGGTTACCGGCCACTGTCGTTCCTCAGGCAATCTCGAGTGTCCCTGCTGGTGGCACACAGCATGGCACATTGAGAGCGCCCACTGGCCCATCCCACTTCCTCGTTCCCATAGTTGACACCTGCCAGGGTTAGACTCACTCCTGGTGGGAAACAGACTGAAGAAGAATTTGGAAGCAGGAAAGGCCCAGTCGGCATCTGCTGTAGCACCGCAGGCAGGATTTTCACACGTGCTTTGTTGTTGGTATTTTTATATGGCACTGGCTGAGAAGTTCTATTGCTGATACTGTAGAAAGTGTCTGCGATGCTTGGATTCTACGGCAGTTATGTAGTCATTCTTATTTCTTAAGTGTTTGTTGAGCTTCAGTGAGTATCCCATGTGCCTGCTAGACACTGGGAAGCAAGGCCCTTGGTTCTGCCTTTAAATAACAGTTCTCAGTCCCCAGAGGTCGGCAGTGGTCATGCTGGGCAGACATCCTGAGCCCACAGTAATGCTGTCAAAGGGATTTCCTTGCAGCTGTAGGTTGTCCCTGATCCAACTGCATGCCTGACCTAATGCCCTGTCCAAGAATGAGAAAACCAGAGAGTACTGTTCGCCCGAGTAGTTAGAGGGGGTTCTCTGTGGAGAATCTTAGCCCTTGACTTGAGAACGTCAGCAAGTGTTCTTGTTTCTCCAGTCATTATCACGCTTTGACCTTAAAAAAAATCAACCTTGTTTTGCTCCTGTCCTTTCAACTGTAAAGTGGGGATTATACTTTCTTCAGTGACTATCATGTGTTATGTGAAAAAGCCATAATTGGATTGTGTTGCGGATTAGATAGATATCGTCTGGGGTGGGGGGGGGCATTGTCTGCGTTTTCAAAAGGCGGGAAACGGAGTCCAGGCGACCGGGCACTTGCCTGGTGTGGGGCTAAAACCAGTTGGATTCTTGGCACCGCATTAACCATCAGAGTCACTCCAGAACGCACAGCCAGCGTAGACCAGGGGAGTGCCAACTAATATGAACTTTAGTTTAAAATAAGCTCTGGAGGCCAGAGAAATATTACAGTGGATATTAGTAGCCTTATATGTGGCCAATTCAGATTTATTCCCCACACCCTCCATGATCCCCGAACACTTCTAGGAGCTATCCCTGAATGCAGATCCAGGAGTAAGCTCTGAGTGCTTCTGGGTACTACCCCCAATGAAAACCCTAAGTAAATCAAACTGGGGGCTGGAGAGATACGTGGTGGAGATTACGTGCTTGTCTTGCCTGCAGTTGACCCCATTCTATCCCTAGGACCATTTATGGGCCCCTGAGAACTGCTCCCTGAGCACCACTGGGTTTGACATCCCCACCTTGCCGCACACATAGCCTGTACTTTTCTAAATAGATAAGAGTACATATATTGAGACGCTCATGTGACCTCTGCACTTGTGAAGCCCCTTATGCTCCCAAGCTCTGCCTCCCCCCCACACCCCCAAAAGGAGGTATTCATCTTCCTACCCATCATCTCAGACTGTCAGAGAAAATTAGAAGATAAATGAAAGTCATGTAGGAGGCCCAGAAAGACTAACTTCCCAAGTTCCCTGGGAATGAATGTGAGCTGCTTCTCTTTTTCCTCCTTATGTAGTAACAGGTGAGAAACTTGAAATACAGAAGCTCCTTATGTTTCATATCTGGCTGTATAAGCAAGTAGTTTTTTGGGTGAGAAGTGCAGTTTGGAGGTGAAAATGGGCCAGGTACACCATCTTTGAGTTTGACTTTCCATCGATAAGGGGTCGGTCATGGGTTCCCCGTATTTGCAAAGCATTTGCAGTGAATTCTCTCGTCTGTGTGTCGGTAATGCTGTCTTACAGTTGAAGGTCTCGAAGACCTCGAAGTTCCGGAAGGTTTCTTGGCTCTCACTCTAGCGGCTGAATTGTGTTCCTTTGTAGGTTCATGTCCCCAGCCTGAGTGCCTCTAAATGTGACCATGTTAGGAGATGAAATTCATGAGAGAGATGATTAGATTAAAAGGAGACTAATCCGGTGGCCTGGATCCAATATGACTGGTCCTCAGAGAAAGAAAAACATGCCAGGGATGTACTTGGAACAGAGATCAGGCCTTGTGCAGACTTGGTCTGAAGGCTGCCACCTGCGGTCTCAGGAGAAGCCAGACCCGCTGGCAACTGGGATCTGTAGCCTCTGGAGCGGATAGAAAGTGCGTAACCGTTGTTAGCCTTTTTGCTGCTATTGTCCCCCTCCGGTCCCGTTTCTTTCCAGGGGTCCCCATTCTCATCGTTGGCCCCCTAATCTGATCCTGTGGCTCCCTGTTGATGTGGTTGTCACCTGTGGCCCCAAGTCTGTCCCTGACATCATTTATGACCCCCTGAGAACTAGCCCATGAGTGCTGTAGCCCAGGAGACGTGTGGTCTCCTGCGAGCCCCCCACTGAGAAGTGCTGACTTAATACCACCTACACTGGGGTGTTATTAAGAGCAGCCTGAACAGATTTTGCCCATCTGATGTGAGGGATTTAAAGTCACTTCCAGGGGCTGGAGCGAGCACAGCAGGTAGGGTGTTTGCCTTGCACGCGGCCAACCCAGGATCGATTCCCAGCATTCCTATGGTCCCCCCAAGCACCACCAAGAGTAATTCCTAAGTGAAGAGCCAGGCGTAACCCCTGTGCATCGCTGGGTGTGACCTAAAAAGCGAAACAACAACAACAACAAAAACAAAATAAAGTCACTTTCATTTGTGGAAGCATAGCACCACTACAGCGGGTAAGGCATTTGCCTTGCAGGTGGCTGATTGAGGTTCGGTACTGGCACCACACATGGTTTCTAAGCACTACCAGGAGTCCAGGTGTGATCCCTAAGCACAGAACCAGGAGTAAACCCCGAACACTGTTGGGTGTGGGCCCAAGGCTCCCACACACGCCTCCCCCATGAAAAAATTTCACTTCCATTTATAACTCTCCTCTGTAGCTGAGTCTCCTCACCTGTACAAAGGCAATAATATGGTCCCGGCCCATGTTGTGAAGACTTAGCTGTCTTCTGTGAAAGTTAACGGGACACCTCACAGGGAGACCCCACAGGGAACCCTCAGTGATGTATGATTTATGCCCGCTCGCCGTTCTGTATTTGGATTGTGGGTTTTTTTTTTAAAAAAAAACCTTTGTGTGTATATATATATATATATACATATTCAGCATTAGGCAGCTAGAAATACAAGCAACAATTTTCCTTAAATGCCCTAAATTTTTTGAAGTTTTTAATTTGTTGGGACCACATTCAGCTATGCCTTAGGGCCTCTCCCATTCAGTTCAGAGTTGATGCTGCCTTTGGTGGTGCTCAGGGTTCCACGTGGTGTTGAGGGGACAACCTGGGCCCCTGTGTGCTTCTCGTGCTCAGTCTACCAAGCTTTCTCGGGCCCCCAAAGAAGGCTTTCACTGGGGCATGCTGACCAAGGAAGCACTTTCCACCCGCATGTGCTCTGCCTCTGTGCTTACCACAGCTTCTTTGCAGTGCTTTGTCTGTTGGTCACATCCCACACGTGTGATGTGCTCTGCATGGTGTTTCTGTGTCATGCGAGATAATTGACATGTGATTAAAATGCACACACTGTGAGTGTTATGTGGTAAATTTCATATTATACATAGGAGGTTGGCAGAATGAATCGCCCTTGATCTCTTAGCAAACCCTGAATAACGGGGCCCTGAGATGGAGGCTCTCCGCCCCTCAGAGCGCCTTTCTCAAAGGACAGACGTAGCCCTTTCGTTTCAGTTTTTAGAATGTGACTATTGGAGGCTTTGAATCTCTTTCATTACCTAAGATTTTCTAGAGTCCAACTAAGAACTATCAGCTGTGGGTTGCTCGGCAGAGGATAATTGCCACATTAAAAAAGAAATTATCACAGGGGCAGGAGCGATAGCACAGTGGGTAGGGCATTTGCCTTGTACAAGGCCAACCTGGGTTCGATTCCCAGCATCCTATATGGTCCCCTGAGCACCACCAGGCGTAATTCCTGAGTGCAGAGCCAGGAGTAACCCCTGAGCATCGCCGGGGTTAAAAGGAAAAAGCCAAAAAAAATCATCAAACTTAAATTATTGCAGTTGGGGTACTGTGTTTCCATTCGTTTCACTGCACGTCTCTAATGATGATGATGGTGGGGCAAGTTGGGGAGCAGAGGCCTGCTTTTGCCCACATTCTCCAACCGATAACTGTATGAAACCATGTTAATGTAGGAGTGCCTTTGTTTTTGTCTTTTCTTGTTGGGGGTTGATCCCAGGGCCTCTGAGCAAGCAGGGAAGTCACTGAGCCCCATCCCTGGCACTGCTTGGAGCCTCTGCCTGCCTGATGATGTCATAACCCTTTGCTCATCCTGCCTCTCCATCTTCCTGCCACACCCCTGACACTTCCCGTTGATCTTGTCTGTCTGTTTGTCTGGCCTGAAGTCCTGTTTCCTGTCCGAAGAGTCCATCCTGCAAATGCTCCGTTGGTCGGAAATTTCTTCCATTCGCTGCCGGGTTCCTGGCGTGCAGCCCCCTGTGTGCTGTGCTGCCCTGGGGCACATGCTTGTGTGCTGTTCGGGGTGGATTTGTTTCCCCACCCAGCCCCCTATTTATCCGCTCTTCCTTGCCCCGAGATTTTAGCAAGTGCCACATTGGAGGCTCTTTCAGGGCAGGGGAATGAGACCCGTCATTGTTACTGGGTTTTGGCATATCGAATACGCCACAAGGAGCTTGCCAGACTCTGCTGTGCAGGCAGGACACACTCGGTAGCCTGCTCGGTTCTCCAAGAGCGAGAACTAGACACTAAGAGGTTGCGCAGCCGCATTCACTTCAGGGAGCTTGGTTTTATACTCTCTGGATCTTGGCCGTTGATGGGATTACATGGTGGGGCAGTTGATGGGTGTAACTGTCTAGCAACTGGAAGATGGGGGATGTGGGTGGAGGAGGCCCAGTCCCGATCCAAGCAGGCTTGGGAATCTCAGCCCCGGGTCCCACACACCTGGGTTCCTCTGCCGGTTCCTTCATGCGTGAGGCTTATCCGAGTGTGTGGAGAGTAGTCTTGAGCATGACTGTGGCTGGGTTCCGAACTGTTGAATTACAGAATGACAGAATTACTTCCTTGCTTTATGAGAAAGTTGAGAGGCCCAGTGAGATTCGGGGGCCTGGCAGGGCCAGATGTGACCCTGAGCTCTGCAGGCCGCATGTTGGCATTCAGGGGCGTGGGGTCCCTTGCAGCCACCTGGTACCAGGTGGGCCTAGCCATGTGCTGGAATTTAGGCATTTGATTGGATTATTTGCCGGCTTTTTAACAGGTGGGAAGAAAGAAACAAGGTTAGGGACATCCATCGATAGATCCCTTCACGGCCGCAGACAGGTCTGAGTAGTGCTTACTATGGATAATCCCGGCCCCTAGCCTAACTGCAAACAGCTGCTTCTGACTAGAAGCTCCCTCCCCAGTGCTGAAAGCAGCTGCATCAACCATGCCCCCCCCCCCCCAAGACGGACTAGACCGACTGGTCTGGATTTTGACTGTTACCTGTATTATCTACTGTAATATCTTACAAGGGAGTAAGCTAAAGGGGAAAAATGTGGTTTAAGAAAATGCTAAGTGAATTCTTGTTAAACCAGTGCTCAGCATTGTCTTCATGTTTCATATGCTAAGGAGACAGAGAAGTTTTTTAAAACAAACAAAAAAATGCTAGGGCCAGAGTCACAGTACGGTGAGTAGGACCCTTGCCTTGCATACAGCCGACCAGTGTTTGATCCCTGACATCCCATATGGTCTCCCATGCCTGCCAGAAGTGACCCTTCAGCATGCTGGGTGTGCCCCAAAATGAGAAATGAATAAAGCCAGGTGTGAGCCCATCGATACAGTTTTACCTATGTTGTTCAAGGATCCATGGCACTTCAACTGCTGCTCTGTAGACCCGTGCCAGTCCACGAGTGTAGAAAGGTTGAAAGCCACTGGTGTCCCCTCTTGGTTATACAAGGCAGCTATGAAATACTGAATACTCGAGTTTCGGTTATTTCAGAAAATCAGAGTGACCACTTTGAACAGCAAATTTCCGTGGCATCAGTAGTTGCTTCATCAGAGGGGCTGGAAAGATAGCACAGCGGGTAGGCCGTTTGCCTTGCACGCAGCTGACCCGGGTCCAATTCCGATTCCCAGCATCCCATATGGTCCCCCGAGCACTGCCAGGAGTAATCCCTGAGCATCGCCGGGTGTGACCCAGAAAGAAAAAATAAAAGATAGTTGCTTTATTGGCACAGGGGAGCCATTTCACGTCTTAAGAAGCACAGTTCATTTTAGGAGGAGTTTCAAACTGTGGGTGGGGGGAGCAAATAGCCCTCTTACATCTTAGGCATCCTAAGATCCAGCAGCGCTCAGGTGAGCCATGAGCCGTACGCCAGTGACCCCCTTGGTTCCAGTGGTTCTCTGGGCAGGCCCAGAAGGCCATGGTGCAGCCTGCCGACTGCAGTGCTCAGGGCTTACTCTTGGCTCTGTTACCTCAGGGGTCTCTGCAGGCAGCTGTGCAAGCCAGTGCCCTCCCTGCTAGTATCAGAAGTATCAGCAAGTAAACCTTGCCTGACTATAAAGGAGGGGCTTCAGACACCTGGCTCTGCAGTTTGGGGAATAATAATAGAGCAGTGTGAGGGGTTCTCTCTCATGGGTTATTAGATCTGTAATTTGGGGAGGTTTTACCCCTAGAAACACCCAGAGCCCTGAATCTAAGTGCAAACAGCTGCGTCTGACTAGAAGCCTTTCTGGGACCACCCCTAGAAATGATGTGGTCACACTAGGGGCTCATCTGCATTCATTTGAGAACTAGACTTAGTACTTTTTTTTTTTTAATTTTCCATTCCCCAGAATCGAGCTCGTGCCTCACATTCAGGGCTGCAGTCTACCTCTGGGCCACACCCCCAGTTCCATAACCTTTTGTCTTGGATTCTCTTTATTGCTAAGTATAGTATTTTCATTTCATGCAGTGCCTGATTCTTTACAACATCACATGAAACTTCGAGAGTTAAGGTTAGACTCCTCCTCCCTCCAGAAACAGCCTCTCTGAACTTTGGGCTGGAGCCCTGTCTGTGTGTTCACATCACATGTATGAAAAAAATAATCGCGACTGGCCAGAGCAGCCATTTGCATGGTGAGTTAGGGCTTTTGAAAGGGAAATCCCTGTAACATCAGTGGTTGAGTTAATATGCCAGCTCCAGCTCTGCATAAAATACCACTGTCGACATCATAACTAATTCCCCTGGAATGGTCCTCAGATAGTGGTGTCTGAGAACCAGTGGCATTTGTCAGGAGAAAATTCTGGATGGATGCGGATACTTGTCTGAGATCCCTCGGGAGAGCCTGTTCCCAATGGCTACTTCACTGCCTTGTTTGTCTCCGTCCATGGCAGGAAGGGCTGGAGGAGGAGGAGGGCTGGTGTGGAAAACAGGTTCAGTTGAGTCCTGGGCAGGTCTCCTGAACTCCTGAACCCCTTGGGAAGGCAGTGTCCTGCACACGGGCGTCAAAGGGGCCAGGAAGAGAGGGAAATGCCCCTGGAAGCTGAGCTAGAGGGGACTCTCCTGCTGCCATGTCCCCAGCAGGCGCCAGTGAGGAGCATATGAGGATTCTCTGAACATCCTCATCCCTCATTTCTGAAGCCCCCAGATAATCGTGGGGGCCCCAAGGTCACATCTCAGAGAAAGGTCTATTCTGAAGAGTCAGGACTCACCAGAGAGAGGGGCGCCATCGCCTGGCCGCTGGACATTTTAAGGAGGGAAAAAATCTTGAATAAAATTTGACTCAGGTAGGACAGCAAAACATTCTAGGAATCTAGAGCACCAAACACAGCTTTCTTTCCGCATTCTAATGGCGGTGGAGATTTCCCTTTTTAAAGTAAAGCATCTTATAAACACCGAGTTGGAAGCCCATCTCCCTCCCCTGCAGGTCCAGGCTGCAGCCATGCAGGATTTGCTTGTGAATCCGTTGTTTTGTTTGGGGGACATACCCGGCAGAGGTTGGTAGGTGGTACTTGGGCACTGTGCAGTTCCAGCGCTCAGATCGAGGCCTTCCACATGCAAAGCGTGTACTTTGAACTCTCTCTGACCCCTTCAGAAATTCAGTAATAGAAGAGTAGTAGGTAATGGATTTGGTAAGAATGGATTCCATAGAAATGTATCTTGCTTTATGTGGGAGGCAGATTGCTGGAGCACCTTAGTTCATAGCTAATCTGATCCAGTTGGTTTACATCATACATAACCTACCTTTGATTCCACAGTGGCTACTGACATTTTGCTTTGAATTTGTGTCTCAAGTCTTTGTCAGTTGTGAGCAAATGCATTAAGAAGTCACAAATCTGAGGAGTCTTCCATAATACAAAGAGTTTTCCCCACTTGGGTATTTTGTAAATTCTTGTTGTTCGTTACTTCTTCAGATGCCTACAGTCTCTGAAGAAACTAGTCTTACAAAGGGAGTTTGATTACTGGGATGATCCAGAAGGAAGTTCATTTTCTACTTTTTTAGAAATTTCATCATAGACCCCATGGTTTACAGTACTGATAAGGGCAGGGTTCCTGCATGGAGCGTTCCACCCACCGCACAGCAGGCTTCCTCTGAAGACCGCTTCTCAATTTCTGCTGACTTGGGGCTTTGGGTTTCTTACTGTGCTTAATTTTGTCCCTTTTGGGGGAGGTAGGGAGGTTTGGGGCCACCCTGGCAATGCTCAGGGTTAGTCTTGACTCAGAGGTCACACCTGACAGTTCTCAGGGGGACATGGGCCTGTACATGCAAGGCAAACACCCTATGCGCTCTACTATGTCTGCGGCCCCCTTTCCTGTGTTTTTCTATGTCCCATATATGAGAGAGATCGTTCTGTGTCTGTCCCTCACATTCTGACTGACTTCGCTCAGCCTGACCCTCCCCATCCCATCCATGTGTGGCAGACTGCATGAGTTTCTCATCCCACCAAGTAGCATTCAGTTGTGTATGTGTAACATTGTTTTTTTTTTTTAATCCAGTCATCTGTTCTTGGACATGACTAATTCTTTCAAGCCCAGGTACTCTAGCCATAAGTGCTCGCTAGAAGGAAGGCATTTCTTTGTTACAGTTGGATGCAGGCTTCTTGTTCTTCATACATTTGTAATCCTTGAGAGGTGCTTTCTCTGCTTGTTTCGAATTTATTTATTTTTGGCTTATGGGTCACAAACGTCAGCGATTACTCCTGACAGTGCTCATGGGAACAGATGGTGTGCCAGGAACCAAACCCAGGTCAGCCTCCTGCGAGGCAGGTACCTCACCCACTGTCCTGTCTCTAGCGAGCCCAACGGAGAAGTGCTTTAACCAGCCCCTCCCATGGTAATTGCCCGCCAACCCTTGCTTGCTTGCTTCCTTGAGGCCATTCTAGAGAGACCCCGGCAGTAGAGCTGTTTTCATGATTGGAGCAAGTGTGACGGTGTGTGGCTTCCCTGATGGCATCACATGACTAGTAGTTGTGGTTCTGCCCTTCCAGTCTTACATATGCAGGCTCCTGAGCCCATGCTTGGCATGCAGGAGGTACCGAGTTCCATCTTGCGTGGCTTCCTGTGCCCCCCAGGAGGGACCCCCGAGTGTTGCCCAGGTCAAACCCATAGACACCAGGTGGAAGGCTTTGTTCTGTGAACAGGACAGGGACGTTCAAGTTTTACCTTCTGTTTCATTATTTCAATTTTAGGCCTCCAAGCAGATCTTTCAAGGCCTGGGGGCCAGATGGTTCAGTGTTCAAGCCCAGGGGTGCTGGGCTTCAGCTGGTGTCCCGACAAACCCGGGGCCTCCTGAATGCCAGCCTTGCGCTACAGCCCTTTGAGCTGTGTCACAGGTTCCCTGTTTAAGGGTTGTTTTGGGGTTTCTCTCTTTCCTTGTAGGTACGGGGTGGTTTTCTTGCTTGGAGACGACACCCAGTGAAATTCAGCTTTCTCCTGGCTCTGGCCGCTTGGTGGGGCTCGGGAGACCTTTGGGGTGTCAGGGGATCGAACCAAGGCCAGCTGGCCGCTCCTCCTGCGCTTACTCTGCCACACTCATGCCAGGGGCAAGCAGGCAGTCATCTTCTTAGCCCGTGGAAACGCCACCCACGCTGCTCTCACCGTTTCAGACCTCTAGGGGGGGACGCCAGGCCTGGGTTCATGGCGCCTTCCAGGTGGACTAAGGGGGTCTGCTGGGAATGGTTGAGGGCAGGGTCTTGAGGCCTCCAGCCCATGGCTGGGTGTGCAGTTGTTTCTACAGCTGTGGTTTCATTGCCCCACTACTGTGCGTGCCGAAGGGGTGTGTGTGTGTGTGTGTGTGTGTGTGTGTAATTGTGACTGACCGTCAGCCCCGAGCAGGAGAGCAGAGAGGAAACGGACTTTCCTTTCTCTGCGAGAATCCAAGGATCCACAGTAGTGGTGTCTACCCGGCCCTTCCCCGGTGCTGCCAGTGCTGCTGGAGATGAAAAGGGGCAAACCTGACTACAAGTCTTCCTAGCCAGTGACTCTGGGGGCAGAGTGAGGGTGTGTTTGCATAACAAAGCCCTGTGATGGAAACATTCCCTGGATAACTCCTCCCACCTACTTGCTTCTGACCTTGCTCCGTGGAGCCAGTGTCTCCTTGGCAACTTCGGAGAAGAAATTTGGGCTTTTGGCCCCACTACAGAAAAGATTGGTGTCTGTTCTGTTTCTGCTGCGGGGGAGAATGTCTCTTTTCGGTTGTTTTCAGGGCCTTTCAAAGCAGAGAGGCATGGTATCAGCACCCCTAGGAAACATATTCACCATCGTATTGAACAGTTATTCTGAGTCCATGACATGCCCACCCACACCCAGCAGTGCTTGGGCTTGCTCTGGGCTCTGTGCCTGATGTCACTTCTGGTGGTGTTCGGGCCCCGCCCGTGCTTCCCAGGACTGGCCCTGTGCAGGTTAACTGCCCTGGCCTCTGGTCTCGTGGGTCCCACGGCTTGCTTCATAATAACATCTTTCCTTCCTTGCCCCAGGCTTTTTTTCCAGCTGAATTGTTCAGTAGCTGTTCCATGTACTGCATTCAGTTGTGTGTCTTAGTGTCTTTTCTAGGTTTGTTCTGCTTGTTTTGGGACCACATTCAGCAGTGCTTAGGGCTTACTTCTTGGCTCTGTGCTCAGGGACACTGTGGCAGGGCTCAAGAGACCATCTGTGGTGCCAGGGCTCGGCCATGGTCAAGGTAAAAGCTCTTTGGCCCTATGCCATCTCCAGCCCCTCTCCATGTCCCCGAATTGGGATTGGGCCCCAACTCCCTTCCCCTTTGTAGATTTTGTGTTAGTAGTTGAATTTGTCTGCTTTCAAAGGGGTGCAAGGCATTTGAGTTTGCTGCTTTCTTGGGTCCTTTGGCTGGGTCCCCTCTGTTTACTGCACATGAAAAGTCTTGACTAAATTTGAAAGACTGTGAAGGTCTGTCTGGCTCACTGCTTGGTCCAGAGAATGCCCAACGTGGTGCTGTGCGTTGAGACTTTAAGTTTCTTTGTTCTCCACTTGGTGATGCTGACTGCTCAGACCTTGACCTGTGGGGCCTCCATGGCAACAGTCCCTTAAGCATCACTTTGCCCATCTCAGTCTGTGATTTTTATCCCATTTGAATCTGGCTGTTTTCCTATTCATTTACCGCTCAGATACAGTTAAAGTTTATTGACGAGAACTAAAGAATAAATTGGGATAAATATTGAATTCTTCAGGAGCCATCTGCATGGTGATCACAGATCTTGTGGAATATTTTTGTTTCCTTTTTTTTTTTTAATTGTATTCTGAATACTGGGTGAACCCCACCGAGCTCAGGGTCTCCCTGGTGCTCGAGGAGGACTGTGTGGAGTGGTGAAGACTGGTGCCAGACCAGCACCCAAGGCCCTGTGCCTCTCTTCGGCCCCTGGCCCTGTTGTGGTGGGTGGGTTTTTTTTTTTTTTGCGTCCACCCCCATCTTGCATTGTAATGATGACCTTGGAGGTGTTTCCTTCAGGAAGGTGTTTACTGCTCCTGAGTCTCTCACTGTGCCTTCTTGCTTGTCCGTCCTCCGGTTCTCACTACGACCTGTTGTTTTTGAAGGATAATAAACTTTTTTGAAGGATCATAAACTTCTTAGCCACAAAAACACTGCCTTTCTAGAAAACTGAGGATAGAAGCTGAGGATAAACTTTTTCAAATTATTGTATCCTGTGATGCAAAACTGTAATCAGTAGAATAATGGGGTCGCTAGAATTTGTTGCCGAATTCACTGTTTTCTTCTGCATTGAAGAACATAGGAGAGTAATATAAGGAGTGCTATACACCTAGGAATTTCCTCTGCAGATTGAAGTCGGCATAGGGCATTGGGGGCTGGCGAGACAGTACAGGGGTGAGGTGCTTGTGGCAAGCCTCTTCTTTGACTCCTGGCACCACCCCGAGGAAAGACCCAGAGCACACAAGTCAGGGGAAGCCCTCAGCGCTGCTGGGTTTACCCCCCAGAACCCAAAAAAGAAAAGCACAGATGGAAAAGAGGACATGTAGTGAGCCAGGCGTTCATCACAGAAGAAATGAAATCTGTCTCCTGCGAGGAGTCCCGAGAGTGGTTGTGTGTGAAAGAACGTGGGATCGGCGGAGCGGTGATACTGACTGATGCTTTAAAGTAAGCACAGAGGGCAGAAAGTTAAATATTTAGATTACTATGAAATGTTAGGTCTGTCGCCGTGTGTGCCATTGATGGAGTATTCCTGGAGCTTGTCTTCTCCTGTTTGTACCTGACCTTGGTCCCTGCCGTGGAATGTGTGGACAGGAAGACAGGCAGGGCTGGGGGTGGGGGTTGTTTGACAATTTCTTATTGTTTGGATAAGGCCTTTCGTTAATTTTGTTATTAGTCTTTAAACTTGAAGCTATTGAAAGTTGGGTGGATTTCTAGAGTAGGTTTTGTATGGATTAATTTGATGAAAAAGTTTAAAAAAAATTTTTTTTTACTCTTTCCACCAACAACTGTTCATTGTCAGAACTTGAACTTGAATTTACCCGACTTTTTTTGTCTGATTATAAAGAGCAGATTGGCTAGTGTGGTCTGGGCATGGGGTATAGGGTTTCTCCCCTCCATTGAGGTTATTATCCTCTGTAATCTGCTTTATCTGGGGTGGGGTTTTTGTTTGTTTTGTTTTGTTTTGTTTTTTAAAACTTTTTTTTTTGAGGTAGCCTGGCAGGTGGGATGCTTGCCTTGCACGTCGCCAGGCACGATCCCCCGTACCACACAGGGTCCCTTGAACGCTAGGAATAAGCCTTGAACCAGCTCTCATGTACCACCATTTTAATGTCTATGAATAAAATTAATTTCTTACCATAAGTACTAGCGTTTAATTTGAAAATAGTGCTTTTCCTATTGCACTGATTCGGGTCTGTAAGAAAAAGGAAGGGTTTTTTTTTGGTTTTTTTCCTTTTATTTGGAGGGGGTTGTTCTGGACCCCATCTGGCTGGTTCAAGCAGTGCCCAAGGAACCATATGTAGTGCTGGGAATCGTGAAGGTCCGTGGCACGGTTGGTCAGTGCCCTACCCAGCTGCTGTCCCTCCGGCCCTGTCAGTGCTTTTTTGACTAGTACCATTTATCATCATTGAATTATTTCTTCATCGTTTGATTGAAGGAGAGGAAGCTGGCAGTTCTGTTCTCTTTTTTTACATCTCCACTCAATATTAACCTCCTCCACAACTGGTGATGTCTCTTTAAAGTACTGCGGGGCTCCCTGTTCTGCTTCACTTCATTGAGTTGTCGTGGGACTGACATGCTCGGATGTACTTGGACATAGATTGAGCACAACCAAAGGGCACATTGTATTGGTCTCGCTGTGCCAGGGAACTTGGGGTCAGACTTCTCGCAGGTCATTTGGAACGCAGTTCCTGGAAGTTCTTGTTCCTTTGATTCCAACCAAGTCTATAACTGCATTACACTTTCAAGTGTATCTTATATATCATGATTGCCTCTTGATGTGTTACTCTCCACCAAAGAGGGAAGTAAATAACCAAGAGATTAGACAAGAAAGGAAGTTAAAAGTTATTTTGCTTCCACTGTTGTGTGTGTGTGTGTGTTTTAATTATAACTGATTTACAAAACTGTTCATAGTACACTTCTTTCAGGCATTCACCATTCCAATACCAGTCCCACCACTACCTATCTCACCCAGCCCCCAAGCCTGCCCCCTTAGCCTGCCCAAACATGTTGACTTTATATTACTTGTTACAACAAAAATGGCAAGTGAAGTTAACAAAATAATACATCAAGGCCTGGTGCAATAGACCAGGTGCTTGCCCTGTACACAGTTGACCTTGCTTCGATCTCTGGAACTCCATATGATCTGCAAGCCTGCCAGGAGGGATCCCTGAGTGCCAAGCTGGAAATAGGCCTGAGCACAGCCACGTGTGGCCCAAAACCCCATAAAATAAATAAAATTAAAATAGATGAATAAAAGTACGTTTGTGATCATTGTTATATCTCTCGATGGTGTTACTCAAGTCAGTGAGATTTCCGGGACTGGTTGGTTGGTGCTAGTTGAGCCTCCTGTGCTTTTGCTCCCTGAGCCTGGTGGTCTTCTCTGGAACTCCCCCATCAGATTTGCTGTGGTCCTGCGGGTCTGTCAGCACCCTGAAATTTGGAGGTGCTGTGTTGCCATGCACTCCGGAGCAGCTTGCCAAGCTGCCCTAGCTTGAGGAGATGCACTCTGGGCGGGGCCTTTTCTCTGCTGGAGGTCCTTTCTGCGGCCCTCCCAATTTAGATCACAGCTGGACCACCCTCCCTCCCTAAGACATTCACCAGCTAAGTGTTGAGACCAGTTGTGGTGCTGCGCTGCTTCTGTTCTGGAAGACAGAACAGAAGCAGCGGGTGGAGGGGCTGATGGACCTTCCGGCTGGTGCTGGGGTTGGGCCTCAGAGGTCTTAGCCTGGGGCCAGATCCGTCGGAATCAGTTCAGCCTTCTGTTACTGTTTTTTATAGTCTTTAACTGTTTTTAATACTGTTTGAACTCCAGAGATTTTTTTTTTGAACGTTGAACTATGGGACATGTTAGTCATGGGATTGTTGAGGGGGCCTTAGCATGATCCATGTTACAGTTTGGCAGGGGGTGGGGGTATTGAATTGTTAGGATACTGTGTATGTTTTAGGAAAATAATTTCATACCTCTTTAAGGTTGGGTTTTTTCTTTGTTTTTTGAGGCGTGGGTCAAGGTCGCCCTGTGGTGCTCAGGATTGATCCTCCCCTCTCCCCACCCCCCCACCCCACCCCACAGTGCTCAGGGAATCAAGGTCCTTGATTCCTTCAAACCAGGGTCTGCTGCAGGCACGTACCAGGCAAGGGGCCTTCCTTCCCCTATTACACCTCGAGCTCCCCCATAAGTTTTTCACTGCGTTATGATCAAAACCTTGATTATATTTATGTATTCAGTTGATCTCCTCAGTCTTTTCTGTTGTAATCTGTGTTTCCCCCTCCTTCCTTTGCAGTGTATTTGCATAGGAGCTGAGGTTGGTTGTCCTATAATTTTGTGCTGAGGGTGTTGCCATGCAGTGGTTCTGCTCTTTGTTTTTCGGGAAATTAGTAGATTTGAGAGGATTCCGGTTACTGCAGCTGTAGTTATCACTGCTTCCCTCCCCACTTCTCTCCTCCATTGATGGCTTTACCTGGATTTAATCAGTTAATTGCTGACCATTTTTTGGGGGAGGCTTACACCCGGAGATGCTCAGGGGTTACTCCTGGCTTTGCACTCAGGAATTACTCCTAGCAGTGCTCAGGGGACCATATGGGGTGCTGGGATTCGAACCCGGGTCGCTGTGTGCAAGGCACACACCCTACCAGCTGTGCTATCCTCCAGCCCCAGTTGCTGGCTTCTTTTTGTATTAACTTATTCTTTAGTTTTAATATATTTTAGTAAATAAAAAAATACATAGTAGCTACTACGCATTTTTCATTTTGTAGATGTGGCATCTGAGGCTTGGGTCCCAGGCTTCACCTTTCACACCGCTGTTCACTGCCACGAGTCTCTCCTTCACCTTCACCCCTTCATCCCAGCACCCGGGAGTTACTTCCTTCCTCTTAGGAGAAGTGATCGGATGCAGCCAGGAAGTGAGAGATGATGATGATCGGGGGCCCACGGGTACTCGGGCGACGCAGCACAGATTTTCTAGGCAGGAGACCAGAGTTTCATCCCCAGCATAGAGTCGGGGGGAAGCCCTAGATATCGACAGGTACACCCCTCCAAACCACACACAAAGAGTAATGAAATAAAGGAACTGAACGCTTAACCTAAGATTGTTAGACATGTCTGTTTCCAGTATAGACCCTGTCTTCACTCTCATTTTGGTTCCCTGATGTACTAATAGGGTTCCAGCCATTGGTCTGTTCGGTGATTGATCCTCTTTTCTGTTTTGTTTGGGAGTCACACCTAGCAGTACTCAGGACTTACTCCTGGCTCTGCAGTCATGGACCACTCCTAGCAGGCTCGGGGGACCATCTGTGGGTGCCGGCCGGTGCTCCAACCCAGGTGGGCTGCGTGCAAGGCAAGTGCCCTATCCACTGCCTTGTCTCTCTAACCCCCCCTCCACACACACACACACACACACACACACACACTTGCCCTTTAAAGACCATTATCAACACCAAAAAGTGCCAGTGCTGGGATTTCCTGGTAACGTTCCAAGTTTAAACCATTCGTTCTCTAAATATAACCATTTTTCTTAATATTTCACTCTTAATTTATTACTGAATATATTTATAGAGAAATTGAATCTAGATGTGTTTGATAAACCTTGTCACCAAAAGGTATTTCGGGGACTTTTATTTTATAGTAAACATTTCTCAAAGCTTGTTTAATTCAAGTCCTTTTCCAAAAATAGCAGTTTCACTTGACTTTGAGCAAATAGTTACCCCTTAAAGATTGTACCAAGTTTTGAATGTAGTATTTTCACGTAGAAGCTAAATTTAGCAATCAGTCTACCATTTCTAGTTTTATCTGAGTGAACTTTCAAAGGTCTCATATATACTGGCCTCTCCTAAGACCTGGACTCGGCTTATTAAAGAGCCAAAAGAAATGTACTGAAAGGAAACCGGATTCTTCCTTTTCACTCCCTTCACACTCGCCTCCAACAAAGAGAACCAAGAGGTCCTGCGGAAACCCAAGAAGTCTTTGTTTTTCTTGCCTGCATCTCCCTATTTGTATGTTTTCAGTGCTCCCTGGTATGTATACAAATGTCGGTGATGTCCATTAATTTAAAATTCTGGAGCATAACAATCCATCAGATGAAAGTGAGATATATATATGTATGGATGGATATGTGGATATATGTACTGCTATTTATTCAGCCATTGATTAAGCTGACTGAGAAAGTGAAATTTTATGCTGAGAACCACTAAGTGCTTTAAAGCGGCTGCGATAGCACAGCGGTAGGGCGTTTGCCTTACACGTGGCCAACATGGCCGACCCGAGTTCGATTCCTCCGCCCCTCTCGGAGAGCCCGGCAAGCTACCGAGAGTATCTCGC
>JAOXYA010000025.1:56499732-56516520 GCA_028565675.1 Sorex palustris
CCCGCCCCGCGCCCCACCCTATTTTTTTGTTGTTTTGCAAAAAAACAAACAATCAAAAAAGAAAAAAAAAGCAAACTATTTCTTGGCAACATTTGAGAGATTTCAATAAAAGTTTCAATCCAAGAAAACACTGTTTCAAATAGACTGCAGCGTTTTTTTCCTGTCTGTGATGCATTTGTTACAAGGTGGTATCCTGGCAGATTCGGGCGAGTCCAGCCCCTGGCACTGAGTATCCATGGACAGACCCAGAGCTGAGACCCCCACCCTCCCCTGCCCTGCCCCGCCCCGCCCTCTATATCTCGGGGCCCTGAGCCAACAAGAGCCGTTGGGGAAGATTCTCGTTCCAGCCTCCAGGCTCCGTTTATCTGAGACACGGTCTGCCCAGCAGACCTCGAGGACCTTGATGCAGAGGAAGGAAGCCGCGGAAGAGGGGATCCCCGAGAAGCTTGTGAAGGCCACGGGCCTGGTGCCACCCCGCCCTCACTCCAGTCTTTGTGGCTCTCTGTGGACGATGCTTACTTGGCAGGACCCTCAGATGGAAGGGGGGCGTGGGTGAAGGCGGCATTAGCTGAGGCCAGCAACATCTGGTGTTTGAGCGAAGAATAGCCTTGCCAGCTTTGCAGGCTGGTGGTGCCTGTGGCAGGAATCGGTTGTGTGAGCCACCGTGGGCAGGCACGGGCGTTTCCATCGGCGCAGACACACATCTGGGCCGTCTGCGCCTGCCTTCGCTCTCGCTCTAGTTGACGGGTCAGAGGAAGTCGGTCACATGTGCGGTCCTCCCCACTCGCAAGGAGCCGTTCCGCTTACCCTGGGTAGCTGCTGTGGCAGGTAAGTTGGACCCAGAGCGAGTCCTTCCCTGAGTCCTTCCCTGGCCTGCCCCCACAGGTCACCCGAAAGCCCTAAGCCCTCACGCAGACTTCCTGTGATCACATGGGCCCTGAGGAGGACCCTTGTGAACATCACCCCACCCCCACCCCCGGAAATGTTTTCAAGATTAGACCCAAAATCAACGCCCCAGTGGACTTTGGGAAGAGATGGAAGGAACATGGAGAGGCAGGCTGAGTGCTGGTGTGGGGGTGGCAGCGTCTTGGAACTGAGAGAAACAGCCCTTCGGCACCTCTCCACCCTGCACAGCAGCAAACTCGGGCTAAAGACCCAGCCCGGGACTTGGCCCTGGGGGGCTCACCCAAGCGTCTCTGGCACTCCTCAGCCTGGTCCAGAGACTGGCAGGGGCGGCTGGAAGAAGGATGGGAGGAGGCGGGTCTCGGCCGGGCGGGCAGGTCCCGGGCCACTCTGGGTCCCCGCGCAGCCAGACACACCGACAGACGCCGCAAGGATCCCGTCGTGAACGGCCGTAGACGGCCTCTGGCCTCTCTTGAGCAGGTTCTCCTCTGGGTTTCAGCTCAGGGCAGTTCCCAGAGTGCCCTGCACAGGGAAAGGCATCGGGAAATGTCGGCTTTGCCTTGAGGTGTATTTGAAGTGTCGCCCAGAGAAGGCCGTTGGGACAAGGCGCGGAGCCTGGGGGCACGGACTGGCATCCTGGACAGGGCAGCCTCCCGCCTGCAGCCAGGCCCACACGGACCTCCAGCCCCGAGCCACCTCGACAGGAAGTGGGTGCCGAGCGGGAGAGAGCTGGATTCCCCGAGAGACCTCGGGCGCCGTGTGTGTCGCGTCACCCAGGCCCGATGTTCCTGAACTTTCTGGCTGCTTCCTTCATCTTTCTGAGAAGCCGGAGGAGAGCAAGAGCTGCAGGCCGGCCCGCCTGGCCCTCCCTGGGCCGTCCAGACCCGTCTGCCCAGAGGCCTTCAAGACTCTGCCTGCCCTGTGTCCAGGAGGGGAGTCCCGCGGTGGGCTTGGGCAGGAGTGGAGGCCGGACACCAGTCCCGGCGAGGCAGACGCCCCGTCTGCTCACGCCCTCCCGCCACAGCCCAGAGGTTGGTCCTTGGAGCCCAGGAGCAAGGCAGTGAGAAGTGTGACCGTCTGCCCCGACCCTCTGGCCACCTCAGCCACAGTCTGGAACCCCAGCCCCAGAGCTGGCCACTGCTGAGCCTCCCCCCGACCGGAGAGCTGGCTCCTGTTGAGGATGCAGGTGCTGGGACCTGTCCCGGAGCAGATGCTCCGAGCTCACCACTGCAGGGACCAGACAGACAGCGGGTGGGGGCAGCGGCCCTTGGCTCCCCGAGCTCTCAGGGTTTCTCTTTGGTCCTTCTGCACGTCCCCCTGAGGGCTGGTTCTGAAGATTATGGCCACAGAGGTGCCCTGAGCCCCGCATGAGCTGGGGGCTCGGTGTTTGGAGACGGAGCCCAACATCCTGAAGGCCGTTTCCTCCCACTCTGCCCTCCTGGGATCTTAGACGAGCGACACAGTCCCCACTGCTCCGGGGGTCACTGGGAACGAGCCAAGTGCTGCTCCTTGGGTCATCGTCATGGGCTGTCCTTCCTGTGACGACTCGATGGGGCAGGCCTGGCCCTGGTTTCTGAGCCTGTCTCTGGCGACTGGAGCACTTGGGGCTCTAGGACTCAGGGTCGGCCCCCCACCCCACGGGGTGCCCCTGAGCACAGCTGGCCGCTCTGGTGTGGTGTGTGCTGGTGGGGCTCTGGCCGGCTTGTGCCTGTCCACCCAGGTCCTGGCCACGAGCCCACGAACTCTTAATAGCTCTGGAAGCAGAAGCAAAGCTTTAAAGAAACTTGGGAAATCAGCACGGCCTTCATGACAAGAAAGGGGACTTCTTGAAGAAAACACGTTGTGACAGGAGAGGAAAGGGGAAACCGAGTGCACATGTTTTATTAAGCGCTCTGCTGTGGGTGTGGGCAGCCCGGGCGTGGGGACAGGAAGGGAAAGTGGGGCACCCCGGCCCGGGGCCTCGTCACGAAGCACTGCTTGCTTCACCGAGCACGGCTCTTGGGACCCACTAATGGCCCTTGATGGCAAACATCGTTAAAAATTAACAGGCTGACAAAGTTAAGCATGGCTGGCCAGCAGGCTCCGTAGTCTGCATCTGACAGGCGCGTTTCACGCCCGGGCACCCTCGGCCAGGGCTGCCTTGTGTGAACTTGGGGCGTGGTCGGAAGCCACAGAGAGAGCCTTGTCTCTACAGGCCTGTGTCTGGTGATGCCCCAGTGGACTCATAGGCCTGGTTAGGAGGAGCTTGACCTCCCGGCCTGGGGTTCAGACCTCGGCCACGCGCCACCAAGCAGTTTTGGGGAGCCGGCACGATCTGGGGCCACATCCCGGATGTAGGGAGTACTGGTTGGGCATAACCATGTCCAATCTTGCCTGCTTGCCCAAGGCAGGAATGTAGACTAGAGTGCACATCCCGCCTGCTGGGCACCCAAGGGTCTCCGAGGGCCGGGCAGTCCCCTTCCCTGGTCAGGGGGTGTTGGCCGGAGCATCCTGAGCCTGCGTGCAGAGGGACAGTATCAGTCAGCACCCATCCACTGGTGAGTTGGGAGTTTCCAGGACAGGGATCTGGCTTCAGGCTTGGCAGCCCCCAGCCGTCCTCGCTGTTCTTATGGGCTCTGCAGGGCCAACCAGAGCCCACCACTCGGTCTGCAGTGAATGACGGAGGCCCTCCTAGAGGAGGATTGGGGGTGGGGGGTGGACAGGCTGTCAGCACAGTCCCAGGGTTGCCAGCTTAGGGTTCTGATCCTGAGCGCTCAGGATTTTGTGAAAAGGTTCTAAAGAAAACATGGGGACCAAGATACTGCGCTCCCTTTTCTGCATATGGTGCCCTGAGGCCTAGGCAGAGGATGCAATACCCTCGGGCTCTCCCGCGCAACCAGCCGGGTACAAAGGGTCTGGCTGGTGCGTTCAGCTTTCCTCAGTTCTGCTGGGAGCTAGAAACTTGGGTGTCACACTCGCGGGCTTCCACCTCTGATTCTCCAGGTCCCCCCCCCCCCCCCGCAGGGGGCCTCCAGAACCATCAGGTGCGCTCAGAAAACCCAGTTTCTTCCTTAGGGCTCTTAGAGCGCTTGGTTGTGCCAGTAGCCATGGTGGCCTGCCTGGAGGTGGAGCCCCTCTTCCTCACTCTGGAACCAGGATGCTTCTTTGGACTAATCTTCGGATTGCTTCTTTGGACTGATCTTTGGCTGCGCTTCCGAAATGGCAGGAGTCATTGAGGCAGCTGCACGGGTCCTGCCGCTAGTGTCTGCTCCGACCCGGCCCACAGCCGTTGTCTCTGAAAGCCACTGGCCGAGATTTTGTTACTTGAAGAGAGTGGCCCGGGGTGGCTCGTTCCTGCAGCCCCCTGAGGCAGAGCGGGTTTCCCCTCAGTAGGGCCTGTGAGGTGGGGGCGGGCTGAGGAGTGCAGGGCCGCACTGTCCGGTCCACGCCCCCTCCCCCCCCCCCCCCCGCGGGGCCGTGGGTCAGGTAGGGGCTCCCTGCTGGACGCCAGTCAAGGTCTGTCTGTCCTTGGCAGCACTATCGGGTACATGGTTTCTGCATGTATTTTAGTCCTCTTGGACCTCGTCTTCTCATCTATAAATGGAAGAAGATGGAAATTATTTGTAAGGGTACTTGGTACTTTCTCTAGCATTCCATTTTGTTTTTGTTCTGAGTTTGTTCTTTTCTGAGTATCTTGGCACCCTCCTCCCCCGCCATCCATCACCGCAGTCAAGGACCAGGCTGGGGTGTTGGCTCCGGGGCACCCCTGAGAGCCCCCTGCTTGTGAGAAGGGCCTTGAGCTCAGGCCAGGCTACGTAGAATTTGATTGGACAGGCCCCCGGGGGTATGCTGAGGGGGCAGCAGTACGGGTCACCTACATGGGGTTGCAGTGAAGTGCCCAGTTTTCCTTGCCCTTCCGTTGTTAGCCATCTCAGGCACAGAGGGAGGAAGGTCAGCATTGGAGCAGAGGTGCAGAGGAACGCCGGAAGCTCCTGGGATGTCAGCCTGGCGTGCGTGCATACGTGTGTGTGTGTGTGTGTGTGTTTGTGTTTGTAAGTATGGGAAGAGGGGGCAGAGCAATAGTACAATGGGTAGGGAGGTGTTTGCCTCTCACAGAGCTTACCTGGATCCAAATCCCAGTATCCCATATGGTCCCCTGAGCTTTCCGGAAGTGACTCCTAAGTACAGGGCTAAGAAGTAACCACTGAGCATTGCCGGATCTGACCCAACCGCAAAGTATGGGGTGTGTGTGTGTGGGTGTGTGTGTGGGTGTGTGGGTGTGGGTGTGGGTGTGTGCGCGCGCGCGCGCGCACGGCCAAGCCACTGCCTTTCGTGCGGTGAGCTTGGAGCGGCCCCTCCCGACCCATGTCTGGAGACCAAGCAGACTCTCTGTGCTCCTGGCGCTCACCACACTAATGAGCCCGTCCAGGTGCAGCCCCTGACCGTAGCAGGAGTGTAGCGGGGGTCTTAGACGCAGCCCAGAAGGGCAGGAGGCGCAGTGTGAGGGTGTGGTACCGGTGCCCAGCCCTGACTTGAGGAAGCCGCCTGCGGTCCCGGGAATGCCCCAGGGGTGAACACTGGTGTTGGAGCAGGGCATTTGGGACTGACGCATGTCACCATGTCCTCCCTGAGAAGCAGCGTGGCTGGCGAGCACTGGGTCACTCTGGGGTGCCGGGCTGAGTCCAGCAGGCAGGGGTGGGGTGAGGGTCACCTCCTCCCAGCACCTTCACCAGCCTCCCAGCGCTCCCCGCCCTTGTGTGCTGAGGTTCCCCACAGCCCGCCCTGCCCTGCCCACCTGCCTTGGGAAGGCAGCTTCCGGCTGCCCGTTGCTCAGTGAGCACGTGGATTCCTCACAGAGCCGTGAGCCACGGGTAGGTACAAGTCACTTCTGCATCTGCCCCTCCCGACTCCACACCCCCCTTGACTGTCCTCCCGCTTACCACAAACCCAGGGACCGAACCCCTGGCGTGCATCGGCAGCACCACGGGGGGCTGGGGCGGGGCCACCACTCCTGGGGTCCCTGGGGATCGGACCTGGAGCAGCCACGTGCAAGGCGAGTGCCCTCCACGCTGTGCTCACTCTGGGCCCCTTTGTTTTTGTCCAAAAGGGAATTTGCCTTGACTGCTGTGGGTGTCAGAAACTTGGGTCCTTCCCTTGATCCAGGCCCTTATGGTGGCCTTGCACACAGCTCTGTCCTCTCCCTGCAGGAAGCCCCCCCCCACAAACACACACACTCCGGCTGTGACAGCTGTAGCTCTTAAGGGTACCCCACGTCCATAGTCTAATCCATGAGAGGGGGCCCCCCCCAGGAAGAGGAGCAGCACCCGGGCCGTGCCACCCCCACCCCCACCCATTTTTATGGGGCCAAAAGATTCCTGGACGGTCGGGACTGCCGAAGGAGGCTTCACCCCGACTTCGGGGATCTGAGCCAGCTCTGAATGGACCATGAGCTTCAGCCCAGTGTCGGGGGAACGGCTGGTTCCAGACCAGGTGGAAGGGCATCATCCTGAGGCTGCCTCAGTGCACTCCTGGGCAGACCCCGCTTCTAGGAACAGCTCTTGTCCCCCAGCACCTCGTGTAGCAGCGAGGACCCCCCGTCAGCCGGGAGGGAGACTGACGGGTCGGCCGCCCTTTCGTCCCTTTTCCTTCCCTCAGGACAAGACTTGGGATGTTTTGGCCTGTCGACAAAATTCAACTCGATGCACCTGTCTGGGGTGGCAGGGAGCAGGCACCCAGTGACAAGTCAGAGCCCTTTTCTGGAGGACCCTCTCGGGAGCGCTGACCGGAGCAGGCAGGCTCCTGTGTGCACAGAGATGCCAGCAGCAGCACCTAGATCAGCAGCTTGGAAAGGGGGTGGGGGGTGGGGGGGCTCTCCCATGCCGTGGCCCTCGGTCACGGGTGGCAGGATGCTCAGAGGAAGATGTGCCCACAGCAGGGCTCAGCCCCCTCCCCCTGTCTCTGCAGATGCGCTGGTTCCCTCCGTCCGAGGCGACTTCTCAGGGCTGGAAGTCCCGTCAGTTCTGCTGAATCCTACGTGAGTAATCAACTTCGGGTCGTGACAGGCAGGCACAGGGGGGTTGAGGGGCGGGCAGGCTGGTTGACAGGCAGCAGCTCCTGCTGCGGTGGCCCCCACCTTCCCTGGTAGTGCCGCACCTCTGGGGCTTTGCTCCTGGCACTGAGGGAGAAGGGAGGGGCGTGAACCTGAACCCCAGCCTCCCTGCTGCCGGCAGGTGAGCTGTGTGTTCGCTTCTCGGTGAGGGCGCGGCTGTCCCGGGGCTGTGCCCACTCACTCCCACCCGCCCCCTCGCACTCCAGGCTGGCTTGCGTGCAGCCTGCAAGCCCCAGGTCTGTGGAGTGCTCACATGCTTCTCCTAAGGGCCCCGTCTTGCATGTTCAGGACTCACTACCCAGCTCTGCACTCAGGGATCACTCCTGACAGGCTTAGGGGACCGTATGGCGGCTGGGAGTGGGTGGCCACATTCAGGGCACGCGCCCCCCCACTGGACCGTCTCTCCAGCCCTACCCCAGCCCCATCTTTTAATTGTCCAGGGAACTGAACTGAGTTGGCATCTTGGTGTCATTCTCTCTTCACCTGACCTTGTTTCCAGGAGACAACTAATGATTTCTTTTTCCCTTGTACATGGAGAATTGGTTTTGTTTTTGGTTTAGTTTTGACTTTTAGGCTACACACCCCAGTGCTCAGAGTTTACTCCTGGCCGGAATCAGGGGGGTCATACCTTGTCGGTGCCTCACCTGCTGTAACTGTCTCTCCCGCCCCTACATGTAGGCTTTCTATAAAATTTCAGATGCCTTTGAATGTTTTGTACAGGGGTTCCTCATGGCTTTGCACTCAGGAGTTAACTCCTGGCAGTGCTCGGGGGACCCAGCCGCAGGGCGTTTGCCTTGCGCGCAGCCAGCCCGGCCGAGCCGGGTTTGATTCCTCCACCCCTCTCGGAGAGCCTGGCAAGATACCCGTGGCATATTCGATATGCCAAACACAATAACAAGAAGTCTCCAAATGGACACTTTACTGGGCCCACTCGAGCAAACTGATGAACAACGGGAGGACAGTGCTACAGTGCTTTGAATGTTTTGACAAAATTTCTGTGAACAGAAAAGCACTGTTACTTTGAACGCTTCATGTGGATTTGGCATGTGGATGGGGGGGGTCTTACCCCCGAAGTCACTGCTTTTACTGCCACGTTCACCTTATCCCCTTGAGTGCTGTAATCCTTCACAGTGTCGGGGGACTCACCCTGTGTTGGCGAGGCTTTGGAGTCCCTTGACTAATGCTGCCCCCATCCCTGGCTCAGGGGCTTCTGTTCTAAGGACAGGTCCCTAGAATGCTGCTGCTTCCTGGGTGCCTCTGTGACATCACAGCAGGCTGTGGGTCTCTTCTGGCAAACCCAAGGGAGCTCAGAATTGGCCCCCAGGGACGGCTTCATCCCTGGGGAGACAGACCAGCGGACAGTGGAGCAGAGGGCAGTGCCCAGGGCAGCCCAGCAGGGTGCATGCCCTTTGTGCCCACGGCCTCCACGCTTCACCTTCCATGCGTGACCTGAGGTGCCTGCCAGGTGTGCACTGCCCTCCCATCAGTTCCCGGGTCACGACCCAGGGGGACTCCCGCACTGCCCAGTGGCTGTCTCGGGTGGTAAGACGTTGCAGAAGTGCCTGCCTGTGCTTGGCCACACCCGCGCCATGACTGCGTTGTGCCCGACCTGCCCCCAGACCAACCCATTCTGTGGCAGGGTTGCTCGGAGCTGACCCTCAATCAGGATTAATGAATGCTTCCACACTCAGACCAGCTTATTTCCCCGAGGCACGGGAACAGCATGGACCTTACTTAAAGCCCGAAATGACATTTTCCTCAAGCGGGAAGTATGAGGGACCAGGAAACTTCCCCCCCCCCCACGTGACCCCGGAGGGTTTGTGGTCCACATGGAACAGACTCTGGGAAGCCACACCCTCACCATACATTCAGAATCTTAAGCCAGCTGCTCCGTGTTACGGGCTCCGGGTCCGAGGTCATCTGTTTGGTTGATCAATGAGGTTTGGGGGGCAGGAGCCAGGAAAGTGTAGTGAGTTCTTTTCACAGCACTCTGCTTGTTTATTCTGAAATTCTGGTCTTCCCTGTACGTGGAGGTGCCCAGATGTCAGAGAGATGGTGCCTGAATGTTCTCTTCAGGTATTTTAACTTCCCTGCATCCCACCCCCACACTGCTATTTTTAGCTTGGAAATCTTTTTGTGATGGGGGAAGGGGTTTAGGGTTTTTTGTTTGGGGGGGGGGGTTGTGCTTGTTTTTAGACCATAACCAGCTCTGCTCAGGAGAACGTCTAGTGTAGTCATTTATGTTTAAAATGTTGGAATCAAATGTTCAAAAATACTGGACGCTGAGGCTCAGTCAGAGCTCGGTCAGCTCCAGCCCACTGCCCTGTTGCTCTGGCCCAGACTCTGATCTGAGCATCTGTGACGTGGGTTGCTCAGGCCCAGGTTCCATGCGGCTTGGACCCATAGCCAGCCTGTAAATGGGCTTCCAACTATTGTCTTGTTCAGAAAACGCTGTCACCATTTTGTCATGGTCACACCGTCACTGGCTCAGCACTGCCACGCTGGGCACTTCCAGAGGGCCCTTGCCCCCGATGCCTCCTTTCTGGGGCTTCCCCCCCACCCCTCGCATTTGCTGGAGGTGTCCTAGGACAAGGCAGCTGGAAATTCTGCTACCCCTGAGAGAGGCTGTGTGGACTGAATTGTGGAATGACCCTGAGCACAGTGAGGGGCCAGGGACTGGCAAACTGGGCAGTCGTGCGGTTCAGAGGGAACCGGGCGCTGGGGGAATGGGGGGTGCTCAGGTCTGTCACAGGCTAGATGGAAAGGGAAGAAGCCGAGAGAAACCACCCGACTTCAGCAAAGGACAGGGGTGGCCTGGTGCCCCCGGGATGATTCCCAGTGTCTTCACAGACCAAAGGAAACGTTCCTTAGTGAGACAGCCCATGGGTGGGCCAGAAAGAGCCGCACTCCTTTATAGACTCCCTCCTCGGAGATTACGGTCGGTCCTTCACCACAGCACCCCCAGCCCAGTGGGAAGGACTGCAGAAGGACTCTTGCCCATCAGAAGTGAGAGCCAACCTCAGGGTCCTCGGATCCTAGAACAAGCCCGAAGCTGTTGCCAGGGTGTGTCATTTTAGGGGCATGCCCCACAGGCCTGGTGCTGATGAGCAGAAGGATTGGAGAGCAGGACAAGTCCCCAAAGGGCCTCCTGCAGAGGGGCAGGTGTGTGTGGGTGGGCAGCAGGACAGACAGTGACAGCAGCAGTGACAGTCACGGCTGGCGTCGTGCAGATTCGGTCCCTGGACTCTTGCTCTCCCGGGCCCTGCGAGGGTGTTTATAGCGTCTGCACTGCGGCTCCCTCTTCCAGAAGGGAAATCGGTGACCAGGCCAGGAACATAAACAAGCTCTCGATCCTTTCCAGCATATTCTGAGCGTCTGCCTGGTGCTGGAAATGAGAGCAAAGTGTACAATCGGGCCTGTGGCCTCAAGCCCTAATGGTGAGCCCAGTGGGCACTTAGGGAGGGAGGGCACAGCATTCCTTGGGCTCCTTCCCGTTTCAAGGCGTGTGCTCAGCCTGTCGTGCTACTCCTGGCCGTGAGCTCTTGCTCCGGATACTCCAGGCAGGTGCATGTGGCACTGTGTTTCTCTTGAGGTTGTGCCTGACAGCCATCGGCACGCTCGTGGATGGGGCCACCCTGGTTGCGCTCCCTCTCTCGCATCTAGCCCTGGTCGCTGGTGTTCAGTTTAGCTGTGAGCTGCTTCTGCGTATCACTAGAGTTTGGCTCCGCTCCACTGAGCCCTGGAATCCATGGTCATGACTGGGAAAAGTCGGTTTCTCGTGGGAGGCCAAGAAAGAGGAATGAGTCTCAAGTCCCTCTTGACAGGCAGGCGGTGGGAGTTATACCACTTGGTATCCAAATAGCATTAAATCTGGAGGCAGGGGTGAGGAATTCTCCCCAAAGGGGGGGAGGGGGGATTAGGGTGGAACTGGGGGGGGGTAGGGACTCAAGAAAATTCCTTGGCTCAGGACCAGCTCCTGGCACAGAAATGATCAGCACGTGGGTCAGCACCTCAGTGGATCCGAGTTGGGCCCCGAGCTGGTGCAGAGGCCACGTCTCCCTCGGGCTCTGCTCTGGTGAGCTGTGAGCATGGGGAGCCCAGATAGGACGTGCCTCCGGGAATAGGCCATCCCCCTCCAGGAGAGCCAGTGCTGTGTCCAGAGCTCCAGGGACCCTCACCCTTCGCTTCGCTCCCAGCTCCCTACGTGCTCACAGTCCTGTAAGAGCCCACTGGCCTATAGGAGAACCCAGCTGTGAAACGTTGGCCCGGGGACTGTGCTAGCCTCTGATGTGGGTGACTTCGGGTGCTCCTCGGGCTCAGGGGCCACTCAGTCCTCAGGTTCCACAGGAGACCCTCAAGAGGCCTCCCCTCTGACGCTCCAGGCCCCTGGCAGGTCAGACAGAGTGCGGGGTGCAGAGCACTAGTAATGCGTACTCTCTCTCCGTCCCAGGTCCCAGGTGTGTGATGGTGGCTGCAATCTGTCTTGTGGGTGTTAATACAATCTTCAGCGGCGCTGTGGCTCTCAAGCTGTTCTGCAGAACTGGAGCGTGCCGGTGAGTGCCAGTTGGGCTGGCCGGCGTCTGGAGGAGACCCCTGGGCACCCCAGCCCTCCCCCCCAAGGGGTATGAGGATGGGTTGGAGCATCATGGGCCCAGACAGTCTGCCGAAGGAGCTTTTCTCTTTAAGCCCTTAAGCCTTTTCCAATAATGAACGAGCCCTGGCAATCTCTCTAAGCTGCTCTCGTCCACTCCTGGCTTCCTAATCCAGCCCCGCTGAGTCTCGGGCAGCCCTTCTTCTCTAACCAGGGCATTTTTATGAGCTGCTTCAGAAATAGGATGATCGATGGCCTTTGGGTGGGGCAGTTTGAGGGGTTCACCTTGAATTCCACAGGGCTGCAGGGCTTCTCCAGAAGGGGAGATTCTGGTGGCTTGTTCATTCTGTGTGGTCGAGCCCCACTCCTAGAGTGCAGTGGCTGTAACGGGCAGGCTGAGAAGGACCACGGGGCAGTTCCCAGCACAGAGACCCATTCCTGTTCGTTCCTGCCCTTGGCTTGGTTCTTTCTCTAGGAGGGATCACATTCTGCATTGCTGGGGGCCATGCAAGCTGGAGGTTGAGCCCAGGGCTCTGAAATGCACAACTGCTCCTTTAAGGGTCTGCTTCCAGTAGATTTTATTATTTTGGTTTTGGGCCACACTGCTGGGGATCGAACCCAGGCAGGTCCGTGCACATCAGGCCCCTTAGCCTTACTACCTCTCTGGCCCTTGCCATGGTTCTGCACAGCATAGCAGGGCTACGATTAATACTAACCCACAGAATATGTTTACTTTGAATTAAAAGTTTAATAGGGGCTGGAGCAATAGTACAGAGACTCCTGCCTTGCACTTGGCAGGCCCAGTTCGATCCCCGGCATCCCAAGTCATCCCTAAGCACTGAAAGCACCACGGAAAGTCCTGAGCACCACTGAGTGTGGCCCCCAAAAACAAATCATTGACTCAAATATCAGCATCCCGTGAAGATGATAAGCCCAGTCAGAAGGTTGGAAGCAGGGAAGGTTCCCCAACACTCTAGAAGGGGGTCAGCTGGCTCCTGATGGGGCTCACTAGTTCTGAACCTTTTGTGGATGCCAGGAGAGGTCTGGAGGAGCTGCTCTGGCCAGTGAGGAGGGAGCTTCCTCAGGCCAGGACTGGCCCTGAGCCCAGGAATGGCTGTTGGACCTTGACCCCGCGCCCCTCGCAGCAGCCCCAATGATGCAGGCCCACGTGACTCTTTGGTCCTGGACAGCAGGAATGAAATATTTCTATATTTACTAATGCTCCTTTAGCCAGCGGAGCCATTTTCCTGAGTGGCATGGCCCCCTCAGCTGCTTCCTCCGATTTGTTCACCCCGCCATGTCTTTCAGGAGGCTGAGGATCAGCCTGCCCCCCTCAGCCTGCCCCCCGCCTGCCCCCAGGGTGCTGTTCCCGGATGTCTCCGCGTTCTGTTTAAAAGGTCCTTGTTAATACATTCCAAGGCTTGAACTCCGTTCTGAGCTAAACCCCTTCCTTGTTTACAGGGACTGAAATAGCCACATCTTGACCTTCTGTTGGGTCTGGGAACATCTATGGCCATGTGGACACATTCTTTTCCCATGTGAGAATCCCATTTCCGCAACAATGGTGGAAAGCCCGGGAAGAGTCAGACTCGTGTCCCTCTCTGCGTGCTGCGCCTTTCACAAAAGGCTCCTTTTCACCTACACCAGGCCTGGCACCACTGCACCTGCTCTGGCATCCACCAAGAATGGACTGCAGGCAGGTTCCTTCCATGCCCAGGAGGCTGGAGGTGCCCCGGGCATTTCCCAGAGGCTGCGGGAGCTGCCCCTTGCCATCCCGAGCTGTGTTCACGACCCCCTTCCCTTGGCACATGTCCAGTGTCGGAATTTCAGTCATATGCAAAACTTTCCAAATTATTCCCAGCGGAAGCCTGCTGGTCAGAGCCAGGAGAGAGCCCTACAGGCCAGAGGAAACGGGCCTAAATTCAGTGTCATGGGTTCTGGGTGGCGGGAGGAAATTGGTGACAGGCCTCGGCAAACCCCAGGGTGTGGGACATCTGGGTCTTGGGCGGAGACGGCACCAGCATTGCCACCTTGCTTCCCCAGGGGAGGTCAGGCCTGCTCAGCTACCCTGTCAGTCAGGAGCATGCTCAGGGGTGGAGTTGGGTTGAGGCGAACCCGGGTTCAACCCCCAGCGTCACATACAGTCCCCCGAGCCTACCAGGAGTGATCCCTGAGCACCGTCAAGATAAGTCTAAAGTATTTACATGATGCTGTTTTCATTACAGCGTCTTTTCCCCTCCTCGTTCCCTTATATGAAATTCTAGTATTTACTTTTGCGAAAGCTTTTTCTGCAAATGGGGCGTGCTGTTAATATGGCAAGAAAATAATAATGGACTGAGTGACAGAGGTTTGACTATGCCGGGCTGTGCTAGTGACTGTCCCAAGCCCCTTTTGAATGCCAGGATGAAAAACAGCTGTGAACCGTTTTTTGCCAGCTGCAGCGGGCGGGAGTCTTCCAGAGTTCCCAGTCAAGATAAGTGTCAACTAAACGTACGTCATGTGTCTCGAATGAGAACGAGAATGTGGACGCTCCTGTCTGTGGCCTCGCTTAGAGGTGAAGTGTCTTTGATGTCCCGAGGTACATTCACCTAATCTATGACATTTTCTGTTTCAGGCTTGAAAAAAATCTTGTCCAGTTTTGACTCCTCCAAGACCTTGCCACAGCCTCTATCACACATCTGTTTTTCGTGAAGAAAAAATATATATAATAAAAGTTTTGCTCTTTTACACTGTATAATTTTAAGAGATAGTGTATTATTTGTGAATGCATGACCCAATGTACATTTTGTACAGCATGGAGATACTTTCAAAGCACAATACACAAGCTGCCGACAGGCCAAGCGTATTTTTCTACCAAACATGAGTATGTAGGATGATGCTACACTGGGTTGGATCACTGATTTTTAGTGTTTGACTTTTTGAATGCTTGTAATTAAAAGTACCTATGTATTCCCCTCTCGAAAATAAGCTGCATGTTTGACGCATGTTTTTACACCCATCCGAGTTCCCAGAACCATTGTGAATGTCCAGCCCCCGCCTGCCTGGCCTGGGCGCGAGAGACCAGCCCTGTGTGTTAGCTGTCAGCACTCCTGCGTCCCCGCTGTGCGCCGGGACCGCCCTGCACTGCCAGACCCAGCAGCCTTCATGCTCTACGGGGCGGTTCAGGGGTTGCCAAGTGCCGCGTCTTGCTGCTTTCCTGTCTTCTGGGGGAGCTCTGGGCCCTCCCATTCTGCCTTGGGCGCGCAGCAGCAGCAGCAACGTGCCACACCTCAACCCAGGGAGATAGGGCGGCGGGCACCAGGCACTGGGAGCACCACTGCTGGGTCTGCTGCGAGCGGTCTTCAGAGCTGGTCCATCTCGTGGCATCGACTGACCCATTTCGGGAGCACACGACAGCTCCCCTTCCAGCCCGTGCGTGAAGACACACCCGAGGAGCTGCGTCTGCCCAGTCTTACTGGGTGCTGCGATTTTTCTTGATTTGACGGTTGGTTTCAGATGTGTCCCGTCCTTTTTCATTAGGAATAAAGCTGTCAGAAGCCTTGACAGGAGCACCTGGGGCCCAGCTGATGAGAAGGGGTGGGGTGTAAGGGACGGCCCCCGTGGGGCATCTGTACTCCTGTCTCTTAGGGAAACTGCCCCCGGCTCTTAGGCTTTTATACACTGTTCAGAGGTACTTTTCTATTGTCGTTTTTAAAAATAAAGTCCTTCTCTCAGCTCCACACCATGCTTGCAGATAGATTCTTTTCTGCGGGAACAGGCTGGCAGTGAGCCAAGGGCACAGGGCTGGGAGCGCCCAAGCGTCACCAGCTTGGTGGATTCCCACGCCGCAGCTGACGTTTACGATGATGACTGAACTCCACATCGTGGCCGTGATAAAGCACACACATGCCCTCCAGGGGGCAGACGGCAATGCTCAGGGCTTCGTGGGGCTCCAACAGGGGTCTGGGCTGGGTGTCAGAACCCCGTTCAGTCCCCCAGGCACTGGGCAGCTCCCCAAGGAGACACCTAGTGTGGATGCCTCCATGTGGGCCGGGAGCTCCACGACCATGCAGCCACCAGTAAGTGAAGCACAGGTGATGAGCTGGGGTAGCTGGAGGGGGGGCCGGGCAGGGAGGGGGGCTACCAGCCTCCCATAAAACCTGGTCCCTGTTCCCACCATGAACGACCTAAAGCCTTTGTTTGTCCTTGGGAGCAGTGAGGCAGGGCTGCTGGCCTGTACGCACTGGGGCCCAGTTCACGGGCTCCATGATGCCACTTTGTCCACCTCACTGCCATGTGAGCCTGCTGTTAAGCACCAGCGTGCACGGCCCTCCAGCCAGCGCCTGAGAGAGGAACCCACTACCTCTCAAAACGGCAAGTTCAGAGAATTCATAGCAAAGAAGCTCAAATCTTTCAAGATTAGTTCTAATCCAAGGCATAGCAAAGGGCTGGGCATTCAGGAGGCCCAGGTTCAACATCACATATGCCCAAGTACTGCTAGGTGCAATGCCAGCACCCCGTATAGGCCCTGAGCACCAGGGGTAGCCCCAAAGCCAGTGGAATCCCATGTAGCTGCCCCCTGGCTTCAGGGCCCCCAGCTGCTGCTCTTGAGAAAGAGACATGATTGACAGCCTGGAGCATCACAACTCTAGTGTTTGGGTTAGGGAACTATGTGCCAGGAATGGAACCCAGGCCTTCCACATGTACTCAGCCCTTTTTGTTGTTGTTGTTGTTGTTCCTTTTGGTTTCTGAGCCACACCCAGCCAGCAGTGCTCAGGGCTCTCCTGGTAGGCTCAGGGGACTGTACAGGGTATCAGGAATCAAAGCTGGGTCAGCCACATGCCAATCAAGCACCTACCCACTGTGCTATCACTCGGCTTGCACATTATTCCTTCTGATGACGTGTACTGGAAAGAGATTCCCACATAGCAGGCCCTCCAGCTGGAGCTGAGACGAGCATTCTCACAGATCTGAAGTGCTGGCACATGGAAGCACTTTTTCACTCAACCCACCCTGTGACGCCCTCCGATGTAACTGTACAACATTCCTAGAAGGCAGAGGACTCTCTACGACTAGTCAGATGCTGCCTGGAGCACTGGTCTTCTGAATTGCCTCCATGAAAATTCTAAGTGAGGGCTGGAGCGATAGCCCAGTGGTAGGGCGTTTGCCTTGCACGCAGCCAACATGGCCGACCCAAGTTCGATTCCTCCGCCCCTCTCGGAGAGCC
>JAOXYA010000025.1:56582871-56597180 GCA_028565675.1 Sorex palustris
CATCAAGCTTAGTTATCTTGCTTTTAAACTGACTACATTTTATACTTACTCTCTTCAATTACTGAAGTGATAATTTTTGAAAATAGTATTGAACACAGAGGATCTAACCTTACTTGGTCATTCTGTGTAAGCAGAACAAGAATGTTATTAATTTCTATACTTCTCAGTCCTTATCCTCAATAAAAAAGCCAAATGGAAATGCATAGAGATAATGCAATCATATGAGAAACAAAACAATAAGCAACTGTGGGGAAGTTCTCCATACTATTCAATTTGGTAAATCAGAGGAAGACTGTATGTAGAACATAAAAAATGTAATTTAATTATGTAAATTAATTTGCATTGATAATCATATGAATATGATAAAAAGAAATGAAATACACTCAGATTAAAATTTAAATATTACCACCCCATCCCCATCTTTTGTATAGCAAAAGCAATCCTAGGGGAAAGAAGATTGGAGTCATCACTTTGCCCAACTTAAAACTGTATGACAAAGCTGTAGTAATTAGAACAGCATAGTACTGCAATAAGGACAGACTATCAGATCAATTGAATAGAACTGAAAAACTCAGAGACAGATCCTCAAGTATATGGACAGCCAATCTTCAATAAAGAAGCAATGAGATATGCTTTATACCGATCAGTAATACTACTGTAAACCACAGCGCCTAAAAGGAAAAAAGAAAAAGGACAAAAGGAGCCTGCCAGAGAAGCAGATTGGGTTACAGGAGGGAAACTGGGGACACTGTGAAGGGAAGTAGTCACGGGTGAGGGGACTGGTATTTATTTGAATACTGTATCCTTGGAAGTCAATCATGAATTGTTCTGCAATTTTGTAATTCCTGGCAAGTCAATAGATTTTAAATTTAAAGAGAAAAAACAATGAAGTAGAGCAAGGAAAGCCTCTTCAACAAGTGGGGAAGTGGTGTTGGGAAAACTGGCTGGCAAAAACAAAAACAAAAACAAAAAACAAAATCTCAGACCCCTTTCTAACACCATGCACAGAAGTCAAATCAAAAATCAAAATGGATCGAAGACATTGATATTAAACCTGAATCCCTAAGTTGCCTGAGAATAACATAGACCCTCATGATGCTGAAGCTAGAGGTATCTTTAAGGAGTCAACCCATTGCCCGAGCAAAGAGAAACTAGATAAACAAATGGGACCATCGTTTCTGCTTCATGCAATATCCAGAACAGTATGAAGATTTTACAATCCCTCTTGCTAAGACACAGATATTTTCTTGACTTTGCAGGGTGAGATGACCGTATTTACCCAACTTAACTCTTCTAGCAGTCTTATGGCTATGGCATAAATACTGAACACTGGTGCTGGAGAGATTGCATCTCAGGGATGGAGCTTGCCTTGCATGTGACCTGACTCTGGTTTGATCCTGGCTTCTGAGCACAGAGCGAGGAATAGGTCCTGAGCAATGCCGATTGCTGCCCAAACATTCCATCTCCCCTCCATTACTGAATATACCTATGAGAACCATTCCTATCGTATCATTTAACCCCATTCTCTATTATTTAACACTTTTACAGCACTTTTTGTTTTCAACCACTCCACAATGAGCTATACTCATAATTTCTCATTTTATCCCTATTGGGAGATAAAGTTAATGAATTTATCGTGGAGCTACACAAGGTCTTAAAAGATCCTATGTAGCTTTTCTGCTGTATAGGAGATTATCTAGAAGAGTCCTGTGCTATTTTATCTACACCATCCTCAGGATCAAAGACTGACTCTCATCTGCTGCATAGATCTAGACCTAGGAAAGCGTTTAGTATATGCTGTATGTAAATGAATGTGCTGATTAAATGAGTGAGAAGTGAGATGGAGGAAACAAGATATAAACCTCTAAATATCACCCTTCATCTATGCCCCCTTCCCCTTCTCCCAGCTGAATCAAAAATGCTATGCAGCTATAACCTTGTGGCTCAATGGTAGCACGCCTGACTACAAAGACACTATGCCGGTCCACGCATCCTTCTCCACTTAACTGAGCAGTAACACTCACTCTGAAATCACAATGCAAAGCCCAGGGGGTATATGTCCTCTAAAGTATCAAAGCGACTGTACTATTACTTTAACAACTCCTCAAACTTTGAATTAATCACCTTTCCTTTTGTCAAAGATTTAAGCCAAAAGTTGTGCTTGCATTTGACAGACTATTCTTTTCTTACACTAATCAGGTATAAAGAGTCAAGAACATGATACTCACAGCTGCAACCTGTAGTATGAGTCTGGAGAATATAAAAAGAAAATGAAAAGATAATTATACATATAAAGAAAAAGGACTTAGGGCCTAGAGTTTCTTCAGTCCTGTGGACCAGGAAACTTAAGGTCCTTGAGCAACAGCAATTTAATGAACTGTATGAATACTGAGGTCAGACCAGATAATGTGTAAAGTCTTTTCCAGCTCTAAAACTCTATTTTGTGCTGATTGGTTCCTATTCTAATAAAGTGAGAATAAAAAGTACTACAAATATATTCTACTTTAGAACAAAAACTAAAGTCCAGCTGAGAAGTTTGATACTTTTGGGTGTGACCCCAAAATCCAATAAATAAATGAAATTTAGAAAAAAGGAGCAATAGCACAGCAGGTAGGGCGTTTGCTTTGCACGCAGCCAACATGGCCAACCCGAGTTAGATTCCTCGCCTCTCTTGGAGAGCCAAGAAAGCTACCAAGGGTATCTCTCCCACACAGCAAAGCCTGGCCAGCTCCCCATGACGTATTCAATATGCCAAACACAGTAACAACAAAGTCTCATAATGGAGACATTACTGGACCTGCTCGAGAAAATCGATGAACAATGTGAGGACAATGACAGTGACAGAAAAAAGGAAAGTAGATTTCTAGGGAGACACTGAATGATTTTACTTTTGAAAAGGCCAAATAAGTTCACAAACCTCTGCCTTAGAGACTAGGTTTTACCAATGAAGTACAATTCCTGACCTCATATCCAGTCTCAGAGAGGAACATGGAAGAATTTCTTGTAAAAATGGAAATATTTTTTCAAGTTACATTGTGGAAAAACAAATAGTTGTAACATTAAGTCTGAAACTGTAAGTTGTATATTTTAATCAAAACAGCATTATTAGTTATAAAATTACAACTGAGAGGTAACGGAAACATGAACAATTCTAGAACTAACAAGCAAAAATCTAATTTTGGCTAATTGGAACCATAAAATCATGAAAAGAGGAAAAGACAATTTACTCTCAGCTTTGATTTCTGCTAAACTAAGAATTTTCAAAGAGTATGCTCACTGACAATCAGGCTTATAACTTTTTATTTCATAACTGAAGAAGACCTCTTTACCCTTTTAACATTAAACTGACATCATAACTCAATCTCAAATGGGAACAAGGGCCATATTCTCATTTTCCCATATGACAACAAGCATTATTGACATTGTTTGTAATTAATTACCACAACGAAAATGATGAGCTGCCTAGAGAATTCATGCATATTGCTCAAAATTACTTAACCATCTTTATAGTTTAAAACATATATCTTGAGGCTTAGTATGATCGCACTTGCAAGCCTCCCTATGGGTTCTATTGTACTAATGAGGTTCTCTTGGTAATTCAAATGTTCTTATGAGAAGACTTAGGCCAAATGCTACACTAAAGTAGGTCATGTTAAAGGGAAGTTTCATTTCAGTATATTTTGGCAGAATAAAAAATACAAGCATGGTAGAATAAATTAGTAGACACAAGAAGAAAAATAAGTATGAGATGGGAAAAAGAAAGTATATGCACTTAATGGTGGGCAGAAAGGATAAAGAAGCAAGAAACTAGTGGAAAGGTAGTACTCAGTTGGTGAGTGAGCTGTAACCTTAAAAATATTCTCTCAGAAAAGTGCCTGCCATAGAGGCAGGCTGGGGTGGATGGGGGGAGGGAACGGGCATTATGGGGGTATTAGTGGTGGGAAACGAACACTGGTGGAGGGTGGGTGTTGGAACATTGAATGACTGAAAATCATGAAAACTCTGTAACTCTCTAAATCTCATGGTGAAATGGTGATTCAATATAAAAAATATTTAGAAAAAGAAAAAAATATTCTCTCATTTCATTTGAGGGCCTTTTTCCTTAGTCCTGATATGTACACTGCAGTTCTATATTTTTTTCCTTGCTGGATTTGTGGAACACTGAAATTCACATGCTAAATTTCCCTAAATATAAGAAAGTGCTGACTGTGTATTGTACTGCCATTGTGTATTGTACCTGGCATCCCGGGGAATTCTTTTTCTGTAGCTTTGTATTTTAGTGTCTTAAAGCAGAGTAGTAAGGCCTGAGTGGGTTGAATTAGACACAGGTCAGTTTGATTTTCTCCTTTATTAAGTTATATCAGAATTCAGACAACTTTTGGTAAGAACAGAATTCTCTTGAAAGAAACAAAAACAGTGAAAATTCACCCTTTACATCGACTGGATCAAAATTTACTATAGTTCCTTAGAATCAAGACATAATCTTCACTTAAATTCATTGTTGCACTTTAGAATTCATTAAATCCTGCTGAAAATGGCAAAAATTTAGTTAATTAAAACTTTAGAAAAATGCGTGCAATCTGATATATCTTTCACAGTGCCTTCTTTCATTTATATAATCTTCTAAGGAATTAAAGATCAAAGTGAGTTTCTAATAGTAATTGAGTTTAAAAGGTCACTATTATATGTGTCAATATTGATAAAAAATAAAAACATTCTAGTCGGCATGTTTTGATAATAGATATCTCATAAGACACATCTTCTTACTAGATTTCCCTACACTCATTTTCTAAATTCAAAGCAAAACTGCAAAGTGAAAAAAGAAAAAACCCCAATTACAGTTCAAGAGCTATTACAATCCCATCTACAATTGATGTACTCTTGGCCAGTTCTCAGCAGAATAATCTTGAGTCTTCCAAAAGAATATCCCTTGATGATACAATATTAGTTTATTAAATTAAGCAGGGCAGTTTGAATGTTAGTATTGTCACTTAAAATTAACAATAGCAGACATTTTGTTCTCTCTATTCTTAATACAGGTTTGCCGAATGATTTTTATAGCTGTATTATGTCAGTTAAGATACTCAGCAGTGAAAGAAGCCAAATGCCAAAAGCCAAAAGCCAAAAAAAAAAAAAAACAACCTGTGGTGATAGAAATCAGACAAATGCTTGCTTTTGGAAGTCAGAGTGGCAGAGTGGAGAGGGGGTGTTTACTGGGAAGGGGTGCACTAGAACTGCAGGAATGAAATGTTTTATGTCTTGAAATTCATCAAAAATGACTGAATGGTATATTAAGACTTTCCTGTATCATTAAAAAATTCATCTTAAGACCGTTTCTTTTACAGTATCCCATAAAAAGCAACAATCTCTTAGAATGGGATCCATGACTAATACTACACAGAGGATCTGGATTTTATAGTAGCGGAGTGAACCAGGACAGGTTTTATTACTGGAAGAAAAGAAGATAAAGTCTCCTACAAAATGTATCAGCTTCCATAAAGGATATTAAAACAGCTTATGTTTAAAAAAGGACTCTATAAGACTTTTCTATAGAAAACATACAGGTATGGATACATGAGAAAAAGTTCAACATTTATCATGAAAGTAAAAATCACGCCACTAACAATGGCCTATGTCAAAATGATTGGACACAATGATTTGGCAAGGATTTGAAGAAAATGTGAATAGAACTAGCTTCTATGGGAAACAGTATGTCTGTTCCTTAGAAATAAAAATTAAAATACCTCATGAATCAGCAATGTGGCTTCTAGGCATTTACCTAAAATATGAGAATACTAATCCAAAAAATGCTTCTCATAGCAGCATTATTCTCAAGGGCTAAAACATAAGTCAATCTAACTGTCCACCTACAGATGACTAGATAAAGAAGCTGAAGTATTGATACTCAACAGAATGTTAAAAAAGAGAATCCTGCCTTTTGACACAAAATGGCAGGAACCTGAGGTGATTATCCTAAATGAAATGAGTAAGGAAGTGAATGACAGTGACTAGGTTGATTCAGTCATATGTGGAATTTAAATTCAAAACAAAGTGGCAAAAAAACTCCAAAACAACCAACAGAACTCTGAGACTTGGTGAAATCTCTGATGGTTATTAGAGGAAAGAAAGGGCTAGTGGAAGAACTGCACAGAGCTATGCATAGTGGCACTGGTGCCAAGTGCCACGAAGCCTCCACACACAGGAGTTAGACTCTAACTCCAACACTCCATAATGTTGCAAATTAATAACTTGATAAAAGAGGGCATGATGTAGATACCTTATAGCAGAATAGGGTTTCCAGTCAGACTTATCACATAAAAATACTAATTTATATACCAACATAAAAAACAATAGAATTTTGGTTTAAATGCTACTCAAAAGGGATCCTGGTAGTGTAGCCTTCACTCAAGTTTCCCCAAATGAGTGAACACTGGTGAAGCAATAGTACACTACTAAGTTCAAAACAGGAACTTAAACCTTTAGATGGGGGGCCAGAGGGACAGCATAGTGGGTAAGGCACTTGCCTTGACATGCAGCTGACCAATCAATCACTTCCTGGCATTGAATATGGTCTCCTGAGTGCCACCATGAGTGATCCTCAAGCACAGCCAGGAGTAGTCCTGAGAACTACCAGGTATGACCCACAAACTGGACAAAAAAAGCTCAAAAACCCAAACAAAAGACCAAAATCTTTATGTGGAAGAAAACACAATTTTATCCATGCTACTTTGTGAACTGTCACTTGTCACTTAATCATTTTAAAACTACTTTGCAAACCAGCAGTTTGGGCCCCCATTATGATCACCTCTCCCGCTCAAATTCAAGAGCTCACAGGTTCAGTTGCTTTAAAGAAACTGCATTTGGAATCAAAAGAGCCAACAGATTCCACTTTCCTACAGAAAGAAACTATGACATTATATGATAATTTAAAAAAAAGTGGAAAATTCAGTAAGTAATAGTGGGAAATTCTATGGTGCAGAGGAAAAAACAGCAATGACCTGAACAGAATTTATCTGTAAGTGATGTCAACTGTTCATGGAAAAAATTCAAACTGTAATCAAAATTCAGATAGAAATTTCTCCAACTTAATTATTTTTCTTTTAATTCCAATTTGAACCCACCAAAGAATTACAAATCCATCTAAAATATGTGATTTACCACTCATCCACATCTCCATAAGATTAGAGGACCAAAAAGAAAAGGAAAGTTAGCAATTTCCCTTGAAAACCAGTTCTTACATTGTTTGGAAATAAAACAAGTAGAAGGAAATGACATATACTTTTTCCCTTAATGTTTTTAGAGCATAACACCTGGTCTATGTGAGGAACTAGATGAATTTTGTTGAATAACTAAATGAATGTACTCATTTTCCTTAATTTGCTCTTTCTTATGCCACACAGTGGCTTCATACTACACATAAAAAATTCAGTGTGGTGAAATCCTGGGCACATGGTCCCCTGAAAACCATCAGGAGTAATTCCTGAGCACAAAGCCAGGAGTAACCTCTAAGCATTGACAGGTGTGACTCTCCATACACACACACACACACACACACACACACACACACACATACACAAAGATTCAATGTGACTGAACGGGAGATGAAGAGGCGCATACTGGATTTTTCTATATAAAAAGAAGACACCCTACTGAATGCGAGAAAAATATTTGCACACAATACATCAGATAAAGGGCTGATATCCAACATCCATAAAGCACTTACAGAACTCAACAACAAAATCCTATGACCTCGCTCACAAATGTGATGAGGAGATACTTTCCCAGAGAAGACATAAGGAAGGCCAACAGATATGGCATATCATTGTCATGCATGATCAGAGAAATGCAAATCAAAACAATACTGAGATATCATCTCACACCCAGGAAAATGGCACCTATCAAAAAAATCTGGAAATAGCCAGTGTTGGCAAGATTGTGGTGAGAAAGGAACCCTCATCCACTGTTGGTGAGAATATCGTCTGGTTCAGCCAGTATGGAAAGAAATATGGAGATTTCTACCTCCTCCCATTTCCCTGTCTTCCTGGGACCCTGGCGGCCAGCTCACAAACTGCCTCTCGCTCCATATAAGCTCATTAATGGCCATGATCCAGAGACTCACAAATAAATCTTGGAAGCGAGACACAAGCTGCAGAGATGCCTCTGAACATCAAATTCATCACCAGCTGCATCACCTTATTTAAAATTTTAGAAGTCCTGGAGCACATGGCTGAAAATTTTATACTCTACTCCACTGGCGTACCAAGAGTAGCACACCACATTTGATGGGGTGTCAGGTAGAAGGCAAGTGATCTCGAACAAAAAAAATCAGCACACAAGGCTCAACATGCAACAAAATGTTAGTAATCTCTTATACAATGGCTCCAGGGTGATACACAATAATTTTCACTCATTTTCCTCTAAGGAAACTTTTTGGGGTCATTTTTAACAGATTATTCATAACAAGCAATAAGAAATAAATTATTTAGGAGTTGTTTTTGGGGAAAGCATGGGTGGTGGTGGGAAAATTCAAAATAATGGTGGTGGGAAGGTGTCATCGTGGTAGGATTGGTGTTGGAATATTGAATGTAATACATTATTGTGAACAACTTTAAAAAATAAAATATGGAGATTTCTTAAAACCTAGGAATAGAACTCTCATGTGACCCAGTTATACAATTTCTTGGCATCTACTTCCAAAGAACAAAAACATTAAGTCTAACAGCACATCTATGTTCATTACAGCACTTACTATGTACAACAGTCAGGATATGATAAACAACCCAAATATCCAAATAAGGATGAATGGATCAAGAAGTTGGGATATATATGCACAATAGATTACTATGCAGCTTTAAGAAAGGGCAAAAATCATGAAGGCTTCAGTAACATGGATGGAACTAGAGAATATTATGCGGAGTGAAGTCAGTAAGAAGCAAAGGAAGAGATACAGAATGATCTCTCTCATGTGTGGGACTTAAACATACACAGCAAAGTGGCAAAAACGGCTAAAGCAACATAACGGAGAGTTGATCCATGGAACTGAGTGTTGGGGGTTTAAAGGGTGAGGTTTTGGAATTCCTGGAGGAGGGAGGTGAACACAGTGATGATGGATATGGTGTTGGAATCACATGCCTGGAAACCATCATTAACAGTATTGTAAATTATAACGTCTCCAATTACTACTATCGACATGAAAATTGAATGAAGAAAAACTGTCATGTTGTAAAACAAAAAACTGTAAAAGATAATCTAAATTTTTAGCTACAATATTCCTTTTAAAACTTCAATTAAGGTCAGGGGATGTGGCACAACAGAAAAGTGCATGCCTAGCATGAGAGTTGTTTTTGATATCCTGCATCACCAAAATAAAAGATTCAATGATATGTAAGGACATTATTTGCTTTCTCAGTGTGAACAAAAACAATAAAAACCACAAAATTTATGGCATAGGTAGTTGTGAGATGCTATATGTAAACAAATAAACACTTCTGAGATACTGAGAGCTTCTAAGTATCAAAGAAAAACAAAACACTAAGTGCTAAAAGAAAAACATATTCCTAACAATATGAAATGAGGAATTGCTTAGTATAAATATGATGGTCTGTCAGAGATCTTTCTGCGGGCCACAAACTGGTAGAGAAACTGAATCCAGGGCCTCACATACAGCCTGAACTTTGAGTTTCTTTTTGACAGTATCTGCAACCTAAATTATAGTTTAGTGATTCCTTTAATACCCTGAAACCAAGAGTGAAAGTGTATATTAACCCTCAAAAACTTAAAAAATTTTTTTCCTTTAGTTTTTGGGCCATACCCAATGGTGCTCAGGGCGTACTCCTGGCTCTGCACTCAAGGATCACTCCTGGTGGGCTCAGAGGACCATATGGGGTGCTTGGGATTGAACCTGGGTCAGCTGCATGCAAGGTAAATGCTCTGCCTGCTGTTTTATCTTTCCAACTCCTCAAAATCTTTTTTCTAGAGAATAAAATGATCCACAATCTTGTAATCATGTTTTTAACTTTGAAATCAACCAGTGAATTCTGGCTGACAGAAGAAAAAGTTATTGAGAACTTGATACTGAACAGTGGAAGGACAACTTGACAAGGAATAAAGTTCTGAACTCACCTGTTAAATGGTTTTGAACAAGACAGCTTCAATATTTTTCCTGTTATTTTTCCTGTCAGGGGTATAATTCCCCAAACTTCTGGGGCCAAGAGGTAGCTCAAACGGTTAGTGTCTGACCAGCAAGCCGAAGTCCCCTGCATGCACCAGCCCCCTCCCTGCCCCCTTCAGCACCTCAGGTTAAGGTTCTGAAACCTCAGCACTGCTAGGCCACAGCATCACACAGAGGAAGCAGGGGAGGCCCAGTAGCTGGGCTGAGTATTACTGGGAGGGGTCCCAGGCCTCCTGAAAATGTCTGGGCACTTCCTCTTCTCCCCACAAAGAAAACACCTGCAGGCAAAACAACTCTTCTTTACACAAGAAAATCTCAGATTGTCAAGTCTCTATGGATACCTATACCCAAATAATGAAAGTAATCCTTTTAGCACTGGGGACAATTGGTCCCCAAATCCTGCCAATTGCCTAATAATCACCTTCTCAATGAAATGGCAACAGAGCAGCTCTGATTTCCTCCAGTAATAAAAATGTGCTTTGATATCCCTTAGTCTGTGGATAGCTTTTTCATTTTCTTAATGGTGTCTTTTGACAAGCAGAAAACTTTAATTTTGATGAAGCCTTATTCATAATTTTCCTTCATAGCTGTGTTTTTGTTTCCTGTCCAAGAACTTTCTGCCTACACAGTTTTGCATTTTCACATTTGACTGAAAACAACTTAGTGATTATAAGTGGCCCAACTCTCTTGCTACTATTAAACCCAAGAGGTCCTGGGTAGAAGGAGGACTTCTCCCAATACTGCAAAATTTTGTTAGACTTTCTGATGAACCAACCAATTTAATAGGTAGGGAAGAATGATGACAATGTTTATTAAGAAAATATTCCCCCCCCCCCTTGTTTTAATTGAATCACCATGACATACACAGTTACAAAGTTGTTCATGACTTGTTCACGATTGGGTTTCTGTAACATATGTTCCAACACCCATCCCTTCATCAGTGCACATTTTCCATCACTAGTGTCCCCAGCCACTCCTTCCTGCCACTCCCCGAATCCCCAACACAGTCTGCCTCTATGGCAGATAATTTTCTTCCCTTTCTTAAGATCATCTTATGAGACAGAAAAGTTGCTAATAGTTTCATGTATGTTAAGGCGTTTCATTTTCCATATGGGTATATACTGACTAGAAGGTTCTGTGAAGGTATAGAAGTTTATCTGTTTTGTCATTGATGCATCCCTTGAACCTCATCCAGGACACAATGAGTCACTAAGTATAAACCAAATGCCAAAACTGACTAAACTCTATAAAGTCTTATCATTTGCCATGGCTTACACAATGGGCGACAGATTGATGTTGAACAAGGACTAGCCAACACGGGAGTCTGTTTTCACTACTGTTCCGTGGTAGGCCACTGAGATTACCGGAAAGCTCTGTAAAGACTCGTATGTAATATGGTTGTAATTACTGCTTCTGCTTGAAGGAATAGAGGAAATGGGTAAAAAGTTGTTGCTTTATTCAAAACAAAAATGAAAGGTGGAACTTATATTAATCAAATTCCCTTTTTATTTTTCTAGGCATATTAAACATTTATCATTTTGGGGGAAGAGGGCTTGGGGCAACATCAGGTGGTGCTTAGGGGCTATTCCTGTCTCTGTGCTCAGCAAGGAACCGCTAGTGCTCAGGGACTATATGTGATGCCAGGGATGTGAACCAGGGTTGCAGGTCCAGCAGCCTCATGCAGGGCATGGAAGGCCCCACCTCCTGTGCTTTCTCTATGATCCCATTTTATACGATAATTTTACGGTGTTTGTGCAAAATGAGCTAATGTGAACTTTGATGACGGAAGAAATAGATAAACTCAAAGTGCATGAAGAACTTGAGAGTTTGGCCTGCTTGTGTCCCAGTGATGCTACAAAACCATGATTAGCTAAGAATGCCAGAAACCAGGTCATTTATTTAACGGCATTTCTTAGTCAACAGAGCTCTGCTCACAATACTTTTCGGCTGCATTTCATTTTGAAATGGAATTGTTTATAGTATGTATTACTTTTATTTTCTACTCCCGTAAAACTACGGGCTGGAGTGATAGCACAGCAGTAGGGCTCTTGCCTTGTGCGTGGCTGGCCCGGCTGAACGGGGTTCTATTCCTCCACCCCTCTCGGAGAGTCTGGCAAGCTACCGAGAGTATCTAGCCCGCACAGCAAGCTACCCGTGACGTATTCAATACGCCAAACACAGTAACAACAAATCTCACAATGGAGAAGTTACTGGGCCCGCTCAAGCAAATTGATGAACAACGGGAGGACAGTGCTACAGCGCTGCAGTGCTGGTAACTATACCATATCAGGCATGATGAAAGTTTTTGTATATAAGAACAAAATGTGCTCTAGAGTCTTCACTGTTTATTGTGATTTAAGTGTATAGTGATGTAAATGAAGATGTGGGTTCTTGAGTTAATCTGATAAAGACTGAGACTATCCCTTTTAATCAGATTTTTGAGGAAACTTTCTTTGAGCTTATTAGTTGATCATTTGTCTCTTGTTCTTAGAAGAGTAGGGAAATTAGTCAACAGTTATTAACTGAACTTAAAGTGCAAATGAAGCAGTTTTGTCACTTTTTTAAAATATCATTTTCTAACCACTGCTCCGCAGTGCAGGTATCTTGATGAGACTTGTGACTACTCTGAAAAATATTTTGAATTACAGGTAAATTATTATAATTTAAATCCCCTGTTAATATTACAGAGAACTAGTTTAGTTCCTTACTTAATTTTCCTTTACTATTTTACTAGTTCTATTTGCAGTTTAATATTACTAGTTTAATTCATTAACCCAGTTTATTTAATTTGAAAACATTTCAGAATTAACTACTAGTTAAGGAAAAACTTTCAGGACAAATGGATCTTTTGTATCAGTAATTAATGGAATTTATATATTAATGAGTCTTCATTGCTATATGCCAAGGGTGGCAGTTGTTTACAATTATGGACTTATTAATAGGGTAGAATCAGGCTTATTTTCTTTGGCCATGACATTGATTGATGTTTGCTATTCAGACCACTGATGGAATCTTCTAAATCCAGACATGTAGAGAGAAGAGGAATTTGTGAAGATACTGAATATATGATGAGAAAAAAAAAATTAAAGTGAGGATGAATTCAAAAATCTTGGGCAAGGAGTGCAAGTATATGATATGAATGCCTTGGTTCCTTATCTTCATTATCCTCTTTCCAACTCCCTTACAGAGAGATAAGGCATCTTTATGATGAGCTTAGATGGAGTTGCACAGTTATAGATGATCTAGAGTTCAGTAAGTCATTACCAATGGGAAACAGTAGGCACAGGAGATGAAACAGAATTATTATTTTCAGCCTAGAATATCAAAATAAATTTGGAATGGAAAGAATTGTTTACTGAAAGTGTGTTGTATGTAGTTCTCCAGGTTTCATTCATGAAATATGTTTTGAGAACCACAACAGAATGTGGGTAAATTCCATTTAAAGGAAAAGTTATTGGAGGGAAAAATAACATGTAGTATATAATAACAGACAGCTACAGACACACTTCTCATATATATATATACCAATACTGTTTAGCATATGAAAGTGAATCACATGAGAATATCTTTTGCATTAAAATGATCTTCGATTAGATTCTAAGAGGGGCTTTGAATGAAATAATTTTGAGCATGGTACACTTAAAATCAATGCAGCTGAAAACTTCTTTTGCAAATGACCCTCATCAGTCCTTAGCCTTGGCCTGGCAATGAGAGGCACTCAATATCCACTGAGCAAAGCGAGAAGCAGAAGCATTTCTCTATTAAGCAAGGGAAGGAATATTTCAGAAGACAAATGTATAATGTACAGGAAACAAAAGATTCCATATTTGCCTAGACCTTAATTTGTGAGTCATTTTTGAAATAAAAATATAGCTATAATATGGCCTTATATTTTAAATGGATATTTCTAATAAGTCTTGTAAAGGCAATATATAAAAATGAGCGAAGAATTAGTGCAAAGCATAATTAGTTAATTCATTTAAGCTGTATGCCTGTTTTGTGTAAAGGTAAAAGGTAAAGGCCCTCCCGTTGATCTTCGATTTGCTCGAGCGGGCCCAGTAACGTCTCCATTGGCGACTTTGTTGTTACTGTGTCTGGCATATCGAATACGTCACGGGGAGCTTGCCAGGCTCTGCCG